>CM041776.1:54348600-54593665 GCA_023374045.1 Limonium bicolor
GGTGGAATTGTTGTGGATATGGGAAATGAATTAGTGAGTTAAATGATGTGTGGGCAATGTTAAAATTATAGGGGAACCTCTGTCGAAATTTACTTGGTAACAAGGTGACTTAAGTGGTTTATAAGGAGAAAGAACCTAGGGTGACTAGATGTATTTTAGATTAAAATTGGTGTAACTAATCACTTTGGGAACTAGAGTAGAAGAAGATGTTGTAAGTTGTGTATTGGGAGTGCATTAGTGTGGAACAAGAATTGAGTAAGAATGAGGAGCAAAATCTGTAGCATAGAAGGCTAGAGAATAAATGCCTGTTCTTGGAGGATGTAAGTGGGAAATCTATGTGATTTAAACATGAATTGAGCAAGAGTTGGGTAATGAATTGGACCAAGGATTTAGAGCATGATTAAAAGTGTATTAGGGTGTTTGAACATGTAGAAAACGTGTGGAGAGATTATGGAACGATTAGGTAAGGATTAAAGTGGGATTAGGGGTTGAAAAATGAAGTTTTGACAGCTTTTTAACAGGGTCCGGGACTTAGGGGCCGGACCAAGTCCCGGACCAACACGAAAAATGCCCCGAGAGTTCAGAAATATAGTGGTCCGGGACTAGGGACCCGGACCATGTCCTGGACTAATGTTAAAATATGGTCGTAAGTGAAGTCCTACTTGGGTCCGGGACTACAGACCCAGACCATGTCCCTGACCAAGCACAAAAATCAATAGAATGAGAAATTAAGAACCTTAACCGTAAGGAGATTGAAATTTGCAATAGCATGGGGCGACATGCTTAGCAGTCGCAAGGACCTAGCTGGTCAAGCAGCAGCAGGAAGGGAAGCACTAAGCGTGCAACGAAGCGGATAAAAGAGCGTAAAGAAAAACCCGAGACACGAGTCTACGGGACTGCAAATGCTAAACAATACCACCAATGGGATACTAACTAACTATGGACATAGTCGGGAGTGGTTAACTCCAAAACATTAACGCCGAGAGGTTACAATACCTGGCCGACATAGCTTAGACAGCTACGAGAACATTCACGAGAAGTATTCCGACTGGACTTCAGAAGTAGTGCCTAAATAAGCTAAGCCTCGACAACCACGGTAAATGTGTGGAACCGAGCAGCAAGGATTGACGCAAACCTAAACAAATAGGAGTCTACAAGGATTGGAGAAGCACCCTAACCAACAACAGTCGTGTCAAAATCACTGAGTAGTGACTCAACAGATCGCTAACTAGATCAAATTAAGGGTAGAGACAATGAGACTACCGAATACGCATGGAACCACCCCATAACTGGTATAGAGTTACCCAAAAACCACCTGTACCGCGCACTTGCCATGGCAAGTGCGGACAAGCGACAAGCACTTAGTGAAGTACCCAGATAACGAAGAAAGCAATCATAGGATCACCAATCCTAGCAACCTTAAAACGAAATCTTGGAAGGGCTTAACGGCCTGACCATTATATCACGGAACATACCAGTTAGAGAGAAGCTGAACTCAGTCAGAACCACCCGGCATTGAAGTGCCATGAAGACTTCTATTTTAAGCCCAAACCTTTCTTTCAAAACTCAAACCTCTTTTTAAAACCCAAAATATTTCATTTAAACCCCAGATTTTTAAACCAAACCAGAAGGTACACAATAAGATAACATAGGACGATATAAGAGGAGTTGACAATAGAATACTCCACCCAAGAGTGTGACTAACACTACAAGTGTACACAAATGAGATGTGGGACGACCGCACTCCGATAGGAGCTTACGGGCCTGGCTGACTTACTTGTAGGATGGTCGGGTAAGTGGTAATGTACCATTAAGGTACCCCACATATGTATACGAGTGGTGTACAGAACAGGGGAAGTAGTTGACTCCGTTCTACGGACCGTAAGTAAGTTCAAACCTGAACAATTAGACGCCACAGACTATCAAAGAGAAGGAACTCAGTTAATTTAACGAGCCTAAGGGAATCAGAGAATTCATCTAAGGATAACGAGTAAGAGCTAGAAAGTGCGAGGAGCATAGAATGGTAAGTATGGACAATGGAGATGTCTCAAAACATGTAGCAAAGGCATGATAGCTGGCAGGAACCCAGCCCTAAACATAGAAAGGCAAATGCCTAACATTAACGGACGGGGCGGAGTCCCGAGGGCAATCACGAAGAATACCAGGAAGTATAATTCACCATTGAAGAAGGTGTTAGAACCCGATCTAGAACACATGGAGGAAGTATCGACAATCTACCCAGGAACGGGAGACGCTATAACCCAAATGGATAGCTCAAATACAATACCGCAAGGCGGTGTAATTAACACTACATGTCACGAACATTACCCAGATGTAATGGCATAATCTAACAATACTAAGAGCAGTCCTGGAGGGGTGTATAAGTCAACAGTTATTGAACAGAATATCATGATAAGCACGAGTGCTAAAAATGAACACTCGGTTAGAACACCAAAGGGATTTCACTTAACAGGAAATGCCCCAAATCACTTAGAGGCACTGACTAACACCAGAATGCCTAAAGGGCATCCTATGAATGGGAGAGTAATGCAACAACCTCACCATGGAGCCGAGTAATACCTCCAATCATATAATGGTACACAGAGAAGTAGAGACCACTGTAAATAGCTTGCAAGAGCATAGCTCGAAGTAACGTGGCTTAAGAGCCATGAACCAACTACTTGGTGTAGATTTAAGTGGTTGTAAAACCACATTGAATAATATGAAGGGTAACCAAGAATGGCACCAGTAAGGGAAGAGATATTATTGCATACACGAAGAGAGCAGCAAATCGAACCACTTGATTTAAGTGTAGTGTAATGGGTAGCTTCGAATGAAGACTACCTTAGTATTACTTTCACTAGAGCGTCAGCTTAGTATAAAGTTGATAAAGCTTTAGTTGTCTACCTACCTCTGTAGTAATAGTAATATCGGGATGTAAGAATCCCGCTATTGTGAAACCGTTGGAGTGGTGTTTATGTGGACCCTCTAGTAGGAAGTTTCACACCTACTAATATAATTATATTGAGGCTTGAGCATATGATCATTGCCAAGGAACAATTTGAAAGAGCAAAGGGAAGTTCTAAGAATAGGATCAATAAGGAAGCTTTGATTGCAGTGGTTGAAACTGAAAGAGTAATCGGATTAAAGGGAACACCGAATGTGTACAGTAAGAATTGTAGAGGGATAACGCTCAAAGAGCATGAAGAATTAATGAGTAGCATACTCTGTAGTCAACCAAGCAACTGGTGAACCGTTGTATGAATGGTGGAGGTAAGTAAGCAGTGGCTAACACAGTAAGACCTTATCATGAGGCTTGTGAGTGGAAATAAACCCCTCAAAAGAACTTTTATTTATCAGTGATGAAATACTCTTTTATTAGAGAATGGGACCAGGAACCTTTGGATTTTCCTTGGGATGTCCCAATGATGTGCAAAGAGAAGCAAAGATGTGCGTACATCCAAAGCCAAAGTAGAGGGCAATGAGCGTCAAAAACAATTAATGGGAGTGCGTATTTTGACACCTGATAAGTGTGAAATTTATATAGTTTTATAGGTGCTTGATCATTAATTTATGTAATTTTTTACGCACCTTCTCACACTTATCCTATGTTTTTCATAACTCTTACTTTGGGTAAGAACTAAAACCAATTTATATGATAAAATCAGGAATTGTTGATGGAAATCCATAGTTCCCTCACGAGCTTTCCAACGCAACAAACGGCGAGTAAAACGGAATTATAACGAAGAATCTGGAGCCGATTCAAGATTGGAGTACACTCGTATACATATATATATAATAATCCGCAAACGAGGCGGACAAGAGGCGCAGACACAACAAAGGCGACCGCCTGTTATGTGGCGGACGAGAGTGAGGCGACCGCCTGTTATGTTGCGGACGAGTGTGAGGCGACCGCCTGTTATGTTGCGGACGAGTGTGAGGCGTCCGCCTGTCTGGGAGGCGGACAGAAGAAGACCCGCGCGGACAGAGCTGCAGCGCACCAAAAAAATGCCGGATCCAGATTTCGACGCAAATTTTCTTCTATGTTCTTCCTTCGCGGCGCCGCACTCCAACTGCTACTTCATTAATTACAGACGGCGCCCACCTTAATTTGTGCACGCGTGATGCCGACTCTACAATCAATTGCTGCTGCCCGATGATAATGAAATCTCTGACTGAAATTTTCACGGATCTGCGTATCAACTTCAACTGCTCCACCGCTCATCTCCTTGTCTGCATCCCGCTCCACGTATCTATAAATAGAGCTGCAAATCACTCTGCTCAAATCGTCGATCACTCGTCCATTATTCATCTCTCACTCGTCGATCACTCATCTATCACTCACTCACTCACTTCATCCATCTTCTCCATAATTCACCCGACACCACTACACTTCCACTTCCCAAAATAAAACCACGTACTCACTTTCACTCATCTCCAGAGCCGCTCCACGACCACACCACCGAAAAAATCCACTTTCAACCCGTTGTCACCAATTCCAACCTCTGAGTCGACATAGCACTGAACGGAAGGCTGGAGAGCACGACGAATCTTCACACCAGATGATTTCTTCAAACTCTCTCTCTTTTACGTTATTAATTACTATGTTTAGCTAAGGGGATTTACTTTGGGGAAGGGATGTTGTAACTAGCTAAACGTTGCATTATTTTACTGCTTGTTGAGACTATTTTGGATTGTTCAGGTTAATGCTTTTAAAGTGCTTTTAATAAACGTCATGAATTTATTATAAGCCCTCGAATCATGTTATGATCAGATAAGGTGATTAGCATTGACGGTCCTATTAACCTGTTACTTGTGATAATTGTAATCGGATAGGTTACTTTAGTCACTAGGAGCTTTAGTCCGGATTAAAACCAGACTAATAATTCTGTACAATAAAACCATCTAGATATACTTGCTAGGTCTAGATTAGAACTACATGCCCTGTCTAGATGAGCTATCTGGAATTAAGACTTAATACAGAATAGATAATTGAGAATTATAAGCCAATCCAAGTCTCCACTTAAGTAGTAAAATATGCAGAACTTAGCTAGTGAAACAACTCCCTGAACCTAGAGTACCGTTCACACTCCCAAGACTATCACTTTAATTTATCTGCTATTTACTTTCTTGTTATCTTTTTGAAATCCAAAACCAAAACAAAACCCTCTTTTTTTGAGTTAACCTTTACCTAAGGCTGGACTTACTTATCAAGTCCCGTGGATTGACACCCAGGTCGCTTCATTGAATTGCTATACTATTCGACCGGGATTTTTGCAACCTGACGATCTATTAAATTATTGAATTCTAGGATTATTCCTAGGCTTTTAATATACCAAAAGAATCGTTTGCAAAATGGCGCCGTTGCCGGGGACTTGACTTTTGTCTAGTCCCTACGCCGGTCAACTCATTGCTGTATTATAATCTCTTGTTTGTTTACTTCATAATTCAGTCCCTTATCATTTTATCTTATTACAACTTGTTGTTAATTCTACCTTTCCTGGTGAATGCGTAGAACGCGATCTTCTGGTCCACCCGGAACGGACTTCGATCCTGAAATCGAAAGAGTCTTTCTCCAGGCTCTTCGAGCAAGAAGGCAACTGAACTTCAACATGGCTGGAAACGATGTAGGCCCTCTAAATCCACAAGTCACAATGGGGAGAATTAACAGGCCACCATCAGCTCCTAGGAGAGGGCCAGTGGTTCTACCACAACTGACGGCAGAACTCATATCAGAATGGCAGAAGCTCAAGCCAAGCCATCAAACCAACGCCGTTCGGAATCATCCTGCGGGAACCTTCTCAGGAGCAGACCCTGCTGATGCACTCGATCACATTCATAGATTTCTGGTACATCTAGACTCTCTCGGTTTATCGCAAGGTTTAGAGGAATATGCTCGTCTGTCTTTTTCAGCATAGTTTATCAGGTGAAGCATCCAAATGGTTCCATCGTCTGCCCCCCGGTATTATCACAACCTGGGAGCAGATGACGGACAGATTCTATGAAAAATATATTCCCATCTCGAGGACCCGTCAAATGATAGCAGACTTAACAGCTTTTAAGCAGTTAGGTAGTGAAACTGTCTGTGAAGCATGGGATAGGTTCAAAGAATTGCTTCGCCAATGCCCTCATCATGGACAAAATACGACCTCTCTAGCACAAGGATTCTTCCAAGGGCTAAAAGAGGAAAATAGAGGAGAAGTACGAGCAGCCCTTGGTGGAAACTTATTAACCAAGAGTGGGGAAGAGTTTATGGCTGCTATGAATCATACTGCGAGGAGCTTCGTCAATGGAGCACCAGTGGAAGAAGAGTCTTCTCTGTGGGTCCCAGTCCTTCACGAGCTCCAGACCCCATGATAGAGCAGCTCATGGCCGAACAAGCTCATTTAAACACCACCATGGGTAGCATGGCAAAAATGCTCGAGCAGCTTACTCTAGGACGAACTCCAGTTCAAACCATGAAGGCAGTAACTACTGGCTCAAACGACATTTGTTCTCAGTGCGGGGGAGCTCATGATTACGAAGACTGCCCTACGGTTTCGGAGATGAGGAAAATGGAGGAAGCAAATTTTGTTGGTCAAAACTATAAGCAGCCCTGGATGCAGAATCAGCATCCCAACTTAAGATATGGGAACCCCAACAATGCACTAAATTCTCATCAAATGCAACCTCAGCAAGCTGTCCAAGGGGCTCCAACAGACACAGTTCCAGCAACCGTCCCTAAATTCAAACAATGCCAGACTCCAAGAGATGGTAGAAAAATTGGTCACCTCCCAGGAACAACAATCTGTTATCAACCAGAATCTATCAACCGGTCAACAAAAGCTAGAAAAGGCTATGGTTGACATGCAAGGAACAATGAGCCAGTTGACTCAATTCCTCTTACAGCAGAGACCGTCTGGATCATTGCCTTCCCAACCAGAAACCAATCCAAAGGAGCAGTTAAAGGCAGTGTCGGTCTCAGATGAAGACTGTGAGGATTCTGAAGAAGCAACAGCAGTTACCCTGAGAAGTGGGAGGAACTTAAACACAGATAAAGTGGCAGGAAACCGTACTGATGAAGAGACCGAGCCTCTTTCTAACACCGCCGGTGCACCATCAGGGCATCCCGCCCCTCCTGAGGTAGTTTCTGAGGAGACCCAGGCTCCTATTCCTTCTTCCTCTCTTTCTACTGCTGTTAAAAATAAAAAGGGAAAAATATCTGCAAAGGAACTTCCATTTCCAAACCGTCTCAAAGAGCGAGAGCTCGATGAGCAATTTGGAAGATTTTTAGATGTTTTTAGAAAGCTGACTATCAATATCCCTCTTATTGATGCGATTAAGCAGATGCCAAATTATGCTAAATTTGTGAAGGATCTGATTTCGAATAAGAGGAAATATAAAGAGAAGGACACCATCCAGCTGACCGAAACTTGTTCAGCAGCTCTCCGACAGATGCTGCCTCCAAAGCGTGGTGATCCTGGTCAGCCCATCATCCCCTGTTCAATTGGAGACATGGATTGCGGATACGGTCTCTGCGATCTAGGAGCGAGCATCAACCTGATGCCATACACCATGTTCAAAAAGCTTCATGCAGGTGAGCTCGTTCCCATTCATTTCAGACTCTAGTTAGCTGATAGATCATCGATCACACCAAGAGGTATGATTGAAAATGTAGTTGTTAGTGTGGGAAAATTTTTCTTCCCCGCTGATTTTGTGATCCTTGACATGGATGAAGATGTTGAGGTACCTCTGATTCTCGGTAGACCTTTCCTCAGAACTGCAAAGACTGTTATTGATGTTGACAAGGGGAAGATCACCTTGAAATTTCATGATGAAGAATTAAGCTTTGATATAAATAAGATGATGCAGAAAAACACTTCTTCTCAAGCTGTTTTCTCTGCTGATTTAATTGATAATTCTTATGATCTTGATGATGACTACACCTATAGGAGTATTGATTCTTTTAATTCTTTGTTTAAGTTTTCTGATATCCTAGAGCAGGTAATAAGTCGATCCATTGAGGATGACAAAAACAGCTTTGAGATGGCCTCGGTCGTCCAGCAGCTAAATCAAGGGAAATCATACTTTCGTTCCTCTTTCCCTCCTGTAGAAAAGTTGGAACGATCCATCCAAAGACCCATACCTTCAATAGAGAAGCCTCCTACCTTGGAACTTAAATCTCTCCCTTCCCATCTTAAATATGTTTTCCTGGCTGAGGGTAACACCTTGCCTGTTATTATCTCTGCATCTTTGTCTATGTCGCAGGAAACTAGACTTCTGGAGGTGCTAAAGAAACATAAAAGTGCTATGGGTTGGACAGTTGCTGACATCAAGGGGATCAATCCGGGTTTCTGCACACACCGGATTCATATGGAAGAAAATTACAAGGCAGTGAGGCAGCCCCAGAGAAGGTTGAATCCAAATCTAAAGGAGGTGGTCAAGGCCGAAGTACTAAAGCTTCTTGATGCAGGTATTATCTACCCTATTTCTGACAGCCAGTGGGTATCTACCCTATTATCTAGGCCTGTCAGAATATAGAGGGAGTCGGTCCGATAAGGACGTTATACTCCTGTGATCACCAATGTGCAACTAACTAATCGAGACTAATTAGATTCCCATACCATGTACCTTAACCAACACTCTCCAATATGTGATTAATCCTTAATCGATTACCTTATGTAAATTCTTAGGTCTTAGAGTAGTATCAACCATTTATTACTTGAAATCCTATGTACTTCCCCAGCAATAGTATAGGATATAGTTATGTTCAAGTATCAAGCTCTAGAGACTGTGGATCCCGAGTCTCGTTCCTAGGTTTTTACTTAGGTCAATATGGAATAATGATTTCAGATATTAGAATTCCAATCATACGAGCAATCATAGTAATATTGTCCCAAGATGTCGCACACAATAATAATCACGTAGCAAATCAACATTTAATCCACAGAACATGCATAACAACATATCACTCTTGTCACATAGTTAGGAAATTACCCGAACCGAGGTTTCCCTCAGAGGTTCGGACCACACAATGAAAATACCGTGCACCGTAGTAATCGCTAGCGTGAAGATTCACGCTCGTCCGGTATTCCTCGTAGCTCGTCCTCTAGCATACGCCCTCTAATGCACTCAACTCTGGAATACGAGGCTGCATATTTGCTCTCTGTAATACGAACTAATTCGCTATCCTGACTAATCGCTAATCCCCCTTAGTAATTACCCCGTGATTATTCAGTGTCTATCATACGGGTTTTAATCGATTTGGGACTAGTTAAATCATCCTCCAACTATATTGTAATTAACACGTAGTATTTATTTACTACTTGGGATTTAACCCAAATAACCTACCTTATTTATTCATAGGTTTGTCTGTTATGTATATACTACCCACCTCTATATAGTTTATCACTTTATGTTAGTTATATCCTTAGACTTACAAACCTTTATTTCTCCATTTTAAATCATGAGTTGGTCAACTCGACCTCTTTGGTCAATTGAGTTAACTTAGCGAACCATGTTGACTTGGTTAGTTTATGCACGTACATAAGTCTATATAATTCATATTATAAACTTTGTATTATAGAATTCACTCACCATTTAATATGCTATACTTTAACATAAGCACTTTATGTCTAAAGTTATAATTTATCTTGCCACCTTATAACATCTCTTATTTAATATCATATGGTTCTCAACCATACTATATTGTCCATTCACTTCATATATTATTATATATATTAAGAATTATAAACTCATTTAATAAATGACATATCTTATCATTTTATGTAAGATAATCTACCTCACTTAGTTGTGTTATTTTACACAAATCCACATTAGGATTATAATCCTTAGGTTATATAACATTTTCTAGTACATTACTAAACTTCTAAAGTCTATTCAATACTCCATGTTATTTTATAACCTCATTATTTCATCACTTGTACTAGCTTCGTCAATGACATTAGTACTTTATATTTGTTGTAACATTTATAACATTATAGAGCATAGTACAAAATTCATTCCTAACACTTATATTGTACTTATAATACATAAGTTTTATTGCTTGCTAATATCCTTAATATTGTTACATTATTTAGCTAGATAACTTCCAACTATACAATTTGAATTCAATCATACTATATCTTATAAGTTATTTCCTCTCTTATTTAGTATAAACTAATCCTTAGACCACACACACAGACTTATACTCATATATATACACATAGTCCCATTGATCCCAATGTTAACCCATATATATAACCATTTAAATTTTCCTATAATTAATATCAACCTTATTACTTAACAACTAATACTTGTTTATAATCCTGTTACTTAACAGTGTAACACCCCATTCAACAACCAACACATAATAACAATCTACAGCGGAAACTCAACTCATCACATTACTTATTCCAATGGTGTTACACGCCGTTAACCACCCACGTGGCTAACAAGGCTAATACATGTACATTTGTATCGGTCTGATGGACTAGATTCCCGAGCAACTACACAATACAATCCTCATTCCATCTTCCACATTTATTATATTCATACACTCCCCCTGTACCGAGTATTTACAAACTACTGCCGATGACAACTTCGGTCTTACTACGCCTATCATACTCACGCCATTAAAATGGCTACCCATGTATAAACATCTGCCCCGTCCTACTCTCGAACGGCTTCCAGCTCCTTGTACCTGAAATAGAAAAGGAGAGAAAGGGTGGCCCCCAAGGGGCTCAGCACCTTTGCTGGTATGGTAATCCCGCAGCCCACATGCTACCGGGCCACGCACAACTAATTGTCGTCTTAGCATGCAGTTGATTATATTTAAATCATGCATACAACCATAGTCATACAACACATAACATTTCGCCTCAACGGGCTCAACCTATAACCAACACATCCACACCTAACCAACCATCCAATGATTCCTTAAACCCTAGAGTGGCTCTCCTCTAAAATGGAGCTACTTCCTTAACGAACGGCATGTACCCATTAATCGGGTTATCCTCAAATGCCTCTTGTCGCAAGCTGGGATTCATTTCCATGATCCACACATTCCATATCCTACAACATAACTCATTCCACACATAACAAAACATAACAAACCTTTCTTGCTTCGATGTACACATGACAACGTTGCATTCTTTTAAAACATCCAATATATATATATACCAAAGCATAGCAAGGGAATTTGCATAGCGTTATAATATTACATATCACCTCGAGAACGGTTCACATTAAGATCCTTCCACCATAGTTAGTCCATACCATGAGCATAGAGATTGTTGCCAAACTCATACCAAGCTCGTTAATTACCTCATCACCATCCTGTTATTTGAACGGTTGACTTAAACCCAAGGTGTGTCGGATATAGTGATCCCAAGCACACCAAACAACACAGTATGCCCCTATGGCCCGACGTGAGTCAGTAAACTAGCTTTGGATAAGCTAAGGGAAGGTTGAAACCAAATTGGAATACCACCTAAACATACACCAAGGGAGCCGAACTGGATATGATAACGACCCCCATCCATCACACGCGTGGCCGGAACAACCGGACTCCTCACCCCCCATTAGCCCATAGACTCATATAAATAAGTAGTTAGAGATCCATTATGGGGCCTACCACAACCACACACCATACGGTATCATAACCGAGTTAAGCACACAAGGGAGGAGAGAGTCATACATTCACATACAAACATCACGCACAAACATCACATAACCAACTCACGCATAGCCGTGGTTAGAACGTTCCTTAAGTCGGAAACGTTGTTACCGGATACCGTTCTCCTACGTTTACCTAATAGAGGTTAACTAGCCCTTCAAGCGCATTCGAGGTTACCGGTATCGGCACGTAGACATACAATAACAATAACGACTGTAAACTCGTTTCATGATTTATCTCATAACGTGGCAAACATACAGAAAAACACATTGGCATACAAGCCGGTGTAATCCGGTAGGACACAGGTTGCAAGAAAACCATACCTGTCACCGGGGTCCACTTTACCACGCCCACTTATGTTCCTCGAGTGCTTCTCGAACAACTGTTAACATCACATGTGTTTTTATTAACATCGGGGTTTGCTTGATTATTTAGTGTCCAAAGCTTATAATTTTTCCCCGTTAACTTAATTACATAACTTCACTTTTTAACTTGTTTTACCCTCACATTTTAATACAACTTTTCACCCACCTAATTGCCGTTTAAACTCACCTAACATGTCCTTAACAACCTTATGGCATCATTACCTATCAATCCCCATCATCATTTTCATAACCTTAAACCATGTTTTTGGTCCGACCGACCCACCGTCCGACCCACAACTGGGTCGGTCCATTACAGAACCCTTTTTACTTCCTTACAAACATGCCCGTCCGACCCACGTCCGACCCACCATTCTGGGTCGGTCCATGTGCGAACATTTTCCTTCCTTTGAAACTTAACCGACCGACCCATGTCCGACCCACCCTTTTGGGTCGGACCTTCACCGAACACTTCCCTAACACCTAACAGAGGCTCGACCGACCCAAAAACTGGGTCGGCCCCTGGGTCGGTCGCCTTCTAATCTTACCCAAACCTTGCCAAATCATCACCAAATCTCTCCTAAGGCCTCTTAATGTATTCTAACATCATTTGGCACTTCAAACACACCCTTAAGATATTCTTAAACACTCACAATACTATTTTTTTCTAATTCCTTAAACCTTTACTTATATCTCAACAAAATTCCTAACACTAGGAATGTTTTCTCCTTAAGATCTCTAGGTGGTATTTCACCTATAATGACCACTATACCAAGGTGTTTCCTCTACACCTTAACATCGTCTCTCAACTTCTTTTCTTACTAACTAAATCTCCTTTTCACAACTTCTTAAAACTCCTTACTCAAAACCTTACCTAAACATCATTTATTCTTTGAACACCAACATTACCTAAACCTTAAACAAACTCCTCCAAGACTTAAATACATCTTAAGAACACCCATAGATTTCTAAAACTTCCAAGATAATGCCTAAATCCTTGCATCACTCTGAATCACCTTAATACATGTTTCCTTCTCAAGTAAACATTCATTCACCTTTAACCCTTCCTAGTTCACCAAAACTCACTTACAACACTTAGAACTTCTTACACATTTCCCAAATTTGGCCATAGCTTCTCTTGTATATACTCACATCCAAACACTTAGGTTTTTACCTTATTTCACTCAAGAACACCTAAAATCCATCAAACACATTTTATACACAAACTTCACACATTTTGCACTACATCACAATATAGTGCATAACTTAAATTGCTTGGCACTTAGGCCCTTAAATAACATGGCTCTTAGGCCCTTAAATTGCATAAACCTTAAACACTGAATTTCCCACATAAATAATGCCTTTGACCTGCAAATACATACACCAATACATATGTTCTTTTACTAATCTCCTTGAGAACACTTTACTAGGCATTCACCATTTGCTCTTTAGGTAGTTTTAACAAGCATTATAAGCTTATTTCTCCTAAGGCATTAAACCACATTAAGATAGCATATTTACCTCTTTTCCTCCCAAATTTCTTTCTTGTTTCCTTACAAAACCGGTAGGGCATTTGGTTCCTTGCCAACAACTAAACAATATACCAACATTGAAATGAGTATATAAGCTTTAAGCTTTATCTCATTGTAAACCCTAGTTACATATATTATCTTAAGGTATTAACATGATTGTTTTACCTTGGAATGGAGAGAGAACTTGAATATATATCAAGAGGGGACTCCTCCTAGCCCTTGGAAGATTCAAATGAAGCTAAAACAAGCAAGATAAATACACCATGGTGAGGTGAATTTTCGGACAACACAAAACATGAAGGAAACTTGATTTTTCTTTGAGTTTCCTTACCTTGAAGCAAAGGAGAATGTCAAGGCATGAAAAGATGAGCTCAAGCTCTTCCCATGGAGGTTTCTCTTGGCACCGAAATGGAGGTTTTGAAGTTTTGAAGAGACAAGATTGTAGAGCTTGGCTTAACTAAGAGAATGGTGGTCTTGAAATTGAATTTGGACCATGGAGCTAGGAGTTACAAGCATTCAAAGATGGAGTTCTTGTGTGGTGCTATGGCAAATCGTAAAAGAGAGAAAGAAGGAAGGTAGAAGACGGTGGGAATTGGAGGAAATGAGAGAATGAAGATTGGAGTCTACTTTTAGAAGATATTTATGTACTAAAGTAACTTTCTTCTTTTACTTTCTTTTCCTTCCTTCCTTTAATTTATTTTACATGGTGATGACTCACCTTACTAAAAACCGGCCCCCATAATATACTTAGGGGTAGTTTGGTCTTTGTTGACTCATTTAATCACTTATAACATTATATGTTACAAACTAGTTATAAAAATCACTATTCACCAATAACAAGGCACATAGAAGTGAAATTTTTGATTTCCCATTGATATAGCCACCCAAATGTGATACTATATAGTACACATGTTAATTAAAGAGTAATGATGGACATTTAGCCATTCAAAACTCATTTACAAGACAATTTTTCAAAAACGTGCTTTAAGACTCCTTAAAGCACTTTTTGTGTTTAACTTGTTTTCAAGCTTGGTTTTCTTTAGTAATTGATTTAATATGTTCATTAACATATAAATAAGGTATAGGTATGACCATTAGGTCTTATACACATTCATCCCAAGCTTAGAGCACATTTTTGCTCATATTGACTTTAAGGTATTTTCTTGTGTTTTGTTTGGTTTCATTGTCTACCAAAGTTTCCTAAGGACTTAATTTGCCTTATAAAGTCATAATTAAACATTATCAAGTCTTGGTAGGCTCTTTGGGTCCTAACCAAGTTCACTCCAAGCTTAGAGCATGTTTTTGCTCAAACCATGTCTTAGTGTTTTATTGTGTTTACCATGGTTTAAATGATTCATTTATGTTTCTAAGGCACTTTTTAGCCTTTAAATACCATAGTTTAACATTTACACAACATGCTAAGGTTTGGGGTATTTCAAACAGTTAATACAAGGTTATAGAATAATTTCCTAATCATTCACCTATCGGTTAATCGATTAATAATATTCATTAGTCCCCTAACAATTTACTAACCTAATACCTAATCATCGATAATAGGTCCAATCTAATATGTTAACTCCTAAACACTTCTAACTTGGATTAAAGCCCTTAAAATCTAACATGACTAACTTCCAAATCAATTTGACAGCCCAATTTGATTTGTCTTTTATTATTTTAATGGGCTATTCTTTTAAGCCCAATTCTGTTTTGCTATTTCGATTCCACTAAGTCCAATCTAATTTGACCAATTCAGTTCCATCATTTTTTTCTTGTTCGAATTCCAATTTTTTATCAAGTAAAAATCCTAATCTGATTTGACCACTTTTCCCCAAATTTCCCAAATTAATTCAAGCCCTAATTCTATACTTAACCGAAGTTTGAATTTATCCTAATTTAACCCTAGTTTCGCAACCCATAGCAACACTATAAAACCACTCCAATACAATTTTTTCGGAAACCAATTTGCACCAATCGGACCTAAGTTCGAATTCAGCAAGACGCCAAATAGAAACACATACCATTCGAATTGACCAACAATAACAATTGAACTCTCATTATTCTTCACCAAATCAGCCCTAAACAACCCAGATTTCAGTCTCATCTATCACAACAATTACTCCCATCTTCGGACTTGCACACACTATCAAACACTGATATTTTCGGACTCGACCCATGGCTAGCCGAAACCTAAAACTTTGAACACATAACTTAAGCTTAAATTTCCACGTTTATGTTCATAGTTCGTAATTTTATTTTAATTTCTTTGCAGGAAGGATCGGATTCAAGTGTCGAGAAACAACAGAGGGGGAGGGGATAATCTCTACGCTAGGTTTTGGTTACAAAAGAATGCTTAAACAATCCCAAATTCCTTGGGCATAACAGAAGTAATTAAACATGTTAAATTGACTAGTGAACACCTTTAGAATTCCAGGAGCGATTTTGTTGACTCCAAAATCGGTCGTTTCATGTTTTCCCTTGGGATGTTTGACCTTGACCAAAGTAATGGGATTCATGTCGAGCTCTTATGAAACAGAGGAGAAGCGGGGGTAAGTAAGATGGAGGTTTTCGGAAATTAACAACGAGAATGCCAAGGGAAGAACCAGACTGAAATACCCCGACTAATTAGGGGATTAATTATTCTAATGTAAAATTTATAGGCTTATTATGCCTTAAATACATTAGTGAAATAAGTAAAATGAAAAGAAGTAAGAAAACACGTAAAAGTAAAAAACGTAAAATGGCACTAGGTAATACAAGGTATATAACCTTGTAGGATCTTAAATTGTTACTAAGGCTTAATTATGCCTAAATAACATGAGGGAACAATTTTCCGTAGCAAACAGATCCTTAAAATGGATTAAAAACACAAACGAACCTTAAAACGCGTTTTTCAAGGAAACCGGGAAATGCGACTTTAAGCGGGTTAAATAGACCCGTAATAATTTTAGCCAAGCAAATGTCTATAATTAGACATTATTAAGTTCTAGAACCAACAAAATTAATTAAACAAGAAAATTCCGGAAAACGGGTTCCGGTTAGTGAATAGTGCAAAATAGGTAATTATAGGGTGTAAACCGTAATAAGAACAACTAATGTGTCCCACTTGCCAATAAAAATTAAAAATATGTACGGTGTTGTGTGTGTGGACGATTTTCCCTCTCTCACTTATCTTAATTCTTTCTTATTCAATACAAGACAAAGTAATAAAATAACCAAAAGTAAAAAAAAAAAGTACACTACTCTCTCTCCTATTCTCCCCACACTCCTCCTACTCCCTCCCCCTCTGATTTCTCTTCTTCCCTTGGAGCTCCATATATGGCAATTTAAACAAGCCAAGAGACCCCCATCTTCCTCTCCTTTGACCACTCAAAACTTCTCCAAAAATCACAAAAAATGGTACCGTTGAATTCCACTCATTAAGGAGATCATTCCCCTCTCTACAAAATCTGAAATACCCCCTTCATCTCCATGGGTATTCCTCATTTGAAGGTTTGAAACCACCATTGGAAGCCTCTCCTTCATCTTGTTGGATGAGGTAAAAAGAATCCTAAAATCTCTTAAATCTAGCTCTCATTTGCATTATAAGAATTTATAGTTTTGAGCTTTTTGTGCCTTGTTCTCCTGCCGGTTTGGCTTCCCTTGGAGCTGAAATTTTCCTCTCTTGCTAGCCAAGAACTCTACTCATTGTTTGAAAGGTAATGCCCTTTTAAAACCCTAAATTATATACTCCTAAGTTCTAGGTAATTAAGGGTTAATTTTTGAATTAGTGTTGTTGTCATGGATGGGCGTAGCATTGGCCGGTTTTGGGAGCTAAGAACAAGAACAAAGAAATGAAGAATAAAGGAGAAAGGAAGAGAGGAAAAAAATCTAGAAATACAAGGTAAAGCACTTGCCTTGAGTTGGTTTTGTGTAACTTTTGAAACAGATTTTAAGTGCTTGAAATTGAGGAAAGTATAGTTTTGAGTATGGTTATATTGATGGACCTTAAGTAAGAATTGAGATATGTTAAGCATGGTCTAAATGATGGTTAAGGGATTGGTGGCCAAAGGGAGATAAATGTAAGTGTAGGAATTATGGTGTTGTAGTGTGGTGGAATGTTGTGGATATGGGAAATGAATTAGTGAGTTAAATGATGTGTGGGCAATGTTAAAATTATAGGGGAACCTCTGTCGAAATTTACTTGGTACAAGGTGACTTAAGTGGTTTATAAGGAGAAAGAACCTAGGGTGACTAGATGTATTTTGATTAAAATTGGTGTAACTAATCACTTTGGGAACTAGAGTAGAGAAGATTGTGTAAGTTGTGGTGGGAGTGCTTAGTGTGGAACAAGAATTGAGTAAGAATGAGGAGCAAAATCTGTAGCATAGAAGGCTAGAGAATAAATGCCTGTTCTTGGAGGATGTAAGTGGGAAATCTATGTGATTTAAACATGAATTGAGCAAGAGTTGGGTAATGAATTGGACCAAGGATTTAGAGCATGATTAAAAGTGTATTAGGTGTTTGAACATGTAGAAAACGTGTGGAGAGATTATGGAACGATTAGGTAAGGATTAAAGTGGGATTAGGGGTTGAAAAATGAAGTTTTGACAGCTTTTTTACAGGGTCCGGGACTTAGGGGCCGGACCAAGTCCCGGACCAACACGAAAAATGCCCCGAGAGTTCAGAAATAGTGGTCCGGGACTAGGGACCCGGACCATGTCCTGGACTAATGTTAAAATATGGTCGTAAGTGAAGTCCTACTTGGGTCCGGGACTACAGACCCAGACCATGTCCCTGACCAAGCACAAAAATCAATAGAATGAGAAATTAAGAACCTTAACCGTAAGGAGATTGAAATTTGCAATAGCATGGGGCGACATGTTAGCAGTCGCAAGGACCTAGCTGGTCAAGCACAGCAGGAAGGGAAGCACTAAGCGTGCAACGAAGCGGATAAAGAGCAGTAAAAAAAACCCGACACGAGTCTACGGGACTGCAAATGCTAAACAATACCACCAATGGGATACTAACTAACTATGGACATAGTCGGGAGTGGTTAACTCCAAAACATTAACGCCGAGAGGTTACAATACCTGGCCGACATAGCTTAGACAGCTACGAGAACATTCACGAGAAGTATTCCGACTGGACTTCAGAAGTAGTGCCTAAATAAGCTAAGCCTCGACAACCACGGTAAATGTGTGGAACCGAGCAGCAAGGATTGACGCAAACCTAAACAAATAGGAGTCTACAAGGATTGGAGAAGCACCCTAACCAACAACAGTCGTGTCAAAATCACTGAGTAGTGACTCAACAGATCGCTAACTAGATCAAATTAAGGGTAGAGACAATGAGACTACCGAATACGCATGGAACCACCCCATAACTGGTATAGAGTTACCCAAAAACCACCTGTACCGCGCACTTGCCATGGCAAGTGCGGACAAGCGACAAGCACTTAGTGAAGTACCCAGATAACGAAGAAAGCAATCATAGGATCACCAATCCTAGCAACCTTAAAATGAAATCTTGGAAGGGCTTAACGGCCTGACCATTATATCACGGAACATACCAGTTAGAGAGAAGCTGAACTCAGTCAGAACCACCCGGCTTGAAGTGCCATGAAGACTTCTATTTTAAGCCCAAACCTTCTTTCAAAACTCAAACCTCTTTTTAAAACCCAAAATATTTCATTTAAACCCCAGATTTTTAAACCAAACCAGAAGGTACACAATAAGATAACATAGGACGATATAAGAGGAGTTGACAATAGAATACTCCACCCAAGAGTGTGACTAACACTACAAGTGTACACAAATGAGATGTGGGACGACCGCACTCCGATAGGAGCTTGCGGGCCTGGCTGACTTACTTGTAGGATGGTCGGGTAAGTGGTAATGTACCATTAAGGTACCCCACATATGTATACGAGTGGTGTACAGAACAGGGGAAGTAGTTGACTCCGTTCTACGGACCGTAAGTTTCAAACCTGAACAATTAGACGCCACAGACTATCAAAGAGAAGGAACTCAGTTAATTTAATGAGCCTAAGGGAATCAGAGATTCATCTAAGGATAACGAGTAAGAGCTAGAAAGTGCGAGGAGCATAGAATGGTAAGTATGGACAATGGAGATGTCTCAAAACATGTAGCAAAGGCATGATAGCTGGCAGGAACCCAGCCCTAAACATAGAAAGGCAAATGCCTAACGATCAACGGACGGGGCGGAGTCCCGAGGGCAATCACGAAGAATACCAGGAAGTATAATTCACCATTGAAGAAGGTGTTAGAACCCGATCTAGAACACATGGAGGAAGTATCGACAATCTACCCAGGAACGGGAGACGCTATAACCCAAATGGATAGCTCAAATACAATACCGCAAGGCGGTGTAATTAACACTACATGTCACGAACATTACCCAGATGTAATGGCATAATCTAACAATACTAAGAGCAGTCCTGGAGGGGTGTATAAGTCAACAGTTATTGAACAGAATATCATGATAAGAACACGAGTGCTAAAAATGAACACTCGGTTAGAACACCAAAGGGATTTCACTTAACAGGAAATGCCCCAAATCACTTAGAGGCACTGACTAACACCAGAATGCCTAAAGGGCATCCTATGAATGGGAGAGTAATGCAACAACCTCACCATGGAGCCGAGTAATACCTCCAATCATATAATGGTACACGGAGAAGTAGAGACCACTGTAAATAGCTTGCAAGAGCATAGCTCGAAGTAATGTGGCTTAAGAGCCATGAACCAACTACTTGGTGTAGATTTAAGTGGTTGTAAAACCACATTGAATAATATGAAGGGTAACCAAGAATGGCACCAGTAAGGGAAGAGATATTATTGCATACACGAAGAGAGCAGCAAATCGAACCACTTGATTTAAGTGTAGTGTAATGGGTAGCTTCGAATGAAGACTACCTTAGTATTACTTTCACTAGAGCGTCAGCTTAGTATAAAGTTGATAAAGCTTTAGTTGTCTACCTACCTCTGTAGTAATAGTAATATCGGGATGTAAGAATCCCGCTATTGTGAAACCGTTGGAGTGGTGTTTATGTGGACCCTCTAGTAGGAAGTTTCACACCTACTAATATAATATATTGAGGCTTGAGCATATGATCATTGCCAAGGAACAATTTGAAAGAGCAAAGGGAAGTTCTAAGAATAGGATCAATAAGGAAGCTTTGATTGCAGTGGTTGAAACTGAAAGAGTAATCGGATTAAAGGGAACACCGAATGTGTACAGTAAGAATTGTAGAGGGATAACGCTCAAAGAGCATGAAGAATTAATGAGTAGCATACTCTGTAGTCAACCAAGCAACTGGTGAACCGTTGTATGAATGGTGGAGGTAAGTAAGTAGTGGCTAACACAGTAAGACCTTATCATGAGGCTTGTGAGTGGAAATAAACCCCTCAACAAGAACTTTTATTTATCAGTGATGAAATACTCTTTTATTAGAGAATGGGACCAGGAACCTTTGGATTTTCCTTGGGATGTCCAAATGATGTGCAAAGAGCAAAGATGTGCGTACATCCAAAGCCAAAGTAGAGGGCAATGAGCGTCAAAAACAATTAATGGGAGTGCGTATTTTGACACCTGATAAGTGTGAAATTTATATAGTTTTATAGGTGCTTGATCATTAATTTATGTAATATTTTATGCACCTTCTCACACTTATCCTATGTTTTTCATAACTCTTACTTTGGGTAAGAACTAAAACCAATTTATATGATAAAATCAGGAATTGATGATGGAAATCCATAGTTCTCCTCACGAGCTTTCCAACGCAACAAACGGCGAGTAAAACGGAATTATAACGAAGAATCTGGAGCCGATTCAAGATTGGAGTACACTCGTATACATATACATATATAATAATCCGCAAATGAGGCGGACAAGAGGCGCAGACACAACAGAGGCGACCGCCTGTTATATGGCGGACGAGAGTGAGGCGACCGCCTGTTATGTTGCGGACGAGTGTGAGGCGACCGCCTGTTATGTTGCGGACGAGTGTGAGGCGTCCGCCTGTCTGGGAGGCGGACAGAAGAAGACACGCGCGGACAGAGCTGCAACGCACCAAAAAAATGCCGGATCCAGATTTCGACGCAAATTTTCTTCTTCGTTCTTCCTTCGCGGCGCCGCACTCCAACTGCTACTTCATTAATTACAGACGGCGCCCACCTTAATTTGTGCACGCGTGATGCCGACTCTACAATCAATTGCTGCTGCCCGATGATAATGAAATCTCTGACTGAAATTTTCACGGATCTGCGTATCAACTTCAACTGCTCCACCGCTCATCTCCTTGTCTGCATCCCGCTCCACGTATCTATAAATAGAGCGGCAAATCACTCTGCTCAAATCGTCGATCACTCGTCCATTATTCATCCCTCACTCGTCGATCACTCATCTATCACTCACTCACTCACTTCATCCATCTTCTCCATAATTCACCCGACACCACTACACTTCCACACTTCCACTTCCCAAAATAAAACCACGTACTCACTTTCACTCATCTCCAGAGCCGCTCCACGACCACACCACCGAAAAAATGCACTTTCAACCCGTTGTCACCAATTCCAACCTCTGAGTCGACATAGCACTGAACGGAAGGCTGGAGAGCACGACAAATCTTCACACCAGATGATTTCTTCAAACTCTCTCTCTTTTACGTTATTAATTACTATGTTTAGCTAAGGGGATTTACTCTGGGGAAGGGATGTTGTAACTAGCTAAACGTTGCATTATTTTACTGCTTGTTGAGACTATTTGGATTGTTCAGGTTAATGCTTTTAAAGTGCTTTTAATAAACGTCATGAATTATATAAGCCCTCGAATCATGTTATGATCAGATAAGGTGATTAGCATTGACGGTCCTATTAACCGTTACTTGTGATAATTGTAATCGGATAGGTTACTTTAGTCACTAGGAGCTTTAGTCCGGATTAAAACCAGACTAATAATTCTGTACAATAAAACCATCTAGATATACTTGCTAGGTCTAGATTAGAACTACATGCCCGTCTAGATGAGCTATCTGGAATTAAGACTTAATACAGAATAGATAATTGAGAATTATAAGCCAATCCAAGTCTCCACTTAAGTAGTAAATATGCAGAACTTAGCTAGTGAAACAACTCCCTGAACCTAGAGTACCGTTCACACTCCCAAGACTATCACTTTAATTTATCTGCTATTACTTTCGTTATCTTTTTGAAATCCAAAACCAAACAAACCCTCTTTTTTGAGTTAACCTTTACCTAAGGCTGGACTTACTTATCAAGTCCCGTGGATTCACCCAGGTCGCTTCATTGAATTGCTATACTATTCGACCGGGAGGGATTTTTGCAACCTGACGATCTATAAATTATTGAATTCTAGGATTATCCTAGGCTTTAATATACCAAAAGAATCGTTTCAAAATGGCGCCGTTGCCGGGGACTTGACTTTTGTCTAGTCCCTACGCCTAGGTCAACTCGCGTAATTATAATCTCTGTTTGTTTTACTTCATAATTCAGTCCCTATCATTTTATATTATTACAACTGTTGTTATTCTACCTTTCCTGGTGAAGCGTAGAACGCGATCTTCTGGTCCACCCGGAACGGACTCGATCCTGAAATCGAAAGAGTCTTTCTCCAGGCTCTTCGAGCAGAAGGCAACTGAACTTCAACATGGCTGGAACGATGTAGGCCCTCTAAATCCACAAGTCACAATGGGGAGAATTAACAGGCCATCATCAGCTCCTAGGAGAGGGCCAGTGGTTCTACCACAACTGACGGCAGAACTCATATCAGAATGGCAGAAGCTCAAGCCAAGCCATCAAACCAACGCCGTTCGGAATCATCCTGGGAACCTTCTCAGGAGCAGACCCTGCTGATGCACTCGATCACATTCATAGATTTCTGGTACATCTAGACTCTCTCGGTTTATCGCAAGGTTTAGAGGAATATGCTCGTCTTTGTCTTTTTCAGCATAGTTTATCAGGTGAAGCATCCAAATGGTTCCATCGTCTGCCCCCCGGTATTATCACAACCTGGGAGCAGATGACGGACAGATTCTATGAAAAATATATTCCCATCTCGAGGACCCGTCAAATGATAGCAGACTTAACAGCTTTTAAGCAGTTAGGTAGTGAAACTGTCTGTGAAGCATGGGATAGGTTCAAAGAATTGCTTCGCCAATGCCCTCATCATGGACAAAATACGACCTCTCTAGCACAAGGATTCTTCCAAGGGCTAAAAGAGGAAAATAGAGGAGAAGTACGAGCAGCCCTTGGTGGAAACTTATTAACCAAGAGTGGGGAAGAGTTTATGGCTGCTATGGAATCATACTGCGAGGAGCTTCGTCAATGGAGCACCAGTGGAAGAAGAGTCTTCTCTGTGGGTCCCAGTCCTTCACGAGCTCCAGACCCCATGATAGAGCAGCTCATGGCCGAACAAGCTCATTTAAACACCACCATGGGTAGCATGGCAAAAATGCTCGAGCAGCTTACTCTAGGACGAACTCCAGTTCAAACCATGAAGGCAGTAACTACGGGCTCAAACGACATTTGTTCTCAGTGCGGGGGAGCTCATGATTACGAAGACTGCCCTACGGTTTCGGAGATGAGGAAAATGGAGGAAGCAAATTTGTTGGTCAAAACTATAAGCAGCCCTGGATGCAGAATCAGCATCCCAACTTAAGATATGGGAACCCCAACAATGCACTAAATTCTCATCAAATGCAACCTCAGCAAGCTGTCCAAGGGGCTCCACCAGGTTTTAGGCCTCAGTACAATCAACCAAGGCCACAACAGACACAGTTCCAGCAACCGTCCCTAAATTCAAACAATGCCAGACTCCAAGAGATGGTAGAAAAATTGGTCACCTCCCAGGAACAACAATCTGTTATCAACCAGAATCTATCAACCGGTCAACAAAAGCTAGAAAAGGCTATGGTTGACATGCAAGGAACAATGAGCCAGTTGACTCAATTCCTCTTACAGCAGAGACCGTCTGGATCATTGCCTTCCCAACCAGAAACCAATCCAAAGGAGCAGTTAAGGCAGTGTCGGTCTCAGATGAAGACTGTGAGGATTCTGAAGAAGCAACAGCAGTTACCTGAGAAGTGGGAGGAACTTAAACACAGATAAAGTGGCAGGAAACCGTACTGATGAAGAGACCGAGCCTCTTTCTAACACCGCCGGTGCACCATCAGGGCATCCCGCCCCCTCTGAGGTAGTTTTTGAGGAGACCCAGGCTCCTTCCTTCTTCTCTCTTTCTACTGCTGTTAAATAAAAAAGGGAAAAATATCTGCAAAGGAACTTCCATTTCCAACCGCTCAAAGAGCGAGAGCTCGATGAGCAATTTGGAAGATTTTTAGATGTTTTTAGAAAGCTGACTATCAATATCCCTCTTATTGATGCGATTAAGCAGATGCCAAATTATGCTAAATTTGTGAAGGATCTGATTTCGAATAAGAGGAAATATAAAGAGAAGGACACCATCCAGCTGACCGAAACTTGTTCAGCAGCTCTCCGACAGATGCTGCCTCCAAAGCGTGGTGATCCGGTCAGCCCATCATCCCCTGTTCAATTGGAGACATGGATTGCGGATACGGTCTCTGCGATCTAGGAGCGAGCATCAACCTGATGCCATACACCATGTTCAAAAAGCTTCATGCAGGTGAGCTCGTTCCCATTCATTTCAGACTCTAGTTAGCTGATAGATCATCGATCACACCAAGAGGTATGATTGAAAATGTAGTTGTTAGTGTGGGAAAATTTCTTCCCCGCTGATTTTGTGATCCTTGACATGGATGAAGATGTTGAGGTACCTCTGATTCTCGGTAGACCTTTCCTCAGAACTGCAAAGACTGTTATTGATGTTGACAAGGGGAAGATCACCTTGAAATTTCATGATGAAGAATTAAGCTTTGATATAAATAAGATGATGCAGAAAAACACTTCTTCTCAAGCTGTTTTCTCTGCTGATTTAATTGATAATTCTTATGATCTTGATGATGACTACACCTATAGGAGTATTGATTCTTTTAATTCTTTGTTTAAGTTTTCTGATATCCTAGAGCAGGTAATAAGTCGATCCATTGAGGATGACAAAAACAGCTTTGAGATGGCCTCGGTCGTCCAGCAGCTAAATCAAGGGAAATCATACTTTCGTTCCTCTTTCCCTCCTGTAGAAAAGTTGGAACGATCCATCCAAAGACCCATACCTTCAATAGAGAAGCCTCCTACCTTGGAACTTAAATCTCTCCCTTCCCATCTTAAATATGTTTTCCTGGCTGAGGGTAACACCCTGCCTGTTATTATCTCTGCATCTTTGTCTATGTCGCAGGAAACTAGACTTCTGGAGGTGCTAAAGAAACATAAAAGTGCTATGGGTTGGACAGTTGCTGACATCAAGGGATCAATCCGGGTTTCTGCACACACCGGATTCATATGGAAGAAAATTACAAGGCAGTGAGGCAGCCCCAGAGAAGGTTGAATCCAAATCTAAAGGAGGTGGTCAAGGCCGAAGTACTAAAGCTTCTTGATGCAGGTATTATCTACCCTATTTCTGACAGCCAGTGGGTGTCTCCAGTCCAGGTTGTTCCAAAAAAAGGGGGGATAGTTGCAGTGCCAAATGAGAAAGGTGAATTGGTACCCAGAGGCAAACCACAGGTTGGAGGATGTGCATATATTACCGGCGCTTGAATGAAGCCACAAGGAAGGACCATTTCCCACTACCATTTATTGATCAAATGTTGGAGCGGTTAGCTGGGAAAGAGTTCTACTGCTTCCTTGATGGGTACAGTGGTTATTTCCAGATTCCCATTACGCCAGAAGATCAGGAGAAGACTACCTTCACCTGTCCTTATGGTACTTTTGCATACAGGAGGATGCCCTTTGGTCTCTGCAATGCTCCAGCCACATTTCAGCGATGTATGATGGCGATTTTTAATGAGTTTGTTGAGAAAAGCATCGAAGTTTTCATGGACGACTTCTCTGTCTATGGACAAAGCTTCGATGCTTGTCTGGAGCAATTAGACCAGATCTTGGCTCGCTGTGAGGACACGAATCTTGTGCTGAATTGGGAGAAGTGCCATTTCATGGTACAAGAAGGAATTGTGCTTGGGCATAAGGTGTCAAGAGAAGGCCTCCAGGTGGACAAGGCCAAGATAGAGGTAATAGAAAAACTGCCCCCCCAACTTCCGTTAAAGATGTAAGGTCTTTCCTTGGTCATGCAGGGTTTTACAGGAGGTTTATACAGGACTTCTCAAAAATTGCTAAACCCTGTCAGACTTGCTTCAGAAGGACATCAAGTTTCAGTTCACAGAGGAGTGCTTGACAGCATTTCAGACCATCAAAGAGAAGCTTTGCTCAGCACCAATTGTAGTCCCACCGGATTGGTCTGAACCATTTCAGATCATGACGGATGCGAGGGACTATGCTGTTGGCGCCGCACTATGTCAGAAGAAAGATAAGATGCTGAGGGTAATCACCTATGCTAGCAAGACCTTAATTGACGCACATAAAAATTATACTACTACAGAGAAGGAGTTGCTAGCTGTGGTGTTTGCTTTGGACAAGTTTCGACCATATCTGCTTGGAAGCAAGGTGATAGTCCACACAGATCATTCAGCCCTTAAATATCTTTTTCAGAAGAATGAATCGAAACCAAGACTTCTGAGATGGATCTTACTTCTCCAAGAATTTAATTTAGAAGTTGTGGATAAAAAGGGGAAGCTGAACGGAGTTGCGGATCACCTATCGAGGCTTGATATCCCTGATGATGGAATCCCGATCAACGAATTCTTCCCGGATGAGACGGTGTTCAAAATTGGAAAAGTAGATGAACCATGGTACGCTGACTTAGTCAATTATCTGGCTACTAGTTTAATTCCTCATGACTACAGCTATAACCAGAGTAAGAAATTCTTGTCAGAAACCCGCCACTATATCTGGGAGGATCCCTATCTATTTAGGATCTGTGCTGATGGCTTGATGCGGCGATGTCTTCCAGATAAGGAGATCCAGAGTGTAATCGAATTCTGTCACGCTAAAGAGGCAGGTGGCCATCATGGTTATACAAGAACAGCTGCGAAGATATTAGAGTGTGGTTTCTACTGGCCTACTCTACATAAAGATGTCCACCGTTTCTGTTCCCATTGTGACTCCTGTCAGAGGATGGAAACAACTCCAGAAAACATGAAATGCCACAGAAAGGTATTCTAGAGGTAGAACTTTTTGATGTCTGGGGCATAGATTTCACAGGCCCTTTTCCTCATCTCAGTGGAAACCAATACATCAGTAGTTGTGGATTATGTCTCAAAGTGGGAGAAGAAGCTATCCCATGCCACAATGCTGATTCCAAGACGGTGGTGAAATTCCTGAGAAAAACACATATTCACCAGATTCGGGGTGCCCAGGGCAATTATCAGTGATGGTGGCTCCCACTTCTGTAACCGAGCTTTGACTCCTTAATGAGTAAATATGGGGTGACCACACAAGGTAGCACTACCTTACCACCCTCAAACTAATGGTCTGGCAGAAGTGACTAATCGGGAGCTAAAATGGATCCTACAGAAGACTGTCAATGCATCAAGGAAGGATGGTCATTTAAACTAGATGATGCTTGTGGGCATATCGAACTGCTTTCAAGACTCCTATAGTGCAACGATAAATTTGACCTATTAAATACCAAAAATAATCTTAGAAAATATAAATCAGAAACCGTCAGGTTGCAAAATCCCGGTTATTGTAGTAGATTTATGGGAACCAGGTATCGAACCGTGGGACTATGTGATAATTATCTAGACTTAGCGAAGGTTATAAATTGAGGGGGAATTTTGTTTGTTTTTAAACTGTAAATAAAAGATAACAAGATTTAATTACAGCTAGGAATTAAAATAACAAAATATTAAAAGTGGTTGTGAATATGGAAGAACGGACTCTGGGTTCAGGTTTTACTCGTTTGATTAATTATGCTATTCTACCGGTTTAATTAAGAATAAATTGGCAAATCCCTTTTTAAGTCTTCAGATTTAAATCCTAAATTCTAATGACCTCGTTTACCAGAACATGCAAGGTTTGATATAAACTCAGGCAAAACACATGTAAACGGCTAGTTAAAAGGAATATAATTTTGCATCGGAATTACTACATTTATTCAATCAGAATAAATTTTTCCACAATACAATTAATATGACCTATCTTTTTTCAGATCAGTTCAAAATAGATTTCGTAAAGCAATTTAATAAACACATGTAATGTATTAAAAAGCGAGAGAATAACATTAATTGTATCAAATTATAATTAATTTAAACCGGGTAAAATAAAGTGCACAATTTAAAACAAACTAATAATAACCTTCCCTAGGGAGTAAATTATTCTAGCCGGACATATTAATAAATAAGCAGAGTTAAGAGTAAAAGAAATCATCTGTTTCCTGGACTCCTTGAAACTGCTCGTTATTCTGACAGACCGGAATAAATTGTGGAACATAGATAAATATGAAGAATGTGGGGCGTGAGTTTTGTGGTGGTCGGGTGATTTTATGAATTTGGAAATGGTTTGGAGATGAGTGTACGTGAATGTTGGGAAAATGGAAAGAGAAAGTAAAAGGAAGTAGTGGTGGGGGAGTAGTATGAAATAGTGAAGGGAGTGTGTGTCTTGCTTATGGAGGGAAATTATGAATGAGTGTACGTGGGTTTGTTATGAGAGGGAATTAAGAAAGTGAACGTGGGGTAGGTGGTGTAGTTTAGTGGTGAATGAATGGTCGGGCAGGTTTTATGGAGTGTGGAGCAGATATACAAATGTGAGAGTGGAGGAGAGTGGGTGGGGGGTGAGTCGCTGATGGTTATCGTCGGGTGTGATGTGAGAGTGTCTTTATATAGATATGCAGAAGGGGAAGCGAACAAGGAGGTAGGCAGAGTTGGTACGACTGAAGAATTTTTGCAGTCTAGGATGCAGGACGGTTGCCGCACAATTTGAAAAATACAAATAACTGGGCGGTGGGTGACGGTGCAGACAAATCAAGAAATAATAGCGTGGGGGCCCGGTGCAGAGAAAAAAATTGATCGTAGAATTCTGGAATTTTCCACGATTTAATGTGTCTGAGTATGAGTCCGTCTATACCCGCTTGGACGTCCTACAAACTGTCGATTGGTTCTAGATTCTTCGTTCGGATCCGTTTTGGTCCCCGTTTGTTGCGTTGGAAAGCTCGTGAGGAGAACTATGCATTTCTGTCATTATTTCCTGATTTTATCATATAAATTGGAATTAGTTCCTACCCAAAGTAAGAGTTACAAAAAGCATAGGATAAGTGTGAGAAGGTGCGTAAAAAGTTACATAAATAATGACCAAGCACCTATAAAACTATATAAATTTCACACTTATCAAATCACCCCACACTTAGCTCTTTGCTTGTCCTCAAGCAAAACTCTCAAACACGAGTTCAAGTCAAGCGAATGAAACTCAACTCAAAAGGAAGGACACAGAAGAAAGATTACTAGTTTTACCAATACAGGGGCATTTTTTTTTTCATAAAACAAGAAGTCATTCAAAGCTAATAATAGAGAAACAAAACCATAAGAACCTCGCCTTTAGCAATGAGCCAATCCACCTTTACATTCTCAAACCGTTAGAACGACAAGGGGCATGAAGTAAGATCTTATTCCATCATACCTTTCAATGCCACATACTCTTGATCCATAGAGAAGATTATTTTCATTTAGCACAATGATTGCACATTTTTTTTTAAGCGCTTTTAAGTTCTTTCACCACAGACTTTTCTCTCCACCCATGTAACGGCTTTGGGTCAACTATCCCAGATCACAAGGACCTTAGGTAGCTAGGTGATGAGGCACCCCAAAGGACTTAATAACCAAGTGGACGAGGCCTGACTTTGGATCAGAATTAAAATTAAGCATGCTTAGGATCAGCGGAGTACCTTGCCTTGTTCTTTTTCCAACCATTTCAATCCAGACATTCCAAGGCTCAAGGCTAAAAACAGGGTTCAGATGGTGAGTATTCTCAATCATTTAGCATCAATAGAACATAGACTTCATTTTTAATCAATTAAAACCAGAAAAATTTAAAAATTTTGCACCCCATTATCAGCTAACCAATTATTCCTCCTCTATGGCTTCCTTCCAAGTTGAGCAACACAGCAGGAGTCAAACAAATGCAAGAGAAAAGAGCTCAAAGAAACACAAAAGATAAGCTACGAAGGAGGTTACCCCACCCCACACTTAGAGTGAAGCAATGTCCTCATTGCTGGAAGAATTAACATTGTGCAAGCAATCCAACGGGAAACAAAAGTAAGACATAGTAGTTCAGAGGGGAGTATGTGTAACAGTAAAGAGTGAAAAGGATTTAGAATACTCCCCAGAGTCCGTTCACGGTGTGTTGCACGGTCCACCCCACACTTGAGTTCAGCTGTAGAATCGCAAATGTGCCTGAAAGAATTTCTAAACAGCCAGAAGAACTCAAGTTATTACTGCCTCATGTGCTGCCACTCCTTAATGAAGAAAAATAAGAAAATAGACTAATAACATTTTTTTTTTTTATAATATTAGACAAATTATTGAAGCACACAGAAAACTGTAAAGTAAATGTAAGTGTAAGAAAAGGATAGAGAATTCTTCCTGTAAATTGAAAATAAGTGGTGGGTTGCCTCCCACCAAGCTGCTCTGTTTTATAGTCTCAAGCTAGACTCAGTCCGATTAGGAGAAAGAGGAAGAGGAGTGGGAAGGGGTCCCACAACTTCCTAGAACTAAGTTGCGCAGCTTTCGGAACTTATGCTTCAATCGCCATGGTAGAGACGTCTTTTTAGGTGGCGCCGACTCCGAAACAGGGGAAAAAGATCCTGCTGTACCTGGACAAAAGAAACTCCAAGCAAGTTAGTAGAAACATCAGCAGGACAAGTATACCTTTTCAGACGGGCCCCATTAACTTTGAAGGTTTCACCCTTCTTGTTTTCCAGTTCGTAGGCTCCAAATGAAGTAACCCCTACCACCTTAAATGGTCCTGCCCAATGAGATTTAAGCTTTCCTGGAAAGATCTTCAATCTAGAATTGTAGAGGAGCACCCAATCTCCAACTTTGAAGTCACGTTTCTTGATCATTTGATCGTGGAGTTTCTTGGTGCGTTCCTTGTAGATTCGAGCACTGTTGTAAGCTTTATCTCTTAGTTCTTCAAGCTCTGAAAGCTGAAATTTGCGTTTCTCACCAGCAGCAAGTATGTCAAAGTTCAGGGCCTTAAGTGCCCAGTACGCCTTATGCTCCAACTCAACAGGTAGATGGCAAGATTTCCCATATACCAGCCTAAAAGGAGACATCCCGATGGGTGTCTTGAATGCTGTCCTGTAGGCCCAGAGAGCGTCATCTAACCGTAGAGACCAGTCCTTCTTGAAGAGTTTACTGTCTTCTGGAGAATCCACTTCAACTCTCGATTGGATACTTCAGCTTGTCCATTTGTTTGTGGGTGATATGGTAGTGCAACCTTATGACGTACTCCGTACTTAGCCAACAAGGCATCGAATGAACGGTTGCAAAAATGTGATCCCCCATCACTGATAATTGCTCGTGGACTCCGAAGCGAGTGAAGATGTGCTTTTGATAAACTTGATCACGGTCTTTGAATCAGCATTCTGGCATGGTATGGCTTCAACCCACTTGGACACATAGTCCACTGCACCAGAATGTATTGATAACCTTGTGAAGAGGGAAATGGCCCCATAAAATCGATACCCCAACAGTCAAAAAGTTCGACTTCCAAAATGCTTTGCTGAGGCATCTCATGTCGCCTTGAAGTATTGCCCATGCGCTGACAGCTATCACAACTAGCCACAAAGGTTTGGCAGTCTTTATGGAGTGTGGGCCAATAGAATCCGGACTCCAAAACCTTGGCTGCCGTCCGATGGGATCCATGATGGCCTCCAGCTTCTCTGGAGTGACAAAACTCCAAACACTAGGTACCTCATCATCAGGGAGACACCTGCGAATTAAGCTATCTGCACACACTCGAAACAAGTGAGGGTCTTCCCAGATATAATGGCGTGAGTCAGAAAGGAATTTCTTTTTCTGAGCATATAAATCATGAGGAACAACTCCAGAAACAAGAAAATTAGCCATATCAGCATACCATGGCTCTTGCACCTTTTTCAAACTGAAGACGGCTTCATCGGGAAAAAATTCATTAATAGGAATACCGTCGTCAGGAGTTACCATCCTAGAGAGATGGTCAGCAACAACATTCAGTTTACCACTCTTGTCCCTCACTTCTATATCGAATTCCTGTAAAAGAAGAATCCAACGTAGCAAGCGAGGCTTGGCCTCTTTCTTGGCAAACAAATATTTAAGAGCAGAGTGGTCAGTGTGGATAATCACTTTACTTCCCCATAAATATGATCGAAATCTATCTAAGGAGAAGACCACTGCTAGGAGCTCTTTCTCAGTTGTTGTGTAGTTTCTCTGGGCATCATCTAGAGTTTTGCTGGCATAAGCAATAACTCTTAACACCTTATCTTTCTTTTGGCACAGGGCTGCACCTACTGCAAAGTCACTAGCATCACACATTATTTCAAATGGCGATGACCAGTCAGGAGAAACAACGATAGGGGCAGCTACCAATTTTTGCTTAATTAAATTAAAAGCAGAAATACAATCTTCAGAAAATATAAATGAAACATCTTTCATTAGCAATCAGTCAAAGGTTTAGCAATTTTAGAGAAGTCTTGAATAAACCTTCGATAGAAACCAGCATGCCCAAGAAACGATCTTACTTCCTTTACACAAGTGGGAGCTGGTAGCTTCTCTATCACTTCGACTTTTGCTTTGTCAACCTCAATCCCTTTAGCAGACACCTTGTGGCCGAGCACTATCCCATCCTTTACCATAAAATGGCATTTCTCCCAGTTGAGAACTAGGTTGGTCTCTTCGCACCGTCCAAGGATAAGATCAAGCTGTGCTAGACAAACATCAAAATCAGAGCCATAGACAGAAAAATCGTCCATAAATACCTCTATACTCTGCTCAATGAAGTCTGCAAAGATGGCCTGCATGCAGCGCTGGAAAGTGGCAGGGGCATTGCATAAACCAAAGGGCATTCTTTTGTATGCAAAGGTACCAAATGGACAAGTAAAGGTAGTCTTGTCCTGGTCCTCAGGTGCAATAGGAATTTGAAAGTACCCTGAAAAACCATCTAAAAAACAGTAATATTCCTGCCCAGCCAATCTCTCTAGCATTTGATCAATAAAGGGGAGTGGGAAATGATCTTTCCTGGTGGCTGAATTCAAACGCCTATAATCTATACACATACGCCATCCAGTGATCTTTCGTTGGGGAATGGACTCACCTTTGTCGTTTATAACAGCTTCAAAACCTCCTTTCTTAGGAACTACCTGTACAGGACTTACCCATGTGCTGTCTGATATAGGGTAAATGATCCCAGCGTCCAGAAGCTTCAACACCTCGTCTTGACAACTTCCTTCATGTTAGGGTTGAGCCGACGCTGGGGTTGTCTGACAGGTTTGTAGTCTTCCTCCATATGATACAGATGTGTACAGAGGCCGGTGTGATACCGTTATATCAGAGAGTCCTCCGATGGCTCTCTTATGTCTTCTCAGGACTTCAAGTAACCTGCCTTTCTTGCCCAGAAGTCAAAGAAGATGAACAATGACAGGCAGTAATTATCATTAGCTAAAAAGCAGTACTTGAGATTAGAGGGGAGCTCCTTAAGCTCAAGTACTGGAGGTTGCTCTATAGAAGGAACAGGTCTTTGGATTTCTTTATCAAGTCTCTCCAAAGGAGGGCGATAGGCTTGAAAACCTGGTTTTTCCTCTCTCTACATGTGCTAGAGCTGTATTAACATCCATATTAAGAGTTTTATCCTCAACAGAAGATATAAGAATATGTTCTAAAGGTTCAAAATCTGAAAAAGTAGAAGAAAGTATAGAATAAATCTCATCAGTAGAAAGTTCACATACCTCCATCCTCATCTTGCTTACTTCCGACATAACTGAGTGAGCAGAGGTAGAACTTAACTTCATCATCTTTTTCATATCAACTCTATCTTCTCATCTCCGTACCTCAAGGTGATTCTGCCATCATGCACGTCAATGACCGCCTTGGCAGTACTTAGAAAAGGACGACCCAAAATGAGTGGGACCTCCACATCATCATCTATGTTTAAAACAACAAAATCCGCAGGAAAGATGAAGCGGTCAACTCCCACTACAAGATCTCGCACAATTCCCATCGGTTTTATCTCAGATCTGTCGGCTAGCTGGAGTTTAAAAGGGACTGGGTGAAGCTCTCCTCCTTTTACCTTCAAGAAGGTTGCATATGGCATGATGTTGATGCTTGCACCCAAGTCACACAGGCCGCTTCCGCAATCAATGTCTCCGATAAAGCAGGGAACAATAGGAGTGCCTGGATCCTTCTGTTTCGGGGGAAGTGCTCGAAGTAACGCTGTAGAGCACTCTTCTGTAAGGTGGACAGTCTCCTTGTCCTGCTTTTTCTTCTTCTTTGTCACGAGATCCTTCAAAAATTTCGCATAGTTAGGCATCTCCTGAAGAGCATCAATTAAAGGAATATCAATAGTCAGTTTCTTAAATATGCTTAAGAATTTATTGAACTGCTCATCTAAACACTTCTTTTTCATCCTATTTGGAAATGGAAGCTCTATTCTCTTAGGAGTAGAAGAAGGTACATCAATTTGAATAGAAGATGGAGAAGGAGAAGAATTAATTGGAGCCTGTGTCTCCTCAGAAACTACCACTGGTGGGACCGAAGGCTCTGGTGATTCATTCGAATGGATGATCTTTTCACCAGTTTGTTGTGCAGTCACTTGTTGTTGATTATCTCCCAGCTGCTTGCCACTTCTTAACATCACGGCTGCACTGAGCTCATCCTCAGGTTGGATCTCTGAAGATGCACCACAATTGCAGATCCTCAAGGCCTTGGCCGTCTCTCTTGGATTTTGCTGAGATTGTGATGGAAATGAGCCTGGCTGCCTTTGATGCTGGTTGTTAAGTAGCTGGTTCATCTGCTGCTCCAGATTTCTCTGGCTATTCATCAAGGATTGGTTGAGAGTTTGTTGTTCCTTCTGGTTGGTAGCCATGGAAGTAATTATATCTTGGAGCTTTCCATCTTTTCATCAGATGCAGATTTAATAGGTGGCTGGTAAGAGTTCTGGCCCTGTCCCATCTGCATCTGAGGACGAGCTTGATTGTATGGTTGCCTAGAGAAGCCTGGGGGTCCCTGCACATTACTTTGTAAAAGATTCGAATTTAAGGCATTGTTGGGATTACCATACCTGAGATTCGGATGTTGATTTCGGTTCCAGGGCTGTTGGTAATTCCCTTGTCCTACAAAGTTGGCTTCTTCAGCGATTCGTATCTCCTCCAGATAAGGGCATACTTCAAACGAGTGATCACCACCACAATGAGAGCACAGAGGCTCCGATGAGGATGAAGAAGCTATCCTTTTTACCTGCTGAGAAGGCTGACCATTAATTAGAAAATCGTCAAATCTTTTCACTAGTGAGCTTACCAGTGTGGATTGTTGAGCTTGTGACTCTGCCATCTGCTCCATCCAAGGATCTATATTTCTTGCACCTTTGGCACCCATTGTCATAGTTCTGCCACCTTCGGTGCCCCACTGACGAACTTCTTCTATGTACGTCTCCATGGCCGCCATGAAATCATTGCCGGATCGGTTGAGGATGTTTCCTCCCAAAGCTGATCTAACTTCGGCTTGATGTATATGCTGCAAACCATTAAAGAATGTCATAGCAATACAAGTGAGATCTTGTCCGTGATGAGGACACTGTCGGAGCATTTCTTTAAAACGATCCCATGCTTCACAGATAGTCTCAGTACCTCCCTGTTTAAAAGCAAGTAAAGCAGCAACCAAATTCCTAGTTCTAGAAATAGGATAATATTTTTCATAGAACCTGGTTGTCATCTCCTCCCAACTAGTGATAATACCAGAGGGAAGACAGTAGAACCATTTCATTGCTTCACCGGTGAGGCTGCTAGGAAATAAACTCATTCTAGCATACTCCAGGAGACTATCTGAGCACCCAATTTGATCAATATTGATTAGAAATCGGTTGACATGATCTAGGGCGTCGTTGGGGTTGGAACCGTCAAATGTGCCTGAGGGCATCTCTCGTATGACCTTGTTCTGATGTGATGGCTTCAGATCCTTCCATTCCTTCATTAATTCAGGTGGTAGCGTAGGAAGAGCTACTGGGCTTCTTCTTGGAATGGCCGCTGGTCTGCTAAATTGCTTCATTGCTTGGCTACCGTTTGTAGGAGTTGCCATTTGTATTTCTCTTTGGAACCTCTGTTGGCGTCTGGCTAGCTGAGCAGTACGTTCGATTTCCGGGTCAAGGATTCTGTCCCAATCGAGATGAGTGTCTGACCAAGAACGAGTGTACACCATCAACAGTCTGCAAAAAAAAGAAAAATAGATTCCACAAAAGTTTAAAAGTAGAGTAAAATAAAATAAAAATAGATAGACACAATAATAATAGTAATAATAATAATAATTTTTTTTTTTTAATTAATAATAACCCAAGCTAAGGACTAGACAGGAGTCTAGTCCCCGGCAACGGCGCCAATTTGCAAACGATAAATTTGACCTATTAAATACCAAGAAATAATCTTAGAAAATAATTAATCAGAAAACCGTCAGGTTGCAAAAATCCCGGTTATTGTAGTAGAGTTTATGGGAACCAGGTATCGAACCGTGGGACTATGTGATAATTATCTAGACTTAGCGAAGGTTATAAATTGAGGGGGAATTTTGTTTGTTTTTAAACTGTAAATAATAAAGATAACAAGAATTTAATTAACAGCTAGGAATTAAAATAACAGAATATTAAAAGTGGTTGTGAATATGGAAGAACGGACTCTGGGTTCAGGTTTTACTCGTTTGATTAATTATGCTATTCTACCGGTTTAATTAAGAATAAATTGGCAAAATCCCTTTTTAAGTCTTCAGATTTAAATCCTAAATTCTAATGACCTCGTTTACCAGAACATGCAAGGTTTGATATAAACTCAGGCAAAACACATGTAAACGGCTAGTTAAAAGGAATATAATTTTGCATCTGAATTACTACATTTATTCAATCAGAATAAATTTTTCCACAGACATAACAATTAATATGACCTATCTATTTTTCACAGATCAGTTCAAAATAGATTTCGTAAAGCAATTTAATAAACACATGTAATTTATTAAAAAGCGAGAGAATAACATTAATTGTATCAAATTATAATTAATTTAAACCGGTAAAATAAAGTGCACAATTAAAACAAACTAATAATAACCCTTCCCCAGAGTATAATTATTCTAGCCGGACATATTAAATAAATAAGCAGAGTTAAGAGTAAAAGAAATCATCTGTTTCGCTGACTCCTGAAACTGCTCCGTTATTCTGACAGACCGGAATAGAATTGTGGAACATAGATAATATATGAAGAATGGTGGGGCGTGAGTTTTGTGGTGGTCGGGTGATTTTATGAATTTGGAAATGGTTTGGAGATGAGTGTACGTGAATGTTGGGAAAATGGAAATGAGAAAGTAAAAAGGAGTAGTGGTGGGGGAGTATGAAATAGTGAAAGTGGAGTTGTTATTTGTGGAGGAAATTATGAATGAGTGTACGTGGGTTTTGTAATGAGATGGGAATTAAGAAAGTGAACGTGGGGTAGGCTGGTGTAGTTTAGTGGTGAATGAATGGTCGGGCAGTTTTATGGAGTGTGGAGCAGATATACAAATGTGAGAGTGGAGATGTGGGGGTGAGTCGCTGATGGTATCGTCGGGTGTGAGTGAGCGTGTCTTTATATAGATATGCAGAAGGGGAAGCGACAAGGAGGTAGGCAGAGTTGGTACCGACTGAAGAATTTTTGCAGTCTAGGATGCAGGACGGTGCAGCACAATTTGAAGAAATACAAATAACTGGGCGGTGACGGTGCAGACAAATCAAGAAAATAATAGCGTGGGGCCGTGCAGAAAAAATTGATCGTAGAATTCTGGAATTTGTCCACGATTTTAATGTGTCTGAGTATGAGTCCGTCTATGACCCGCTTGGACGTCCTACAAACTTCGATTGGTTCTAGATTCTTCGTTCGGACTCCGTTTTGGTCCCCGTTTGTTGCGTTGGAAAGCTCGTGAGGAGAACTATGCATTTTCATCATTATTTCCTGATTTTATCATATAATTTGGCATTAGTTCTTACCCAAAGTAAGAGTTACGAAAAGCACAGGATAAGTGTGAGAAGGTGCGTAAAAAGTTACATAAATTAATGATCTAGCACCTATAAAACTATATAAATTTCACACTTATCAATAGGGATGTCTCCTTTTAAACTTGTGTATGGAAAAGCTTGCCATCTTCCAGTCGAATTAGAGCACAAAGCTTACTGGGCATTGAAAGCCCTGAATTTTGATCTGCACACCGCTGGAGAGAAAAGAAAATTTCAACTATGTGAACTTGAGGAACTTAGAGAGCAAGCCTATGACAGTTCCAGAATTTATAAGGAGCGAACAAAGAGAATTCATGATCAGATGATCCATAAGAGAGAATTCAAAATCGGTGATCTAGTGTTGCTCTATAATTCCAGGCTGCGTCTCTTCCCCGGTAAGTTGAAATCACATTGGGCAGGTCCATTCAAAGTTGTGGGGATCACTACTTATGGTGCATACGAGCTAGAGAACAAGACAGGAGAAGTATTCAAAGTGAATGGTGCTCGACTGAAGAAGTACCTAGGCGACACCTTTTCTCAGCCTCCTGCACCAGGTATATCCTTAAGTGAAAGTTCCAGTTCCATAAATCCTATTTCTGCTATCTCACTACAGCTCCCTCTCCAAAAACATCCAAAAAGCCGCGCCTGCAATGGTACTTCAGACTGAAGAGCTGTTGCTAGCTGCTGTGGTGGCCCTCCTTGACCTTATCTGTAAAGTCTAACAGAGACTTTAACTCCGGGCGGCTTGGTGGAGGCAACCCATCGGATCAGGGAGTCCTTAAACACTCTTGCTATTTAATTTCTACATTTCGTGTGTTTGTTTCTTTGTGGTAATGTTCCATTTTAAGGTGTGTTAGATTAATGGTTTTTAATTTAATATAAAAAAAGTAACAAAATATTGATATTAGTCTATTTTCTTATTAAAGAGTGGCAGCACATGAGGTAGTAATAACTTGAGTTCTTCTGGCTGTATAGAATCTTCTTAACAGGTACATGTTACGTGATTCGACAGCTGAACTCAAGTGGGGTGGACCGTGCAACACACCGTGAACGGACTCTGGGGAGTATTCTAAATCCTTTAACTCTTACATGTTACACATACTCCCCTCTGAACTGCTATAGGTTTTACTTTTGTTCCCGTTGGATTACTTGCACATTGTTAATACTTCCCAAGCAATGAGGACATTGCTTCACTCTCAGTGTGGGGTGGGGTAACCTCCTTCGTAGCTTATCTTTTGTGTATCTTTGAGCTCTTTCTCTAGCAAATGTTTAAATCCTGTGTTGCTCAACTTGGAAGAAAGCCATAGAGGAGGTATAATTGGTTAGCTGATAATGGGGTGCAAAATTTTAAAATTTTGCTGGTTTTAATTGATTAAAATGAAGTCTATGTTTTGTGAAAGCTATAATGATTGAGAATACTCACCATCTGAACCCTATTTTTAGCCTTGAGCCTTGGAATGTCTGGATTGAAATGGTTGGAAAAAGAACAAGGCAAGGTACTCCGCTGATCCTAAGCTTGCTTAATTTTAATTCTGATCCAAAGTCGGGCCTCGTCCACTTGGTTATTAAGTCCTTTGGGGTGCCTCATCACCTAGCTACCTAAGGTCCTTGTGATCTGGGATAGTTGACCCAAAGCCGTTACATAGGTGGAGAGAAAAGTCTGTGGTGAAGAAATTAAAAGCGCTTAAAAAATGTGCAATCGCTGAGCTGAATAAAATTTAATTCTCTTCATGGATCAAGAGTATGTGGCATTGAAAGGTATGATGGAATAAGATCTTACTTCATGCCCCTTGTCGTTCTAATGGTTTGTGAATGAAAAAAAGGTAGGATTGGCTCATTGCTAAAGGCGAGGTTCTTATGGTTTTATTTCTCTATTATTAGCCTTGAATAACTTCTTGTTTTATGAAAAGAAAATAATAATACCCCTTTATCAGTAGAACTAGTAATCCTACTTCTGTGCTCTTCCTTTTGAGTTAAGTTTCATATGTTCGGTTTGAACCTTTGTTTGAGAGTTTTGCTTGAGGACAAGCAAAAGGCTAAGTGTGGGGTGATTTGATAAGTGTGAAATTTATATAGTTTTATAGGTGCTTGATCATTAATTTATGTAATTTTTTACGCACCTTCTCACACTTATCCTATGTTTTCAAACTCTTACTTTGGGTAAGAACTAAAACCAATTTATATGATAAAATCAGGAATTGATGATGGAAATGCATAGTTCTCCTCACGAGCTTTCCAACGCAACAAACGGCGAGTAAAACGGACTTATAACGAAGAATCTGGAGCCGATTCAAGATTGGAGTACACTCGTATACATATACATATATAATAATCCGCAAACGAGGCGGACAAGAGGCGCAGACACAACAGAGGCGACCGCCTGTTATGTGGCGGACGAGAGTGTGGCGACCGCCTGTTATGTTGCGGACGAGTGTGAGGCGACCGCCTGTTATGTTGCGGACAAGTGTGAGGCGTCCGCCTGTCTGGGAGGCGGACAGAAGAAGACCCGCGCGGACAGAGCTGCAGCGCACCAAAAAAATGCCGGATCCAGATTTCGACGCGAATTTTCTTCTTCGTTCTTCCTTCGCGGCGCCGCACTCCAACTGCTACTTCATTAATTACAGACGGCGCCCACCTTAATTTGTGCACGCGTGACGCCGGCTCTACAATCAATTGCTGCTGCCCGATGATAATGAAATCTCTGACTGCAATTTTCACGGATCTGCATATCAACTTCAACTGCTCCACCGCTCATCTCCTTGTCTGCATCCCGCTCCACGTATCTATAAATAGAGCTGCAAATCACTCTGCTCAAATTGTCGATCACTCGTCCATTATTCATCCCTCAATCGTCGATCACTCATCTATCACTCACTCACTCACTTCATCCATCTTCTCCATAATTCACCCGACACCACTACACTTCCACACTTCCACTTCCCAAAATAAAACCACGTACTCACTTTCACTCATCTCCAGAGCCGCTCCATGACCACACCACCGAAAAAATCCACTTTCAACCCGTTGTCACCAATTCCAACCTCTGAGTCGACATAGCACTGAACGGAAGGCTGGAGAGCACGACAAATCTTCACACCAGATGATTTCTTCAAACTCTCTCTCTTTTACGTTATTAATTACTATGTTTAGCTAAAGGGATTTACTCTGGGAAGGGATGTTGTAACTAGCTAAACGTTGCATTATTTTACTGCTTGTTGAGAATTTTGGATTGTTCAGGTTAATGCTTTTAAAGTGCTTTTAATAAACGTCATGAATTTATTATAGCCCTCGAATCAGTTATGAATCAGATAAGGTGATTAGCATGACGGTCCTATAACCTGTTACTTGTGATAATTGTAATCGGATAGGTTACTTTAGTCACTAGGAGCTTTAGTCCGGATTAAAACCAGACTAATATTCTGTACAATAAAACCATCTAGATATACTTGCTAGGTCTAGATTAGAACTACATGCCCTGTCTAGATGAGCTATCTGGAATTAAGACTTAATACAGAATAGATAATTGAGAATTATAAGCCAATCCAAGTCTCCACTTAAGTAGTAAATATGCAGAACTTAGCTAGTGAAACAACTCCCTGAACCTAGAGTACCGTTCACACTCCCAAGACTATCACTTTAATTTATCTGCTATTTACTTTCTTGTTATCTTTTTGAAATCCAAAACCAAAACAAAACCCCCTTTTTTTGAGTTAACCTTTACCTAAGGCTAGACTTACTTATCAAGTCCCGTGGATTGACACCCAGGTCGCTTCATTGAATTGCTATACTATTCGACCGGGATTTTTGCAACCTGACGATCTATTAAATTATTGAATTCTAGGATTATTCCTAGGCTTTTAATATACCAAAAGAATCGTTTGCAAAATGGCGCCATTGCCGGGGACTTGACTTTTGTCTAGTCCCTACGCCTAGGTCAACATACACACAAACATAGAAAACTCCCGGTGTGCTCACATCACGAAAGGATTGAAAATAACGCAAGTTTTTGTAGCGAACAATTGAGGATTTGTGCCAACAATGGACAGAAACTAAAGGCAAGCTACCACCGTAGCAGAGACTATGGGAACAAAGCCATTAGCTGGACTAAGCGGAGTTTAGAAGTAGGAATTGGTAGGTAGACTAGGCGTTAAGGCCTACAGTCTAAACCATATAACAAAGATCTCACAAGGAACGCACTGTTCATCCCTGAAATACCCCAAACCATAGAATGTTGTTTAAACATTAAAATATGGTGTATTAAGACTAAAAAGAGTCTTAGAAACATTAGTAAACAATTTAAACCATAGAAAACACAAATAAATGCCTTAAGGTCAATAAAGGCCAAAATGTGCTCCAAGCTTGGGATAAGCTTGGTTAAGACCTAATAAGGTTACCAAGACCTCATTTATATATTAATGAACATATTAAACCAATTACCATAGAAAACCAAGCTTGAAAACAAGTTAAAACACAAAATGTGCTTTAAGGAGTCTTAAAGCACGTTTTTGAAAAATTGTCTTGTAAATGGGTTTTGAGTGGCTAAATGTCCATCATTACTCCTTAATTAATATTTGTACTACTTAGTATCTCATTAGGAAGTCTAAATCAATGGGAAATCAAAAATTTCACAACAATGTGCCTTGTTTTAGTGAATAGTAACTAAATTAAGCTAGTTTATAACATAAGTCAATATAAGTAAGTAAATTGGTCAACAAAGACCAAAACACCCCTAAGTACATAAAGGGGGCCGGTTTTTATAAGGTGAGTCACACCTTTGCTAGTTAACAAGTAAATAAGTAATGATAAAGTAAGTTACTATTTACTTTAAGCATAAATATCTTACAAACTCACCTTTCCTTCATTATCTTCTTTCCTTCTTTGTTCCCACCATCTCCAAACTCTCTTCCTCCTATCCATTCACGGTTTTGCTACAGCCATATACCATTCTCCATCTTTGTTTGTCCATAACTCCTAGCTTCATGCTCCAAAAATAATTTCAAGACCACCATTCTCTTAGTTTAGTCAAGCTCTACAATCTTGTCTTTTCAAAACTCCAAAACCTCCATTTCAGTGCCAAGAGGAATCACCATGGGAGGAGCTTGAGCTCATATTTTCACACCTTGTTGTTCTCCTTTTCTTCAAGGTAAGGAAACTCAAAGAAAAACTTCATTTCCTCTTGTTTTCATAAGTGACCGAAATCACCTTCTTCATGGTGTTTTTTTTTTTTATTTTTAGCTCATTCTAATCTTCAAGGGACTAGGTGGAGTCCTCTCTTGCTACTTAATTCAATTTCCTACTCAATTCTAAGGTAAAACATTCATTTATGTGTTTTAAGACATTATATAACCTAGGGTTTACAATGAGAAGAAGCATAAAGCTTGTATACTCATTTTATCATTTGTATAATGTTTAGAAGTTGACAAGCAACTAAAATCCTCGCCAATTTAGTCAAGGAAACAAGAAATAAGTTTGTGAGGAAAAGAGGTAAATATGCTAACCTAATGTAGTTTAAAGTCCTAGGAGAAATGAGCTTATGTTGCTTATTGAAATGATCTAAGGAGCCAATGGTGAATGACCTAGAAAAATGCTCTCAAGGGCTTAGTAAAAGGCATATGTATTGTTGAGTGTATTTGCAGGTCAAAGGCAAATATATTGTGGGAAATTTAGTGTTTAAGGTTTATGCAATTTAAGGGCCTAAGAGCCATGCAATTTAAGGGCCTAAGTGCCAAGCAATTTAAATTATGCACTATATTGTTATGTAGTGTAGTTTAAGGCATAGTTGTGTGTAAGGAACATTTTTGTGTGAATAAATGTTCTTGAGTGTACAAGGGTGAGAAACCTTGTGTTTGGTGTGTAAGAAAATACTAAGGGAGCCATGTCAAAATTTGAATAGAAAATAAGAAGTTTAGGTGTTTTAATGAAGTTTGATGACCTAGGGTTCACTAGGAATTGTTAAGGGTTGATTTGGTGAAAGGAAAGGGATTTAGGTGTTCATAGGTATGAGAGTGACTTGGGCATTGTTCAAGGAAGTTTAGAGAATCAAATGGGTGATTGTAAGTATACCAAGGTAGTAGTAAGAGTGTGTTTTAGTCTTGTGCAAAGTTTGGTGAGCAATGAAAGGGAAATGCCTTGTGAGGGTTTAGAACAAGAGCTTGTGAGAAGGACCTAGGAAGTTTGTGTAAAGGGGATTGTGGTAGTGCAAATGATGCTTAAAGAGATGATTATAAGGTAGTGAGGGAATACTTTGGTTAGATGAAGTCCTAGGCAAGAATACAAGTTAAAAGTGTAAGAAAAAAAGATGTTCTAAGTGTTAAGGACGTAATAAATGTTAAGTAAACGTTTAAGGAGTTTTTGAGGTGTTTAGAGAGGGTTTAAGTGTGCCCAAAAGATGTTATAACATGTGGGAGAACATGTGTAAAGCATAGGAAAAAATTGGGATGAATTTGGAGTTCAAAAAGAGGAGAAAATCACATTAGAAAATTGATTCTGCAGTGAACCGCCCCTACGGACCGCCCCTGTGGGCAGGTCCCGTTGTCTGCTGCATGCGTGAGACATTCTGTTGTGGACCGCCCCTGGGGACCTCCCCAGAGGGGCGGTCCGAACTAGAAAAAAAACTTCTTTAAAGCTAAGAAAGAGAATGAGAGATATGTAGTAGGCCCTAGTATGAATAATAAAGATAAAATGAGTGTAAGATTAAGGGTAAAACATGGTCATGAAAACATGTAAACACTTAGTAAGTTATAAGTTGAATAAGTTAATTAACCGACATCGTTAATTATGTATAGGAGTTGCCTACAGTGGAAACCAATCGAAGCAGGGACCGAGGTATGGTTTTCTTGCAGTCTGTTGCCTACCGGTTTACACCGGCTTGTGTGTTGTTTGTTTTTCTGTGTGTTTATGACCTTGTAAGATTTAAGTCATGTAATGAGTTTACAGTTGTTAAATATTATTGTATTGTTAAGTGTGACTCTCTCTTCCCTTGTGTGTCTAACAAGACTTAACCAATTACTTGTGATTTGTTTATTTGAGTTCAATGTTGAACCTCTAACAAGTGCTAACGGGGGAAGTGAGGAGTCCGGTCTGTTTCGGCCACGCGTGTGAGTATGGGAATTGATGTCATAACCGGTTCGATTCTCTTTGTATGCTATGGTTGTTTTCCAATTTGGTTTCCAACCTTCCCTTTAGCTTAACCAAGGCTATTTTACGGACTCACGTCAGGCCACAGGGGCATACTATGTGTTGTTCGGTGTGCTTGGGTCACTATATCAGAGGCACCTAGTGTTAAGTTATCCGTTCAATCTAACAGGACGGTAACGAGTTTGTAACGAGCTTAGCATGAGTATGGCAACATTCTCTAGGCTCTCCATGGGAACTAATTGTATTGGTTCACTTCCTAAAAGGAATTGTTCTTGTATGTTATGTGTGATGTTGTGTACAATACCCATGTTATGATATATGTATATGTTTTATGTTTTTAAAAGAATGCCATGTCATCATGACAATTAGTTGCGCGTATCCCGGTAGCCGATGGGCTGCGCGTTAACCATACCAGCCAAGGGTTGCTGACCCCCTCGGGGGCTCCATATTTCTTTTACTGCAGGATGAGGATCGAAGAAGCGGAATGGCTTTAGATTCTAGGATGCAGGATTACATTTGGTTGTTTTTGGATGTTGAGCCCGGGATGCGCCTGTGCTCCCGAGGTGATATATTTTTGGTACTGTTGTAGTTCAATGATGGCCGTTAACAGTTCACAGTGACAGTTTGTGAAGTATAGTTATGTTTATGGATGTAGTTACAAACTCGGTATTTTGTTAACGTATTAAAAGTAATTAGTTCTATGCTCGGGAGTCTGATCGTCAGACCGATACGCTTGTATTTATTCTGCCTTGTTGACCACGTGGGTGGTTAACGGCGTTGTATCACCGAATCGTTTAGTTATTATTTAGTTGTTTATTACCGCTGCGATTTCAAGTATTGATAAGTGCGTAGTAAGGGTGTTACAAAAAGTGGTATCAGAGCGATGTATCGCTCTGATGGCTAGAATACCGAGCTTAGGGATATACCGAGTTAGGAAACCTAACCATAGTTACCTAAGTGAGCAGTGCGGAGATACCTATTGTGTCGGGAAGATGTTACAACCGTTGGACCGATAAGTGTGCAAGCACAGTGCTAATAAATGTTCATGTGAATTCAGATGTCAGGTAGACCACGAGGTCGAGGCCGCGGGCGTGGTATTGGTGATACCGGGAACCAGGGGGAGAACCCTACGGCGCAAGTCATTGCCGACGCTGTGGCGGCCGCCGTAGCCCAGATGGTCCCACAATTATTAGCTGTGATGCAACAGCAGCAGCTGCAAGGCGGTGAGGGTCAACAAGGGCCACAACCGCAACCACAGCCACGCGAGACCAACTGGGTCAAGGCGTTGGCGGATTTGAGACCCCCGTCATTCAGTGGGGAGACCGACCCTAGTAAGCTGGAGGCGTACATCTCCGAGATGGAGACCGCTTTCGAGACCTTGGACGTTCCTGCTGTGCCAAGGTTCGAATAGCGCTACTATCTGAAGGGATCGGCTCAGACTTGGTGAAGCTGGTAAGGGAGGGAAGAGTTGGTGATCCTACCATCCAGTGGAGGGAGTACACGGCCCTGCTGCGAGCCAAGTACTACCCGATTCATGTTCAGGAGGCCAAGCCTGGAGCTTGATAGCTTGAGACAAGGGGATAAGATGAAAGTTGATGAGTATTACACGCTTTCATCGGACTCATCCATTTGCTGCGGATCTGGGCTACTCAGACCGGATTTTAGTGAACCGTTTTTATAACGGGTGAGCTACCGCCTACGATATGGTATGGGGCCAAGCGGGTATACCACCTTGCAGGTAATGAACTACAGTATGAAGTGAATAAGTATGTATAGTGTGTTAATGTGATGTGAGTTTGTTTAGCGGGGCAAACTAACACCCTAAATATAGGAGTGCTACCATGCCGTGCAATTGTGGAGATCACCGTCCGCTGAGGGACGAGGAGAGTGCGGTCAAACGCAAGGACATGAGCGAGGGCCAAGGCACGCAAGGGCAAGGGGGAGGAAAGAAGAAGAAGCCATACCCCCAGTCCAGAAAAGACAGCAAACAGGGTGGCAAGGGCCAGGCCCAGACCACCACTGCTGAGGAGCATCTACAACTCACCTACGCATATGCGGCCAAGCCTTTACGCTCTTACCACCCAAGGGTAATCAATCAAATTCCAATACTTAATGTGTGTTATTATTTTGTGAAGTATGTACTGAGTGTGTGATGTGATAAGCAGCTAGCACGGGCTCTAGACCGGAGCGCCACTATTACTATAAGTGGTGTAACGGAGACCACCCCGGCAAGGACTGCAAGGGTATGATGTGCAGTGCGATACAGTAAAAAGATGGGGCCGCGGACTATGAGTGCTGGCAGAACCCGAACAGTAGAAACTACATGCCCAGGGGCAATGGAAGGGTAAGGCCACCGCGACCACCGATGGCCCGAAGACGGCGAATCAGCCACCCCCAGATCAGAGGTACACAGATTCCCAGAAGGGGAAGGGGTCGGGACCTAGCAAGGCCACCCTACTGTGGTGGACCGGTCTGAGGCGCCAGAGCCCTCTTCTAGACCAGGTACGCCTAAACTGTTGAATGAAATAAGTGATTGCATACCGCATTTCATGCATGTGTGTTAGTGAGTCCAAGTGTACTACCATGTGAGTAAAGAATTAAAATATAGTGTGAAAGTCACCTAAATAGGTAATTTGGAAATCTAGGAACCTTCAATATTTGTATCCAATCCCACCCACACCAAAACCCTGAAGAAACCACCATCAGCATCACCGACTTCCTACGGAGCAATGTCAGGTTATCCAACCAGGTATGATACTCTTAAATGGATACAACCGGAAGCACAAATCACATTATATGACGATCGACGAACTTGGTGCTGCACCTGGAGGTTTCTACACACCCGAATAGAGCGGATCGAAGATGAAATTGAAGATGGTGTGCATGGGTAAGGACTGGAACCCTTACACCAAGACATATCAAGAAGTACGAGCTAAAGATGGAGCAACTGTACCAAGTATACCTGAGGAGTTCCTTGCGGTCGTTAACCACGCCGTGGGAATTGCTCAGCAAGTTGAAACGAATTTAATTCCAAATGTGAAAGAAGATCTGTGTATGTGAACTTCTACAGAAAGGTGGACGGTTAGGGTTACACCAAGATAAGGACGAGTCACCCGAGTCTCTAAGTAAGGGAGTACCTGTGGTGTATGGTCCATTGGTGATACCGCAGTGTTTGTGTATGGCGAGCAGAAGCGTGCTGATCTCGCAAAGAAGCTACTGTTGAAATCAGGAGATGTGTTAATCATGGGGGGCAGTCAAGGATGCTATATCATGGCATCAAGAAGATCAAACTGAATACCGCCACCATCGGCAGTGATAAATGCCACACACATGAAACCGGACATTGAATTTGACCTTCAGACAGTTTTAAAGCCTTGTAATATATGTAATGTGTTAAGCCATGAATGTTAAGGACGTTGTATTGTGTAGTTATGTCGATAGTGTAAGCCAACGAATGTTGTAAAAAGAGTGTGTTAATGAATAAAGTGGAGTTGTTGAAGCATGTCAACCAGTATTATCACCAAATAATTTAGTTGCCAATGAATTAGGTTGTGCACTCGGAACGGGAGGTATACTGAGTGTCTGCAATGAGGCAAAAAGCGGTAGGAGCGGCACAATCCTCACCGGTACCTTTCCAGTCAATGGCGTGGACGCTTCGATCTTGTTCGACTCTGGAGCCTCAAATACATTTATTTCGCTATCCTTTGCGAGAGAGGCTGGGGTTATACGGTGATGAGATGCCAGACTTCCAGTCATTTCCCGTCGAAAGAGCGGATCAGTGTACCCGCTACCACCGAGATGTGTTGTACGAATCAGAGGTGAAGAGTTCCGATCGAATTGATAGAGTTCGACGGAGGTTTGGATTGGTTTTGATGTGATCATCAGGATGAACTGGTTGGAGCGGTACAAGGGCAGAATCCTGTATGCCGAGCATCGTCTGCTTCTTCGGAGTTCGTCTGGGGTTACCATATCTTACCGCCAGAGGCCCAGGGAGCCTTCGACTCAGATCATCACCGCCATGGCTATGTGTCGTGAACTACGAGGGAATGATGTATACCTCTGCTATGTCCAGGACATAGAGAGAGACCCAGAGTTTAGTCCTGATGTGCCGGTAGTGTCGGAGTTTCCTGATGTATTTCCTAAGGAACTGCCGGGCATGCCGCCAGCACGGGAAGTAGAGTTTGAGATTGATTTGGTTCCGGGCACCGGACCAATTGCGAAGGCGCCCTATCGTATGGCTCCAGCAGAGATGACTGAGCTCAAGGAGCAGTTGAGAGACCTACTCAACAAGGGGTTTATCCGCCCTAGCGTTTCACCATGGGGAGCGCCGGTCCTCTTGTGAAGAAGAAGGACGGTAGCCTCCGCCTGTGTATTGACTATCGAGAGCTGAATGCAGTTACGGTGAAGAACCGTTACCCTTTACCACGCATCGACGACTTATTTGATCAGTTGAAAGGGGCATCAGTATTCTCCAAGATAGATCTACGATCCGGATACCATCAGATTGCCATCCGTGACAGTGACATTGAGAAGATAGCATTCAGAACCAGATATGGACATTATGAGTTTACGGTTATGCCATTTGGTTTATCCAATGCACCAGCCAAGTTCATGGACTTAATGAACCGCTTGTTCCAAGATCAGTTGGACAAGTCAGTGTAGTCTTCATCGACGATATACTTGTGTACTCGAGTGAGGTGAGCACGAAAGCCACCTGAGTAGTGTGTTGCAAACATTGAGAAAGAATCAGTTGTATGCGAAATTTTCATAGTGTGAATTTTGGTTGAACCAAGTATCTTTTCTTGGCCATGTGATTTCTGAAGCCGGGATCGCTGTTGATCCGGCAAAGATTGATGCAGTGCGCACCTGCCTAGGCCGAAGACAGTTACCGACATCAGGAGCTTCCTCGATCTGGCAGGTTATTATAGGGGTTTGTGAAGGACTTCTCCAGTGTCTCGAAGCCGATGACTTCCTTGATGAAAAAGGATGCTCCATTCGAGTGGACAGATGACTGTGAGAGTTCTTTTCAGAGTCTCAAGGATGCTCTGACATCTGAACCAGTCATGACGTTACTAGACGGTCCAGAAGGTTTTGAGGTCTATTGCGACGCATCAGGCAGAGGTATGGGTTGTGTGTTGATGCAACACGGGAAGGTCGTATCATACGCCTCCCGACTGCTGAAGAAGCATGAAGAGAACTACCCTACCCACGACTTAGAATTGGGTGCCATTGTCTTCGCACTGAAGATATGGCGACATCATTTGTATGGGGTAAGTGTGACGATTTATTTCGACCACAAGAGTTTAAAGTACTTGTTCACTCAGAAGGAGTTGAACATGAGACAAAGAAGGTGGGTCGAGTTTCTAAATGACTACGACATCAATTTGCAGTATAAGGAGGGTAAGGCAAATGGGTAGCCGACGCACTGAGTCGCCGAGCACACTCTCTCTATTCGCTAGTCTCTCATTCTAGCTTGGTTGAAGAGGTGCGGAGTGCTCAGATGACGGATCAGTACATGTTGGATATTAGACAGAAGCTTATTGATGGCACATTGGGTCAGAAGTATGACTTCAGACTCCACGATGATGACCTGATTAGGCTGAATGGCCGACTGTGTATTCCGAGGAGTAGCGCTGAGCTGAAGGAGCGCATACTGAGTGAATCCCACTGTTCTACGACTTCGATTCACCCCGGAGCTTTAAAAATGTATAAGGGTATGAAACGTTATTTTTGGTGGACTGGAATGAAAAAGGATGTGAACGATTATATATTGAGGTGTCTCACTTGTCAAAAGGTCAAGTTTGAGCACCGACAGCCTAGTGGTATGATACAGCCAATGCCAGTACCTGAGTGGAAGTTCCATGACATTTCTATGGACTTCGTAGTAGGGCTTCCACCTACAAGGGGAGGTCTGAATATGATTTGGGTTATTGTTGACCGACTGACCAAGGTGGCTCGATTCATACCGATGAAGGACACCTGGAAAGTGGCAAAACTAGCAGAGCTCTTTGATAGAGAGATTGTTCGGCACCATGGGGTACCGAAGACTATCGTATCTGACAGGGATACCAGATTCCTCTCCAGGTACTGGAAATCCACACGGGAAGCGCTTGGTACCGAGCTGAAGCTAAGTACAGCGTCCACCCCACAGCCAGATGGTAGAGTGAGCGCACCATCCAGGACATGAGGATATGTTTAGTGCAGTGCACTTGATTTTCAGACCAGGCTGGATTGACAAGTTACATCTGATCGAGTTTAGCACAAACAACATACCAGGCTTCGATCAAGATGTCTCCCTTCCAGGCATTATACGGGACCATGCCGCACGCCTATGCTGGGTGAGTCGAGTGAGACGGTCATTATGGGACCAGAGTATCGGAAACAAGTCAAGCAGAAGTACGACGATCCGGGCTAACATGAAGTCAGCTCAGGAAGCAGAAGTCAACGCCGATGTGCACAGAGTCGACTGCGAGTTCGCCGTGGGCGATCAGGTATTTTTGAGAGTATCCCCATGAAGGTGAGTGTTTCGTTTTGGCCAGAGAAAGGCAAGTTGAGCCCAAAATATGTGGGGCCTTATGTTGTGACGGAGCGGATAGGTAGCCCGGTAGCTTACAGACTTTGATTTACCGCCGCGCTGGGCAAGGTAAATGAGTATTTCATGTTGTCCCAGTTGCAAGAAATAATGTCTCATCGTCTCATGTACTTCAGCTGTAAGGCTAACTTTAGAGCCGACCATGCGATCAGTGGAGACTCCGGTACGGATTCTGGATACTAAGACTCGGGACATCGCCAAACTCTGTGAGACTGGGTGAAGGTTCTCTGGTCTAACCAGGACGTGAGGATGCCACTTGGGAGCTGGAAGATTAAGATGAAGGCGAAGTACCCATCATTGTTACTTCTTAGCGTTTGTATGTATAGGGTACGGGGCGTACCCCTATTTAAGGGGGTAGAGCCGTTTCGGTTAGTGTGGGTACGGCATGTATTGGACATTGTCTGTGTTATGTTGTTATCTTGTTGTGTTACAGACGTTGAGTCGATATGATGTTGTGTTGTATGTGGTTTGGACCTGGTGTTCCGATGTTATGTAAGTATGTTGTTAATGGTGTTATGGAAGTATTGTTGATATGTGTCCCGTGTGTCTAACATTAGGATAGTGGGAAGTATGAACTTGGGGAAACGTTTTTAAGGGGGGTAGATTGAAATACCCCAAACCTTATAATGTTGTTTAAACATTAAAAATGTTATTAAGGACTAAAAAGAGTCTTATAGACATTAGTAAAACAATAAACCATAGAAACACAAATAAATGCCTTAAGGTCAATAAAGGCCAAAATGGGTCTAAGCTTGGGATAAGCTTGGTTAAGACCTAATAAGTTACCAAGACCTCATTTATATATTAATGAACATATTAAACCAATTACCATAGAAAACCAAGCTTGAAAACAAGTTAAAACACAAAATGTGCTTTAAGGAGTCTTAAAGCACGTTTTTGAAAAATTGTCTTGTAAATGGGTTTTGAGTGGCTAAATGTCCATCATTACTCCTTAATTAAATTGTGTACTACTTAGTATCTCATTAGGAAGTCTAAATCAATGGGAAATCAAAAATTTCACAACAATGTGCCTTGTTTTAGTGAATAGTAACTAAATTAAGCTAGTTTATAACATAAGTCAATAAGTAAGTAAATTGGTCAACAAAGACCAAAACACCCCTAAGTACATAAAGGGGGCCGGTTTTTATAAGGTGAGTCACACCTTTGCTAGTTAACAAGTAAATAAGTAATGATAAAGTAAGTTACTATTTACTTTAAGCATAAATATCTTACAAACTCACCTTTCCTTCATTATCTTCTTTCCTTCTTTGTTCCCACCATCTCCAAACTCTCTTCCTCCTATCCATTCACGGTTTTGCTACAGCCATATACCATTCTCCATCTTGTTTGTCCATAACTCCTAGCTCATGCTCCAAAAATAATTTCAAGACCACCATTCTCTTAGTTTAGTCAAGCTCTACAATCTTGTCTTTTCAAAACTCCAAAACCTCCATTTCAGTGCCAAGAGGAATCACCATGGGAGGAGCTTGAGCTCATATTTTCACACCTTGTTGTTCTCCTTTGCTTCAAGGTAAGGAAACTCAAAGAAAAACTTCATTTCCTCTTGTTTTCATAAGTGACCGAAATCACCTTCTTCATGGTGTTTTCTTTTGCTTATTTTTAGCTCATTCTAATCTTCAAGGGACTAGGTGGAGTCCTCTCTTCCTACTCAATTCTAAGGTAAAACATTCATTTATGTGTTTTAAGACATTATATAACCTAGGGTTTACAATGAGAAGAAGCATAAAGCTTGTATACTCATTTTATCATTTGTATAATGTTTAGAAGTTGACAAGCAACTAAAATCCTCGCAAATTTAGTCAAGGAAACAAGAAATAAGTTTGTGAGGAAAAGAGGTAAATATGCTAACCTAATGTAGTTTAAAGTCCTAGGAGAAATGAGCTTATGTTGCTTATTGAAATGATCTAAGGAGCCAATGGTGAATGACCTAGAAAAATGCTCTCAAGGGCTTAGTAAAAGGCATATGTATTGTTGAGTGTATTTGCAGGTCAAAGGCAAATATATTGTGGGAAATTTAGTGTTTAAGGTTTATGCAATTTAAGGGCCTAAGAGCCATGCAATTTAAGGGCCTAAGTGCCAAGCAATTTAAATTATGCACTATATTGTTATGTAGTGTAGTTTAAGGCGTTGTGTGTAAGGAACATTTTTGTGTGAATAAATGTCTTGAGTGTACAAGGGTGAGAAACCTTGTGTTTGGTGTGTAAGAAAATACTAAGGGAGCCATGTCAAAATTTGAATAGAAAATAAGAAGTTTAGGTGTTTTAATGAAGTTTGATGACCTAGGGTTCACTAGGAATTGTTAAGCGTTGATTTGGTGAAAGGAAAGGGATTTAGGTGTTCATAGGTATGAAAGTGACTTGGGCATTGTTCAAGGAAGTTTAGAGAATCAAATGGGTGATTGTAAGTATACCAAGGTAGTAGTAAGAGTGTTTTAGTCTTGTGCAAATTGTTGGTGAGCAATGAAAGGGAAATGCCTTGTGAGGGTTTAAAACAAGAGCTTGTGAGAGGGACCTAGGAAGTTGTGTAAAGGGGATTGTGGTAGTGTAAATGATGCTTAAAGAGATGATTATAAGGTAGTGAGGGAATACTTTGGTTAGATGAAGTCCTAGGCAAGAATACAAGTTAAAAGTGTAAGAAAAAAAGATGTTCTAAGTGTTAAGGACGTAATAAATGTTAAGTAAACGTTTAAGGAGTTTTTGAGGTGTTTAGAGAGGGTTTAAGTGTGCCCAAAAGATGTTATAACATGTGGGAGAACATGTGTAAAGCATAGGAAAAAATTGGGATGAATTTGGAGTTCAAAAAGAGGAGAAAATCACATTAGAAAATTGATTCTGCAGTGAACCGCCCCTACGGACCGCCCCTGTGGGAGGTCCCGTTGTCTGCTGCATGCGTGAGACATTCTGTTGTGGACCGCCCCTGGGGACCTCCCCAGAGGGGCGGTCCGAACTAGAAAAAAAACTTCTTTAAAGCTAAGAAAGAGAATGAGAGATATGTAGTAGGCCCTAGTATGAATAATAAAGATAAAATGAGTGTAAGATTAAGGGTAAAACATGGTCATGAAAACATGTAAACACTTAGTAAGTTATAAGTTGAATAAGTTAATTAACCGACATCGTTAATTATGTATAGGAGTTGCCTACAGTGGAAACCAATCGAAGCAGGGACCGAGGTATGGTTTTCTTGCAGTCTGTTGCCTACCGGTTTACACCGGCTTGTGTGTTGTTTGTTTTTCTGTGTGTTTATGACCTTGTAAGATTTAAGTCATGTAATGAGTTTACAGTTGTTAAATATTATTGTATTGTTAAGTGTGACTCTCTCTTCCCTTGTGTGTGTCTAACAAGACTTAACCAATTACTTGTGATTTGTTTATTTGAGTTCAATGTTGAACCTCTAACAAGTGCTAACGGGGGAAGTGAGGAGTCCGGTCTGTTTCGGCCACGCGTGTGAGTATGGGAGTTGATGTCATAACCGGTTCGATTCTCTTTGTATGCTATGGTTGTTTTCCAATTTGGTTTCCAACCTTCCCTTTAGCTTAACCAAGGCTATTTTACGGACTTACGTCAGGCCACAGGGGCATACTATGTGTTGTTCGGTGTGCTTGGGTCACTATATCAGAGGCACCTAGTGTTAAGTTATCCGTTCAATCTAACAGGACGGTAACGAGTTTTGTAACGATCTTAGCATGAGTATGGCAACATTCTCTAGGCTCTCCATGGGAACTAATTGTATTGGTTCACTTCCTAAAAGGAATTGTTCTTGTATGTTATGTGTGATGTTGTGTACAATACCCATGTTATGATATATGTATATGTTTTATGTTTTTAAAAGAATGCCATGTCATCATGACAATTAGTTGCGCGTATCCCGGTAGCCGATGGGCTGCGCGTTAACCATACCAGCCAAGGGTTGCTGACCCCCTCGGGGGCTCCATATTTCTTTTACTGCAGGATGAGGATCGAAGAAGCGGAATGGCTTTAGATTCTAGGATGCAGGATTACATTTGGTTGTTTTTGGATGTTGAGCCCGGGATGCGCCTGTGCTCCCGAGGTGATATATTTTTGGTACTGTTGTAGTTCAATGATGGCCGTTAACAGTTCACAGTGACAGTTTGTGTAGTATAGTTATGTTTATGGATGTAGTTACAAACTTGGTATTTTGTTAACGTATTAAAAGTAATTAGTTCTATGCTCGGGAGTCTGATCGTCAGACCGATACGCTTGTATTTATTCTGCCTTGTTGACCACGTGGGTGGTTAACGGTGTTGTATCACCGAATCGTTTAGTTATTATTTAGTTGTTTATTACCGCTGCGATTTCAAGTATTGATAAGTGCGTAGTAAGGGTGTTACAAAAAGTGGTATCAGAGCGATGTATCGCTCTGATGGCTAGAATACCGAGCTTAGGGATATACCGAGTTAGGAAACCTAACCATAGTTACCTAAGTGAGCAAGTGCGGAGATACCTATTTGTCGGGAAGATGTTACAACCGTTGGACCGATAAGTGTGCAAGCACAGTGCTAATAAATGTTCATGTGAATTCAGATGTCAGGTAGACCACGAGGTCGAGGCCGCGGGCGTGGTATTGGTGATACCGGGAACCAGGGGGAGAACCCTACGGCGCAAGTCATTGCCGACGCTGTGGCGGCCGCCGTAGCCCAGATGGTCCCACAATTATTAGCTGTGATGCAACAGCAGCAGCTGCAAGGCGGTGAGGGTCAACAAGGGCCACAACCGCAACCACAGCCACGCGAGACCAACTGGGTCAAGGCGTTGGCGGATTTGAGACCCCCGTCATTCAGTGGGGAGACCGACCCTAGTAAGCTGGAGGCGTACATCTCCGAGATGGAGACCGCTTTCGAGACCTTGGACGTTCCTGCTGGTGCCAAGGTTCGACTAGCCGCTTACTATCTGAAGGGATCGGCTCAGACTTGGTGGAAGCTGGTAAGGGAGGGAAGAGTTGGTGATCCTACCATCCAGTGGAGGGAGTACACGGCCCTGCTGCGAGCCAAGTACTACCCGATTACATGTTCAGGAGGCCAAGCGCCTGGAGCTTGATAGCTTGAGACAAGGGGATAAGATGAAAGTTGATGAGTATTACACCGCTTTCATCGGACTCATCCATTTGCTGCCGGATCTGGGCTACTCAGACCGGATTTTAGTGAACCGTTTTTATAACGGGTTGAGCTACCACCTACGATATGGTATGGGGCCAAGCGGGTATACCACCTTGCAGGTAATGAACTACAGTATGAAGTGAATAAGTATGTATAGTGTGTTAATGTGATGTGAGTTTGTTTAGCGGGGCATAACTAACACCCTAAATATAGGAGTGCTACCATGCCGCTGCAATTGTGGAGATCACCGTCCGTCTGAGGGACGAGGAGAGTGCGGTCAACGCAAGGACATGAGCGAGGGCCAAGGCACGCAAGGGCAAGGGGGAGGAAAGAAGAAGAAGCCATACCCCCAGTCCCAGAAAAGACAGCAACAGGGTGGCAAGGGCCAGGCCCAGACCACCACTGCTGAGGAGCATCTACAACTCACCTACGCATATGCGGCCAAGCCTTTACGCTCTTACCCACCCAAGGGTAATCAATCAAATTCCAATACCGAATTCTAATGTGTGTTATTATTTTGTGAAGTATGTACTGAGTGTGTGATGTGATAAGCAGCTAGCACGGGCTCTAGACCGGAGCGCCACTATTACTATAAGTGGTGTAACGGAGACCACCCCGGCAAGGACTGCAAGGGTAATGATGTGCAGTGCCGATACAGTAAAAAGATGGGGCACCGCGACTATGAGTGCTGGCAGAACCCGAACAGTAGAAACTACATGCCCAGGGGGCAATGGAAGGGTAAGGCCACCGCGACCACCGATGGCCCGAAGACGGCGAATCAGCCACCCCCAGATCAGAGGTACACAGATTCCCAGAAGGGGAAGGGGTCGGGACCTAGCAAGGCCACCCTACATGTGGTGGACCGGTCTGAGGCGCCAGAGCCCTCTTCTAGACCAGGTACCGCCTAAACTGTTGAATGAAATAAGTGATTGCATACCGCATTTCATGCATGTGTGTTAGTGAGTCCAAGTGTACTACCATGTGAGTAAAGAATTAAAATATAGTGTGAAAGTCACCTAAATAGGTAATTTGGAAATCTAGGAACCTTCAATATTTGTTATCCAATCCCACCCACACCAAACCCTGAAGAAACCACCATCAGCATCACCGACTTTCCTACGGAGCAATGTCAGGTTATCCAACCAGGTATGATACTCTTAAATGGATACCTGACACCGGAAGCACAAATCCACATTATCCGACGATGCGACGAACTTGGTGCTGCACCTGGAGGTTTCTACACACCCGAATACCCGAGCGGATCGAAGATGAAATTGAAGATGGTGTGCATGGGTAAGGACTGGAACCCTTACACCAAGACATATCAAGAAGTACGAGCTAAAGATGGAGCAACTACCAAGTATACCTGAGGAGTTCCTTGCGGTCGTTAACCACGCCGTGGGAATTGCTCAGCAAGTTGAAACGAATTTAATTCCAAATGTGAAAGCAGATCTGTGTATTGTGAACTTCTACCAGAAAGGTGGACGGTTAGGGTTACACCAAGATAAGGACGAGTCACCCGAGTCTCTAAGTAAGGGAGTACCTGTGGTGTCTTGGTCCATTGGTGATACCGCAGTGTTTGTGTATGGCGAGCAGAAGCGTGCTGATCTCGCAAAGAAGCTACTGTTGAAATCAGGAGATGTGTTAATCATGGGTGGGCAGTCAAGGATGCTATATCATGGCATCAAGAAGATCAAACTGAATACCGCACCATCGGCAGTGATAAATGCCACACACATGAAACCCGGACATTTGAATTTGACCTTCAGACAGTTTTAAAGCCTTGTATATATATGTAATGTGTTAAGCCAATGAATGTTAAGGACGTTGTATGTGTTAGTTATGTCGATAGTGTAAGCCAACGAATGTTGTAAAAAGAGTGTGTTAATGAATAAAGTGGAGTTGTTTGAAGCATGTCAACCGTATTATCACCAAATACTTATTAGTTTGCCAATGAATTAGGTTGTGCACTCGGAACGGGAGGTATACTGAGTGTCTGCAATGAGGCAAAAGCCGGTAGGAGCGGCACAATCCTCACCGGTACCTTTCCAGTCAATGGCGTGGACGCTTCGATCTTGTTCGACTCTGGAGCCTCACATACATTTATTTCGCTATCCTTTGCGAAGAGGCTGGGGTTAGACGGTGATGAGATGCCAGACTTCCTAGTCATTCTCCCGTCGAAAGAGCGGATCAGTGTACCCGCTACCACCGAGATGTTGTTGTACGAATCAGAGGTGAAGAGTTTCCGATCGACTTGATAGAGTTCGACGGACTTGGTTTTGATGTGATCATCAGGATGAACTGGTTGGAGCGGTACAAGGGCAGAATCCTGTATGCCGAGCATCGTCTGCTTCTTCGGAGTCCGTCTGGGGTTACCATATCTTACCGCCAGAGGCCCAGGGAGCCTTCGACTCAGATCATCACCGCCATGGCTATGTGTCGTGAACTACGACGAGGGAATGATGTATACCTCTGCTATGTCCAGGACATAGAGAGAGACCCAGAGTTTAGTCCTGATGTGCCGGTAGTGTCGGAGTTTCCTGATGTATTTCCTAAGGAACTGCCGGGCATGCCGCCAGCACGGGAAGTAGAGTTTGAGATTGATTTGGTTCCGGGCACCGGACCAATTGCGAAGGCGCCCTATCGTATGGCTCCAGCAGAGATGACTGAGCTCAAGGAGCAGTTGAGAGACCTACTCAACAAGGGGTTTATCCGCCCTAGCGTTTCACCATGGGGAGCGCCGGTCCTCTTCGTGAAGAAGAAGGACGGTAGCCTCCGCCTGTGTATTGACTATCGAGAGCTGAATGCAGTTACGGTGAAGAACCGTTACCCTTTACCACGCATCGACGACTTATTTGATCAGTTGAAAGGGGCATCAGTATTCTCCAAGATAGATCTACGATCCGGATACAATCAGATTGCCATCCGTGACAGTGACATTGAGAAGATAGCATTCAGAACCAGATATGGACATTATGAGTTTACGGTTATGCCATTTGGTTTATCCAATGCACCAGCCAAGTTCATGGACTTAATGAACCGCTTGTTCCAAGATCAGTTGGACAAGTCAGTGTTAGTCTTCATCGACGATATACTTGTGTACTCGAGATCGTGAGGTGAGCACGAAAGCCACCTGAGTAGTGTGTTGCAAACATTGAGAAAGAATCAGTTGTATGCGAAATTTTCATAGTGTGAATTTTGGTTGAACCAAGTATCTTTTCTTGGCCATGTGATTTCTGAAGCCGGGATCACTGTTGATCCGGCAAAGATTGATGCAGTGCGCACCTGGCCTAGGCCGAAGACAGTTACCGACATCAGGAGCTTCCTCGATCTGGCAGGTTATTATAGGGGGTTTGTGAAGGACTTCTCCAGTGTCTCGAAGCCGATGACTTCCTTGATGAAAAAGGATGCTCCATTCGAGTGGACAGATGACTGTGAGAGTTCTTTTCAGAGTCTCAAGGATGCTCTGACATCTGAACCAGTCATGACGTTACTAGACGGTCCAGAAGGTTTTGAGGTCTATTGCGACGCATCAGGCAGAGGTATGGGTTGTGTGTTGATGCAACACGGGAAGGTCGTATCATACGCCTCCCGACTGCTGAAGAAGCATGAAGAGAACTACCCTACCCACGACTTAGAATTGGGTGCCATTGTCTTCGCACTGAAGATATGGCGACATCATTTGTATGGGGTAAGTGTGACGATTTATTTCGACCACAAGAGTTTAAAGTACTTGTTCACTCAGAAGGAGTTGAACATGAGACAAAGAAGGTGGGTCGAGTTTCTAAATGACTACGACATCAATTTGCAGTATAAGGAGGGTAAGGCAAATGTGGTAGCCGACGCACTGAGTCGCCGAGCACACTCTCTCTATTCGCTAGTCTCTCATTCTAGCTTGGTTGAAGAGGTGCGGAGTGCTCAGATGACGGATCAGTACATGTTGGATATTAGACAGAAGCTTATTGATGGCACATTCGAGAGTCAGAAGTATGACTTCAGACTCCACGATGATGACCTGATTAGGCTGAATGGCCGACTGTGTATTCCGAGGAGTAGCGCTGAGCTGAAGGAGCGCATACTGAGTGAATCCCACTGTTCTACGACTTCGATTCACCCCGGAGCTTTAAAAATGTATAAGGGTATGAAACGTTATTTTTGGTGGACTGGAATGAAAAAGGATGTGAACGATTATATTTGAGGTGTCTCACTTGTCAAAGGTCAAGTTTGAGCACCGACAGCCTGTGGTATGATACAGCCAATGCCAGTACCTGAGTGGAAGTTCCATGACATTTCTATGGACTTCGTAGTAGGGCTTCCACCTACAAGGGGAGGTCTGAATATGATTTGGGTTATTGTTGACCGACTGACCAAGGTGGCTCGATTCATACCGATGAAGGACACCTGGAAAGTGGCAAAACTAGCAGAGCTCTTTGATAGAGAGATTGTTCGGCACCATGGGGTACCGAAGACTATCGTATCTGACAGGGATACCAGATTCCTCTCCAGGTACTGGAAATCCACACGGGAAGCGCTTGGTACCGAGCTGAAGCTAAGTACAGCGTTCCACCCACAGACAGATGGTCAGAGTGAGCGCACCATCCAGACACTTGAGGATATGTTACGTGCATGTGCACTTGATTTTCAGACCAGCTGGATTGACAAGTTACATCTGATCGAGTTTAGCTACAACAACAGTTACCATGCTTCGATCAAGATGTCTCCCTTCCAGGCATTATACGGTAGACCATGCCGCACGCCATTATGCTGGGATGAGTCGAGTGAGACGGTCATTATGGGACCAGAGTATCTGGAACAAGTTCAAGCAGAAGTACGACAGATCCGGGCTAACATGAAGTCAGCTCAGGATAGGCAGAAGTCATACGCCGATGTGCACAGACGCGACCTGGAGTTCGCCGTGGGCGATCAGGTATTTTTGAGAGTATCCCCCATGAAGGGAGTGTTTCGTTTTGGCCAGAAAGGCAAGTTGAGCCCAAAATATGTGGGGCCTTATGTTGTGACGGAGCGGATCGGCCCGGTAGCTTACAGACTTGATTTACCCGCCGAGCTGGGCAAGGTACATGATGTATTTCATGTGTCCCAGTTGAAGAAATATATGTCTCATCCGTCTCATGTACATCAGCCTGAAAGGCTAACTTTAGAGCCGACCATGCGATCAGTGGAGACTCCGGTACGGATTCTGGATACTAAGACTCGAGACACTCGCCATAACTCTGTGAGACTGGTGAAGGTTCTCTGGTCTAACCAGGACGTTGAGGAGGCCACTTGGGAGCTGGAAGATAAGATGAAGGCGAAGTACCCATCATTGTTTACTTCTTAGCGTTTGTATGTATAGGGTACGGGGCGTACCCCTATTTAAGGGGGGTAGAGCCGTTTCGGTTATGTGTGTGTACGGCATGTATTTGGATACATTGTCTGTGTTATGTTGTTATCTTGTTGTGTTACAGACCGTTGAGTCTGAATGATGTTGTGTTGTATGTGGTTTGGACCTGGTGTCCGATGTTATGTAAGTATGTTGTTAATGTTGTTATGGAAGTATTGTTGATATGTGTTCCCGTGTTCTAACATTTAGGATATGTGGGAAGTATGAACTTTGGGGACAAAGTTCTTTTAAGGGGGGTAGATTGAAATACCCCAAACCTTAGAATGTTGTTTAAACATTAAAATATGGTATATTAAGACTAAAAAGAGTCTTATAAACATTAGTAAACAATATAAACCATAGAAAACACAAATAAATGCCTTAAGGTCAATAAAGGCCAAAATGGGCTCTAAGCTTGGGATAAGCTTGGTTAAGACCTAATAAGCTTACCAAGACCTCATTTATATATTAATGAACATATTAAACCAATTACCAAAGAAAACCAAGCTTGAAACAAGTTAAAACACAAAATATGCTTTAAGGAGTCTTAAAGCACGTTTTTGAAAAATTGTCTTGTAAATGGGTTTTGAGTGGCTAAATGTCCATCATTACTCCTTAATTAATATGTGTACTACTTAGTATCTCATTAGGAAGTCTAAATCAATGGGAAATCAAACATTTCACAACAATGTGCCTTGTTTTAGTGAATAGTAACTAAATTAAGCTAGTTTATAACATAAGTCAATATAAGTAAGTAAATTGGTCAACAAAGACCAAAAACCCCTAAGTACATAAAGGGGGCCGGTTTTTATAAGTTGAGTCACACCTTTGCTAGTTAACAAGTAAATAAGTAATGATAAAGTAAGTTACTATTTACTTTAAGCATAAATATCTTACAAACTCACCTTTCCTTCATTATCTTCTTTCCTTCTTTGTTCCCACCGTCTCCAACCTCTCTTCCTCCTCTCCATTCACGGTTTTGCTACAGCCATATACCATTCTCCATCTTTGTTTGTCCATAACTCCTAGCTCCATGCTCCAAAAATAATTTCAAGACCACCATTCTCTTAGTTTAGTCAAGCTCTACAATCTTGTCTTTTCAAAACTCCAAAACCTCCATTTCGGTGCCAAGAGGAATCACCATGGGAGGAACTTGAGCTCATATTTTCACAACTTGTTGTTCTCCTTTGCTTCAAGGTAAGGAAACTCAAAGAAAAACTTCATTTCCTCTTGTTTTCATAAGTGGCCGAAATCACCTTCTTCATGGTGTTTTCTTTTGCTTATTTTTAGCTCATTCTAATCTTCAAGGGACTAGGTGGAGTCCTCTCTTCCTACTCAATTCTAAGGTAAAACATTCATTTATGTGTTTTAAGACATTATATAACCTAGGGTTTACAATGAGATGAAGCATAAAGCTTGTATACTCATTTTATCATTTGTATAATGTTTAGAAGTTGACAAGCAACTAAAAGCCTTGCCAATTTAGTCAAGGAAACAAGAAAGAAGTTTGTGAGGAAAAGAGGTAAATATGCTAACCTAATGTAGTTTAAAGTCCAAGGAGAAATGAGCTTATGTTGCTTATTGAAATGATCTAAGGAGCCAATGGTGAATGACCTAGAAAAATGCAATCAAGGGCTTAGTAAAAGGCATATGTATTGTTGAGTGGATTTGCAGGTCAAAGGCAAATATATTGTGGAAAATTCAGTGTTTAAGGTTTATGCAATTTAAGGGCCTAAGAGCCATGCAATTTAAGGGCCTAAGTGCCAAGCAATTTAAATTATGCACTATATTGTTATGTAGTGTAGTTTAAGGCTTAGTTGTGTGTAAGGAACATTTTTGTGTGAATAAATGTTCTTGAGTGTACAAGGGTGAGAAACCTTGTGTTTGGTGTGTAAGAAAATACTAGGGTAGCCATGTCAAAATTTGAATAGAAAATAAGAAGTTTAGGTGTTTTAATGAAGTTTGATGACCTAGGGTTCACTAGGAATTGTTAAAGGATGATTTGGTGAAAGGAAAGGGATTTAGGTGTTCATAGGTATGAGAATGACTTGGGCATTGTTCAAGGAAGTTTAGAGAATCAAATGGGTGATTGTAAGTATACCAAGGTAGTAGTAAGAGTGTGTTTTAGTCTTGTGCAAAGTTTGGTGAGCAATGAAAGGGAAATGCCTTGTGAGGGTTTAGAACAAGAGCTTGTGAGAAGCACCTCGGAAGTTTGTGTAAAGGGGATTGTGGTAGTGCAAATGATGCTTAAAGAGATGATTATAAGGTAGTGAGGGAATACTTTGGCTAGATGAAGTCCTAGGCAAGAATACAAGTTAAAAGTGTAAGAAAAAAAGATGTTCTAAGTGTTAAGGACTTAGTAAATGTTAAGTAAAAGTTTAAGGAGTTTTTGAGGTGTTTAGAGAGGGTTTAAGTGTGCCCAAAAGATGTTATAACATGTGGGAGAACATGTGTAAAGCATAGGAAAAAATTGGGATGAATTTGGAGTTCAAAAAGAGGAGAAAAGCACATTAGAAAATTGATTCTGCAGTGGACCGCCCCTACGGACCACCCCTGTGGGGAGGTCCTGTTGTCTGCTGCATGCGTGAGACATTCTGTTGTGGACCGCCCCTGGGGACCTCCCTAGAGGGGCGGTCCGAACTAGAAAAAAAAATTCTTTAAAGCTAAGAAATAGAATGAGAGATATGTAGTAGGCCCTAGTATGAATAATAAAGATAAAATGAGTGTAAGATTAAGGGTAAAACATGGTCATGAAAACATGTAAACACTTAGTAAGTTATAAGTTGAATAAGTTAATTAACCGACATCGTTAATTATGCATAGGAGTTGCCTACAGTGGAAACCAATCGAAGCAGGGACCGAGGTATGGTTTTCTTGCAGTCTGTTGCCTACCGGTTTACACCGGCTTGTGTGTTTTTTTTTTCTGTGTGTTTATGACCTTGTAAGATTTAAGTCATGTAATGAGTTTACAGTTGTTAAATATTATTGTATTGTTATGTGTGACTCTCTCTTCCCTTGTGTGTGTCTAACAAGACTTAACCAATTACTTGTGATTTGTTTATTTGAGTTCAATGTTGAACCTCTAACAAGTGCTAACGGGGGAAGTGAGGTGTCCGGTCTGTTCCGGCCACGCGTGTGAGTATGGGAGTCGATGTCATAACCGGTTCGATTCTCTTTGTATTTTATGGTTGTTTTCCAACCTTCCCTTTAGCTTAACCAAGGCTATTTTACTGACTCACGTCGGGCCACAGGGGCATACTATGTGTTGTTCGGTGTGCTTGGGTCACTATATCTAAGGCACCTAGTGTTAAGTTTTCCGTTCAATCTAACAGGACGGTAACGAGTTTTGTAACGAGCTTAGCATGAGTATGGCAACATTCTCTAGACTCTCCATGGGAACTAATTGTATTGGTTCACTTCCTAAAAGGAATTGTTCTTGTATGTTATGTGTGATGTTGTGTACAATACCCATGTTATGATATATGTATATGTTGTATGTTTTTAAAAGAATGCCATGTCATCATGACAATTAGTTGCGCGTATCCCGGTAGCCGATGGGCTGCACGTTAACCATACCAGCCAAGGGTTGCTGACCCCCTCGGGGGCTCCATATTTCTTTTACTGCAGGATGAGGATCGAAGAAGCGGAATGGCTTTAGATTCTAGGATGCAGGATTACTTTTGGTTGTTTTTGGATGTTGAGCCCGGGATGCGCCTGTGCTCCCGAGGCGATATATTTTTGGTACTGTTGTAGTACAATGATGGTCGTTAACAGTTCACAGTGACAGTTTGTGAAGTATAGTTATGTTTATGGATGTAGTTACAAACTCGGTATTTTGTTAATGTATTAAAAGTTATTAGTTCTATGCTCGGGAGTCAGATCATCAGACCGATACACTTGTATTTATTCTGCCTTGTTGACCACGTGGGTGGTTAACGGCGTTGTAGCACCGAATCGTTTAGTTATTATTTAGTTGTTTATTACCGCTGCGATTTCAAGTATTGATAAGTGCGTAGTAGGGGTGTTACAATCCCTAATGCAACTTCTTAAGGAACTGAAAGCGTATACCTAAAGGATTAACTCGATAGAGGAGTGATAGCTTGGGAGAAGAATACCCAATTGTGAGACAACCGAATGCATTAAATACCGAAGACCTGGAAATGCAACAATGAATGTGGCGCAAGCCAGTCAAGCGAAGATTAGAAACAACCGTGCGGCCTTCGGCCAATGATGCACGAAGAACGTTGGACATGCCAACTATCACAAAAAGTGAATTCCGTTGGAATAAAACCATGAACCAATGATCACAGACCGACAACAAGTCGGGAGAATTAAGTGAGTAATCACAGAGGTGTACAGTAGTATACAAAATGGAGTTCCAGAAAACTGGATAGAGAATCTATAACACATTTAGAATAACAAAAAGGGCGAAGTTAGCTCGAAAGTTATCAGGGTCGCGCAGCAGAAGCTAGTGGGCCCTAGCTCAGAGGTTGAATATACCCAGTAAGTAAGAGTGAATGGCTGATTATCAATGCCTTGAAGCCTGACAGGCTATAACTGAACCGGTTATGATATAAATAATACTCCAATGAGAATTCTCGGTGCAGGACTAAACCGTCAATATGGTTAAGACCCTTTGACCAGAAATACATTGTATAATAGACCGTATGGAAGCTAAAACGCTTCAGGATGCCGAATTGAGTGAACCATTGTTCAATGACAACCATTGGTAGATTACGTGGGCGTAATCCCTTTTTAAGGGGGGTAAGACGAAAACCACTTAGTGTATCTTTCACGTATTAACGACGTAAATTACAGTGTGCATAGCACAAATGAGAATTGATTTGATGATGAGTACATATGTTAAATAAACATATGTTTATTCATTCATAGTGTAATTGTGGTAATGGTGCACGAGAGATGCGAATACCATAGGATAATTATACCTATCTTGTAACTCTAGTGTGAGAGTGTGATTTAAAAAGGAGTAGAGGAACTCCTGAGGGAATAAGAATCCCTATAATATATGTCTAATTGATGATAGACACGACATTATGATGCATGAGCCGGTATGAAACCGATGTAGAACCTAGAGGGAATTGAGTCCCCTAGGTGATTGTTTGAGAAATTGAGAACGATTAGTGGACGGAGCTCTAGAAGTACTGTATCCTTAGAGAAATCATTTGAGATCATTGGGAGTAATCGATGAATTGAGTCCACAAGTATTGTATTCCTTGGGTAAGTTTTGGAAGTAAATTGAGATTGATTGGTAACCCAAGTGCTAGGATTGGAGAGTAAAAAAAATTGAGGATGATTGGTGGAAAGAATTTTATCCCTTGGAGATGTATGGTTTGTGATTATGTAATTGAATTATTTGATTGTTTGAAACTGACGTGGGAAGTCGAACTTGATCCTGAGCAGAACAAGGGAAACGGAACACAAATTGGGGTGGAAAGATAGTTCAACACTGATTCTGATCACATCAGGGTCAAATGATTTACTAGTAGAAAACAGGCCTATTTCGACGGTAGTTTAGGGCCTATTTCGGCGGTTCTGAACCGCTGAAATGGAGGCCGCCGAAATAGGTGTGTGAACCTATTTTGGCTGTTCCTAGCTAACAACCGCCGAAATAGGCCTGTTTTCAGAACAAAAAAAATACATCTATTTCGGCGGTTGCTAGCTAACAACCGCCGAAATTGGTGTAATTTAAAAAAAAATTGTTACTGTAGCCCCGTCTTCTACCTCGCTAGTTAGGGTTGCAAATTTTCAGAGGCACGGAGATGTTCCTTTCGCCAGTTTTGGTTGCAAAATTATAGAGGCGCGGAGAAGAGAGGCACGCATAGCATGTTCCTTGTTCTCCAGTTGCAAAATTACCATGAGTAAAGAGATTGTAGGTGCAAAGCATGTTCCTTTTTTGCCAGTTCCGGTTGCAGAATTACCATGAGGCGTAGAGCATGTTTCCTTGTTCTCCAGTTGCAAAATTACCTACAGTGAAGAGAATGAATATATTCGCAGACATAAACAAGAAAATGACAACGCACATAGCATGTATGCATTAATAAGTTAAGTTCGAGTATATTACCGGTTCAGGATGAATAACAGCCCCGTCATCAATCTGTTGAGCGATATGTAGCACAAGAAGAGAATGAAGGGGAGTCGGAGGAGCAGAATAAGAAGAGAATGAAAGGGGTAGGCAGAGGAGCAGACGCAAGAAGTGAATAAAGGGGGAGCGGAGGCAGACATGAAAAAAATAAAGATAGAGAGAGAGAGAAACCGTGAGAAAAAAAGGGGGAGACAGGCGTGAGTTTTAAAAAAATTCATCTATTTCGGCGGTTCTTAGCTAGGAACCGCTGAAATAGACTAAAAAAAGCCAGGAATGTGAAAAATTGAAAGCGCCTATTTCTGGACGACCCTATTTTGGCGGTTCCTAGCTAGGAACCGCCAAAATAGGTGTTCTTTTTACACAGAGAATTTTTCGGGGCTCTATTTTGGTGGTTGTGAGTACAATCACCGAAATAGGGGTGCCGAAATAGGCTTTTTTTGTACTAGAGATTCTTGAAGCTCTCCTTAAGTGGTCACTATTAATCACGCGTAGAATAGGTGTAATGAGTATAAATTGGATTTGGGAGTTGATTGTGGTTGCAAAAGGATTTTCCTTCAGACTTGAGAATGAGAACTTGTTTGGAAACTATGCCACCTAACTGAGGGCTGCGCTCCTTTGTCTGATGACCGAAAAGGGTGGTAGTGTATTGTGTTGTATTATTTCAAGGGCAACGGGACAGAGAGAAGTCCTGTGTCTAGATGACCTGAGTGCCTGCAGGATCGTAGTGTGTATTGCTTTGCTTCGGAATAGCATTGCACCGTATGTATGTTAATATACACTTTTTGGCTCAATGTAAACAACCGGAGGGTTGGTTGTAGAGTATTTGTGGTAATTGTTGAACTGCATTGTGCTTGAAGTTGAAAGGTATTGCTTGAATTGCATTGAGAGTTGCTCTTGCCTTATGTTGTGCTTGTGCGTTATATGAATACCTTGTTTGAAAGAATTGAAATTCTGTAAGCTGTGGTGATGTGTGATTGTTGGCAATTGAATTGTCAACTGAACAAAGATAATAATTCACCAACATTGAACTTTGAACAACTTTGAGGGCAAAGTTCCTTAAGGGGGGTAGGTTGAAATACCCCGGAATTAATTAGGGTGATTAATTATGCTAATGTAAAATTTATATGCTTAATTATGCCTTAAATACATTAGTGAAAGAAGTAAAACGAAAAGAAAGTAAGAAAATGCGTAAAAGTAATAAAACGTAAAAACATGCACTAAGTAATTATACAAGGTATATAACCTCGGTAGGATATTAAATTGCTTCCTAAGGATTAATTATGCCCAAATAAACATGAGGGAACAATTCCCGTAGCAAACAGATCCTTAAAAAGGATTAAAAACACAAACAAACCTTAAAGCGCGTTTTTCAAGGAAACCGGGAAAACGCGACTTTAAGCGGGTTAAATAGACCCGTAATAATTTTAGTCAATCAAATGTCTATAATTAGACATTAGTGAAGGTCTATAACCAATAAAATTAATTAAATGAGAAAATTCCGGAAAACGGGTTCCGAATAGTGAATAGTGCAAAAATGGGTAATTTTGGGGTGTAAACCATAATAAGAACAAACTAATGTGTCCCACTTGCAAATAAAAATTAAAAATCTGTAGGGTGTTGTGTGTGTGGCCTATTTGCCCTCCTTCTCTCACTTATCTTAATTCTTTCTTATTCACTACAAGACAAAGTAATAAAATAAGCAAAAAGTAAAAAGAAGAAAGTACGCTACTCTCTCTCCTGTTCTCCCCACACTCCACCTGTAACACCCCAACTACGCACATAACTATACTTGGAATCGCAGCGGAAAATAAACAACTAAACGATAACTAAACGATGGTGCTACAATGCCGTCAACCACCCACGTGGCTAACAAGGCTGAATAAATACAATTGTACCAGTCTGATGATCAGACTCCCGAGCATAGATCTAACAACCATATATATACATCAACATAATACCGAGTGTTTACAAAATCCTTCACTGTATACCATCACTGTAATCCACCAAAACAAGTATTTAATACGCCACGGGAGCACAGGCGCATCCCGGGCAAACATCCAAAGGTACTCCAAAAGTAAACTACTCTCTAGGATCTAGAGCCACTCTGCTTCCTCGATCCTCATCCTGCAATAAAAAAAATATGGAGCCCCCGAGGGGGTCAGCACCTTTGCTGGTATGGCTAACGCGCAGCCCATCGGCTACCGGGATACGCGCAACCAATTGTCATGATGACATGGTATTTATTTTAAAACACACGACACATACATATAACATAACACAGGTATTGTACACAATATAACACACATCACAAACATACAATTCCTTTTAGGAAGAGAACCAACACAGTTAGTCCCCATTGAGAGCTTAGAGAATGTTGCCATGCTCATACTTAGCTCGTTACATAACTCGTTACCGTCCGGTTAGATTGAACGGTTAACTTAACACAAGGGCCTCGGATATAGTGATCCAAGCACACCGAAACAAAACACTAGTATGCCCCTGTGGCCCGACGTGAGTCAGTAAAATAGCCTTGGTTAAGCTAAAGGGAAGGTTGGAAACCAAATTGGAAACTCAACCATAACATACAGAGAGAATCAAACCGGTTATGACATCGACTCCCATACTCACACGCGTGGCCGGAACAGACCGGACTCCTCACTTCCCCCGTTAGCCCTTGTTAGTAGTTCATCATTGAACACCACAAACAATTCACAATCACAGGTCAAGTCTTGTTAGACACACACAAGGGAAGAGAGAGTCATACTCAACAACATAATGATATTTAACAACGGTAAACTCTTTACATGGCTTAATTTTACAAAGTCATAAACACACAGAAAAACAAACAACACACAAGCCGGTGTAAACCGGTAGGCAACAGACTGCAAGAAAACCATACCTCGGTCCTTGCCTCGACTGGTTTCCACCTTGGAAGAATCCTAAACACATTAGTAACGTCGGTTAATTAACGCACTAATCCATTATTAACATTATCTACTCATCACTACTAGTTCATTTTTATTTTACACTTGTTACAACCTTTCATCCTTTTAATTGCCTTTAAAACCCACCTAACATGTCTCACATAACCTTATAATGCCATTACTAACCAACTACTATTTTTAGATAACAATTCCCATCCTAAAACAATAATTTTTGGTCCATATAGTGCCCTGTCCGAACTTGTGTCCGAGCTTCCAAGTTCGGACACAAGCCGTGATTTTTGACTGAAAACAGACACATGTCCGAACTTGTGTCCGGACTTCGGAAGTTCGGACATGAGTCGAGGAAAATCCTAACCTGAAATCCATACGTCCGAACATGTGTCCGGACTTCCAATGTTCGGACACTGTTCGAGGATAATTCCCTAAGAAATAACAGGTGCGTCCGAACTTCCAAGTTCGGACGGTAGTTCGGACACTACCCAAAATCCAGAAAACTGTAAGCGCAACAGGGCATGTCCGAGCTTCCAAGTTCGGACGGAAGTTCGGACGTGCCATTATACTCATTTTCTACAACCTTAAACACTTAACCAAATTTCTCCAAAGCCTCCAACACTTATAGTGTCTTCTCCTTAAGTTTCTAAGTGGCACTCCTTGCCTATTCCAATCATTATTCCTAGATATTTCTTCCACACAACATCATTACTTTAACATTGTTTCTTACAAACTAAAACTCCTTAAGTCATTCTTGAAATCCCTTTTCCTAAGCTTACACTTTCTCCTTATTTTACCAAAGTTAGCCTAAGCCTTCATCTAAGTCCAAAATGACTTTGGTACATACTTAAACCTCAAGATTATGCCTAAGTCCTTATTACACTCTAGAACACTTCTTAGTTCATCAAAATTCCTTTACAACATCTTGAACTCCTTATGCATTTTCTAAATTTCGACATAGTTTCTCCTAGCATTTGTTACACCTTAGCACATCATTTTCATCATTAATCATCCTAGAACACTAAGAACACCAAGAACACTTTCTTACACAACTTCACCAAATTCACACTACATCACAATATAGTGCATAACTTAAATTGCATGGCACTTAGGCCCTTAAAATGCATGGCTCTTAGGCCCTTAAAGTGCTTAAATCATAAACACTGAATCTCCATAATATATATGCCTTTAACCTGCGATTACATACAACAAGACATATGTTATTTTACTAGTCTCTTTGAGAACATTTACTAAGTCATTAACCATTTGCTCTTTAGGTAGTTTTAATAAGCAATTATAGCTCATTTCCCCTAAGGCATTAAACAACATTAAGTTAGTAGATTTACCTCTTTTTCCAACACACTTCCTTCTTGTTTCCTTACAAAACCGTATGGTATTTTGACTCTTTGACAAGTTCTAAACAACATACAAACATTATAATGAGTATTCAAGCTATAAGCTTCATCTCATTGTAAACCCTAATTTGACATTATTTCAAAACATTAATGTAGTTGTTTTACCTTGATCTTTGAAGAGAGTTTGAATATATAACAAGAGAGGACTCCACCTAGTCCATGAAGAGTTGAAATGAAGCTAGAACAAAGTCACACAAAAAGCTCCTTCAATATATATTTTCGGACATGACAAAAACAAGGAGGAAACTTGATTTTTGTTTGAGATTCCTTACCTAGAAGCAAAGGAGAGTAATAATATGTAGAAATCCAAGCTCAAGCTCCTTCAATGGTGGAACACCTTGGCACCGAAATGGAGCTCTTGGAGTTTTGAGAAGATAGGAATGAAGAGCTTGATGAGAGGAAGAGATTGGGGTCTTTGTTTTTGATTTGGACAAGTGAGCTAGATTTAGCAAGTGGTCAAAGTTGGAACTTCCATGGTGGTAGTAGTATTACCGAGAGAGAACAAGGAAGAAGGAAGAAGAGAGGTGTTTGCAAACCGTGGGAATGAAGGAAAGAATGAGAATGAGATAGAATTTGCTTTTAAGAGATATTTGTAGTAATAAAGTAAAAAGTAGTTTATTTACTTATCTTTACTTACTTAATACATTAATAAGAGAGTGGTGAGTCACCACACTTAAGGAAAACCGGCCCCCTTATTAATATGAGGGTATTATAGTCTTTGTTTGTCAATTTAATTACTTAATACAACATATGTTATAAACTAGCTTATAAAAAGTACTATTCACCTAAACAAGGCACTTAGAAGTGAAATTTTTGATTTCCCACTAATATAGCCACCCAAATGTGATACTATATAGTACACATATATATTTAAGAGTAATGATGGACATTTAGCCATTCAAAACTCATTTACAAGACAATTTTTCAAAAATGTGCTTTAAGACTTCTTAAAGCACATTTTGTGTTTTAACTTGTTTTCAAGCTTGGTTTCTTTGATAATTGGTTTAATATGTTCATTAGTGTATAAATGAGGTCTTGGTAAGCTCATTAGGCCTTACTCAAGTTTATCCCAAGCTTAGAGCACGTTTTAGCTCTTATTGACTTTAAAGCACATTTGTGTTTCCTTTTGTTTAAATTTGTTTACTAAGGTTTCTAAGACTCTTTTTAGTCTTATTACACCCTACTTAGGTGTTTAAACAACATAACTAGGTTTGGGGTATTTCACCACCGTACTCCCTCCTCTCTCTGATTTCTCTTCTTCCTCTTGGAGCTCCATCTATGGCGATTTAAACAAGCCAAAGAGATCCCCATCTTCCGCTCCATCTTTGACCACTCAAAACTTCTCCAAAAATCACAAAAATGGTACCGTTAGATTCCTCTCATTATGGAGATCATTCCCCTCTATTCAAAATCCGAAAATACCCACCTTCATCTCCATGGGTATTCCTCATTTGAAGGTTTGAAACCACCATTGGAAGCCTCTCCTTCATCTTGTTGGTATGAGGTAAAAAAAATCCTAAAATCTGTCATTTCTAGCTCTCATTTGCATTATAAGAATTTATAGTTTTGAGCTTTTTGTGCCTTGTTCTCCAGCCGGTTTTGGCTTCCCCTTGGAGCTGGAAATTTTCCTCTGTTGCTAGCCAAGAACTCTACTCATTGATTGAAAGGTAATGCCCTCTTAAAACACTAAATTATATATTCCTAAAATCTAGGTAATTAAGGGTTAATTTTTTAATTAGTGTTGTTGTCATGGATGGGTTGTAGCATTGGCCGGTTTTGGGAGCTAAGAACAAGAATAAATAAAAGAAGAAGAAAGGAGAAAGGAGAAAGGAAGAAAGGAAAAAAAATCTAGAAATACAAGGTAAAGCACTTGCCTTGAGTTGGTTTTGTGTAACATTTGAAACAGATTTTAAGTGCTTGAAATTGTGGAAAGTATATGGTGTTTTAGTGTGTTGGAATTTTGTGGATGTGGGAAATGAATTAGTGAGTTAAATGATGTTGGGCAATGTTAAAATTATAGGGGAACCTCTGTCAAAATTTACTTGGGAACTAGGTGACTTAAGTGGTCTATGAGGAGAAAGAACTTAGGGTGACTAGATGTATTTTAGAGTAAAATTGGTGTAACTAATCACTTTGGTAACTAGAGTAGAAGAAGATGTTGTAAGTTGTATATTGGGAGTGCATTAGTGTGGAACAATAATTGAATAAGAATGAGGAGCAAAATCTATAACATGTAAGGCTAGAGAATAAATGCATGTTCTTGGAGGATGTAAGTGGGAAATCTATGTGATTTAAACATGAATTGAGCAAGAGTTGGGTAATGAATTGGACCAAGGATTTAGAGCATGATTAAGAGTGTATTATGGTGTTTAAACATGTAGAAAACATGTGGAGAGATAATGGAATGATTAGGTAAGGATTAAGGTGGGATTAGAGGTTGGAAAATGAAGTTTTGACAGTTTTTAACAGGGTCCGGGACTTAGGGGCCGGACCAACACGAAAAATGCCCCGAGAGTTCAGAAATATAGTGGTCCGGGACTAGGGACCCGGACCATGTCCCGGACCAATGTTAAAATATGGTCGTAAGTGAATTTTTGCTTGGGTCCGGGACTATATACCCGGACCATGTCCCGAACCAAGCACAAAAATCAACAAAATGAATTTTTAAGGCCTTAAATCATTGGTGATTGATGGGTATTGGTCTTAGATGTTGTTTAGGACTTGTTTGGTGACATATAAATGTCCTAAGATGTATAAATAAGTGCTAGAATTGAGTGAGAAGTAAGTAACAAATGTAAGTAAGTTTGAAATGTAAAAAAATAAGTAATTGTAAGTCGGGAAACTCTAAAGATTAAAAAATTTAAGTTAATTATAGAAAATTGACCTTCCAATTCCGTGTACGTTATTGGATTCAAATGGTTGGACTCCGAAGGAGAGTCGGGGATCCAACAACTACGGTGAACGGTATGATTTCTTCATGCCCTGTATCCTAACGAGGTTACCTCGGCTTGTTTGTTGTGTGCCTTATATTATCACCTAAACAAGATAAAACGCATGAATCAGAATTATTGTATTTCCTTATGTTTGTATTGCAAATAAACATGTTGGATTGTATTGGGTTGTGAAGATGTATACTCATGAATATATATATGATTGTGGATTAAGTCTTGGATGTTAATGTGCACTTCTCACTAGATGAGAGCGTGATGCCTTGGTTGAATTGTGGCTGAATTGGAAGGTTATGGTTGAAAGTGAAGTATTGTTTGATTGGTTATGGTGACCTTGATTGAATTGTTGATTGGTTATGGAAGCTTGACTGTTTGTTGTGGCTTCTCGCTAACTCCCTAACCATCTAACATTCTAACTTTGAGAATTTGGATTGAGAAATTGGGAGAATTTGAGGAGTCCGATATAGTTTCGGCCACGCGTGAGATTGAGGTAACAAGAGAGATTGTTAACCGATTCCTAGCTATAATCTTTCCACGGTCCAAATCCCTTGAATGGGTAGCAACCTAGTTAAGTGGGCCACCTTAAGCCCAGTGGTGGGATAGTCTTATCCCTGCCCGGAGGTCATACCGACTTAACATAGAGTACTGGAAAGAGAAGGAAATTGATTGAGGAAGACTTGGATTTGTTGAGTTGTTGATCTTGAGTATTGAGATAATGACATCCGATTAACCCGGATGGTAATTGGGCTAACCTCCTTTGTGAAGCTTGATTGAGGTTGGACCTTGGTTGTTGATTGTGAGACTTGTGCTTGATTGATATACCGTGGTTGTAAGTTGCCATGCTTACTTATGCTTTCAATTATATTAGCATGTTGTATTATTTAAAACGAACCGCATGTTGGCGACCAATTAGTTGGCGTCCCTCGCTAGTACGCGAGGTATGCGGAAGTCATATGCAGCTTTGCTGAGCCCCTAGGGGCACCGTGTTTATTTCAGGTACCCGACAAAGCTACGAGGCCGAGGGTGAGATAGAACTGTCGTGCTTAATTAACTAGGGATTTCCTTAGATAGTGAATTGTTGTATACGGGCTTGAAGCCCATTTAAATTACCGGTGCGCCAAGTGGTGCACCCTCATGTACTTGAGAACGTGTAGAATTATGAGAACATGGGTAGGAGGTTAGATACTTGATAAGTTGTATAAGCTCGTGAGGTGAATTGTATGTGGATTTGTACCTTAGAAACTCGGTATCTCGGAATGTAAACTTAGGTATGGTTTGAATGGAGAATCATGTATATTTGTTTGGGTTGGAGTTTGGAATGTATTTGTTTGTACTCGGTTATTCCAGTCCATCAGACCGATGCTGTATTGGTAGTAGGCCTTGTTAGTCACGTGGGTGACTAGCGACATTGTATCACCCGTTGTTATGTATGGATTATCCGCTGCATTTGTATAGAAGTTTGGGATGATTAGACGGTAATAGCGAGATTAGTAGACGGGGTGTTACACAGACCTTTACCTCTTGAATTTGGTTTGAATCAAGGCACAAGGCACCACCACCGTTTTTCTTTCAGGTCTCGGTCTTGGCACTCTGGGTGAAGTTTTTAACTCACCGCAAGCACCAAAGGAAGAATGAGAAGGACTTGATGCTCCTTGTTCTAGGTAGGGATTAGCAAGAAAGAAGAGATTGTAGAACAAATTCGGAAAGGAGGCGCAGCCTTGCTCGCCATTTAGAGTAGTTTTGGAAGGCGCAGATTGAGAATGAGGAAGCAAGGGCGCAAGGTATTGTTCCTATCGGCTAGGGTTTCTTAAACTAAGGATAGAAGAGATGAATGGGAAGTGTGATTCCAGTTTAGGGTTGATTGCAGTGAGTGTAGAGAATGATGTTAGGTGCGGCGCTGTAGAAGAGTGAAATGAAGAGAGCGAGAGCAAGATGTTGCTGGTTGCCAGTTAGGGTTGAGTTACCGTAAAAGAGAATGATGGGCTGGGTAACTAAATTGTTTGTTTGAATTAGTATATTAGCATGAGTGAATGGAAGACTGGGCCGGCCCAGTCTTGTTGGGCGGGTCGGCCCATTGTCATGTATATATATATTTTGCTTCTTAAAACCTTACATATATAATGTCGTTTTTGGCTCATTTTAAATCTGTTTTTCATGTCGTTTGTGTCACGATGTCCCGTTTAGTGAGACGGACCATTTTATGATTTCAAATTTATATTTTAAAATGGTAATTATTATTTTTATTTGCACATTTGATTAATTAGTATTAAATTTTCAATTGGTTTGTGTTTCGCCATTTTAGGCGTAAACGCTACGTCTTTTATTCTGACTGTTTAACCAATTTTTCCAATGCCATAAAAATTACCCCAGTAATCTCATAAGGTGTCTAAGACCTCATTTTCACTTCTAAAATATTTGTGACACGTTTTTCGATGTAAAAACGATTAATTATATTTTCATTTTTATTTCTTTTTCTAAACCTCCTCAATGTCGTTTTAGGCTTCATTAATGTTTCTTGAGGACTTTTAGGGTTTATTTAAATAGGGAAAATTACATGCCTCACCCATGACGTTTGGCCAAATTTCACATTCCACCCACGTGGTTTCAAAAATTACTTTCCCCACCCATGTGGTTTCCCCCGTTTTACATCCAGCAACTTTTGTAATTTTGGTTCAATTCAAAAGATCCTTAAACGTTGTCCAAAATTGATGAAACTTTACATGGATGATGCTAAAGTGATATACTTTGATCTTATGTCAAATCTGAAGTTTTTTAAGCTTAAATGTGTCCCGTGGGACCCAATTAAACATGTGACACGTTCATTGGGTCCCACATGTCACATTTAAGCTTAAAAAACTTTAGATTTATCACTAAACCAAAATATAACACTTTAGCATCGTCTATGTAAAATTTCATCAATTTCAGACAACGTTTAAGCATCTTTTGAATTGAACAAAAATTAGAAAAGTTGCTGGATGTAAAACAGGGGAAACCACATGGGTGGGGAAAGTAATTTTTAAAACCACGTGGGTAGATTGTGAAATTTCGTCAAACGTCATGGGTGGGGTATGTAATTTTCCCATTTAAATATTATATTATTCTCTTTTACTTATTTAAGAAATTTAACTCCTTAATCTCTCATTAATTACTTTTATTTAACTAATTCATGATTAATTAAAGTAATTAATATTAGGGATATTTCAGTTTTCTAGGTTGAAAGCAATATATGTGGGAAATTTAGTGTTTAGATTTATGTCTATTAGGGGCCTAAGAGCCATGTCATTTAAGGGGCTAAGTGCCAAGCAATTTAAGTTTATGCACTATATTGTGATTTGGTGTAGTTTGAGTGTAGTTTGTGTTTAATGAACATTCATTGAGGATTTGAATGTCTTTGGTTGTTTAAGGATGGAAAACTAAGTGTTTGAGTGCAGTGGCGGACCCAGAAGTCAGATCTTATGGGGTCCAAATTTTTTTCGACATTAACATATATTAAATTTAAAGGTATATAAGTGTGTGGTCATAAATTTATTGAACATTAGTATATATATATATATATATATATATCAAATTTTAAGGTAATATTTAAATTTTAAATAAGTATGTAGTATTTGTAAATTAGACTCGTTTTTTAAAAAGTTAAAACATATTACCTGATGGGGTTAGACTTTAACATGAGATCAAAGAAGTAATTTTGTTCCATAACATTGAAAACTAAAAATAGGTCGACAATAATTGAACTTACAACCTCACATATAGGAACATGTCTCTACCACTAAATTATTATCAACTTTCAGTATTTTACTCAATTTTATTTTATTAAAACTATACTTCAAAAATTATCGTTTTAGTTATCAGAAAAGCTATGGGGTCCGGGACCCCTCAGGACCGCGCCTCGGTCCGCCCCTGTTTGAGTGTAAGAATGTACTTGAGAATCTATGTCAAAATTTAGTTGAGAAACTAAGAGTTTTGAGTGTTTTAATGAGGTATTGTGACCTACGTTGTACTAGGAATTGTTAAGGGTTAAATTGGTGGGAGAAAATGAATTAAGGTGTTCTTAGGTGCTAGAATGACCTAGGAATTGTCTTGGAGGATTTAGAGATCAAATAGGTTATTTAGACACACCAAAGTCATGGAATGAGTGTTGTTAAGACTTGTGCAAAAGTTGGTAGTAAGTGAGGTATTATGCCTTGTAATAACTTAGAAGTGAACTAGAGGGTATAACCTTGAGAAGTTTGAGTAAAGGAGATAAAGATGCATAATGATGCTTAAGAGTGGGTAAAATGGCTGTGAGGAAACACTTTGGTTAGTTGAGATTGTAGGTAAAATTTACCACTTAGAATCCTAAGGAACAATGTTACAAGTGTTAGGAATTTTTATAGGGAATTGAGTAAAAGATCAATGAGTTAGATGATGAGTTAAACCATGAATTAGAAGGGTTGTAAAAGTGCCTAAATGATGTTAGGACATACTAGGAAACTTGTGAAAGAGTTTGGAGCAAGATAGACATTTTTAGAAAAGGTTTTGCAGTCGACTGACCCAGGGGACCGACACTTGCTGGGTCGGTCAAACTGTAATAAACTAGTCGGGAATGCTTCTGCATTCGACCGACCTTGTCTGGGTCGGTCGGGCTAAAATTGTTGAAACATAATGCTTCTACATTCGACCGGCCCAGGGGACTGACTCTGTCTGAGACGGTCAAGCAGAAATTGTTAACCCGAATGCCCTCTGCATCCGACCAACCCAGGGGACCAACCCAGGGTTGTGTCGCTCGGACCTTATAAAAAAAATGTGGCATTAGTAGTAAACCCTAGTGAGAGTAATGAGGGTGAATAAATGTAAGCTTAATGTGAAAGTATATAATATAATCATGTGAAGTACTTAGTTAATCGGAAGTTAAAAAAGGTAATTAACCGACACGACTAATTATGTATAGGAGCTGCATTCGGTGGTCAACGAACGCAGCAAGGACCAAAGGTATGGTTTTCTTGTAGTCTGTTTGCTACCAGTTTACACCAGCTTGTGTGTTTGTTTGTTTTCTGGATGTTTACGACCTTGTAAGATTAAAAGCATGAAAAAAGTTTGCAGTTAATGTTTTTACTGTGGCGTGTATGTTCCGATATCATCTAACCTCAAATACGTGCTAACCCGTTAGCTAACCTCAAAAAATCACCGAACTAGTGAACATGCACAACAATTCAATTACAAAAAATTGCTTGCTGGTGCTGTTTTGGTGATGGGATTCGAAGTACCATATGACATCCGTTTTGGTTGTAAATTTGTGTGCGTGATGTCTTATATGCAGTCATTATACTCCCCAAAAATTATCCTCAACCGACACCGGATACTGCTTAAAACAAATCACCGAACTAGTGAACATGCACAACAATTCAATTTCAAAAAACTGCTTGCTGGTGCTGTTTTGGTGATGGGATGCGAAGTACCATATGACATCCGTTTTGGTTGTAAATTTGTGTGCGCGATGTCTTATATGCAGTCATTATACTCCCAAAATTTAGCGACAAACGACATTGGATACTGCTTCAAAAAAATCACCGAACTAGTGAACATGCACAACAATTCAATTACAAAAAACTGCTTGTTGGTGCTGTTTTGGTGATGGGATTCGAAGTACTATATGACATCCATTTTGCTTGTAAATTTGTGCGCATGATGTCTTATATGCAGTCATTGTATTCCCCAAAAATTATACTCAACCGACACCGGATACTGCTTAAAAAAATAACCGAACTAGTGAACATACACAACAATTCAATTACAAAAAACTGCTTGCTGGTGCTGTTTTGGTGATGCGATTCAAAGTACCCTATGACATCTGTTTTGGTTGTAAATTTGTGTGCGTGATGTCTTATATGCAGTCATTATACTCCCCAAAAATTAGCGTCAACCGACACCGGATACTGCTTCAAACAAATCACTGAACTAGTGAACATACACAACAATTCAATTACAAAAAACTGCTTGCTGGTGCTGTTTTGGTGATGCGATTCAAAGTACCATATGACATCTGTTTTGGTTGTAAATTTGTGTGCGTGATGTCTTATATGCAGTCATTATACTCCCCAAAAATTAGCGTCAACCGACACCGGATACTGCTTCAAACAAATCACTGAACTAGTGAACATGCACAATAATTCAATTACAAAAAACTACTTGCTGGTGCTGTTTTGGTGATGGGATTCGAAGTACCATATGACATTCGTTTTGGTTGTAAATTTGTGTGTGTGATTTCTTATATGCAATCATTATACTCCCCAAAAATTAGCCTCAACCGACACCGGATACTGCTTCAATAAAATCACCGAACTAGTGAACATGCACAACAATTCAATTACAAAAAACTGCTTGCTGGTGCTGTTTTGGGGATGGGATTCGAAGTACCATATGACATCCGCTTTTGTTGTAAATTTGTGTGCGTGATATCTTATATGCAGTCATTATACTCCCCAAAAATTAGCCTCAACCGACCCCGGATACTGCTTCAAAAAATTCACCGAACTAGTGAACATGCACAACAATTCAATTACAAAAAAACTGCTTGCTGGTGCTTTTTTGGTGATTCGATTCGAAGTACCATATGACATCGGTTTTGGTTTTAAATTTGTGTGTGTGATGTCTTATATGCAGTCATTATACTCCCCAAATTAAGTCTCAACCGACACCGGATACTGCTTCAAAAAAATCACCGAACTAGTAAACATGCACAACAATTCAATTACAAAAAACTGTTTGCTGGTGCTGTTTTGGTGATGGGATTCGAAGTACCATATGGCATCCGTTTTGGCTGTAAATTTGTGTGTGTGATGTCTTATATGCATTCATTATACTCCCCAAAAATTAGCCTTAACCGACACCGGATACCGCTTCAAGTTAAGTTGTTCACCACTTTGGTCAAAGAAAGTGGTTGCTTATAAATGCATTTAAATTGTTCACGGCATCTTATTCTCCATCATATCGTTTATATTTTTAAGCATCTGTACCATATCTAGGAATATAATCCTTATCATCTAGGAATATAATCCATAAGTTGGTATAATTTTAAGCATTTGTACCATATTTTTAAGCATCTGTACCATATCCTAACCTTCCCCAGTCCAAACCGAAATGGTTTTCATCTATAAATATCTCCATATGGTTCATTTTCATCACAAACATACAACTGCAGTAGTGCTCTACGCTAGAAAAATGTTTATTCCTTGCGAGTTATATCTGCAGTACATCCCGTGCGTGGATGATGATGGTTTCAACTTTGAGCCTACTAAGCACTCAACAACACCCCCACTAACCATATCGCATTGCATCAACTTCAACGAATTCAAGTATCTGGTTGAATGTTGCTTAGATTGTAGTGATCAAAGGTTCACCGCCACACTCATTGTATACCGAAGAATGGTTTCTCCTTACCCAACACCCTCTTGGAGTTAGATGGTTATTGCGAATGAGGAAGACTATCGTATCATGCTCGACAACTACATGAGGAACCACCGATACATGGGTAAGGTTGAACTGCTTATGAAATATGAACCCAAGGTTGATAGTTAATCGTTACGGATGACAGAAAAAAACAAGATGATTGTTCTCAGCGATTGTTCGCTTTATGTTTATCTTTATAGTTTAATGTATCATGTTGCTTCCTGCTAGTCAGGTTGTGCCTTAAGCAAGCACAAAAAGGAAAGGTATGAATAAAAGGTCCTCACAAAGGTGTGTTGGTTTTATATAATTATAACACATAACATGTGTCTTCTTAAATTTAGGTTCAAACCAGCAGTACATTCATACAAAAGTGTCAAACAAACACTTCCTACTATTAGGACAAAACAAAAGCATACATCCGTAACGGTTAGACTTTTATGCTCAAAGAGCTAGCACATATTGAAAAAACAAAGTTACTTGCTGAACACACAAGAAGATTAATTTTCAACTAGTTGTAACCACGGTTTGGGCAGTTTCTCCTTGTATGTCCCGGTTGTAAACAATGACGGCAGTGTCTGCGTTCTGCAGTTGTGTCATCGTTTTAATCCATTTCATTCCGAATGTGTGAATACCTAGGTCATCCCCGTATAGTTCGTATCGCATCTGGATGTGGAACTACTTTTGCATCTGTATACGGTGGCCAGTGGTGCTCGTTGCCAAGTGGACGAAAAGGTTTACCACCATAAGCTTCAATCATTGTCTCAAGTCTATAAACACGATGCACGTAATTGTCCCACAGTAACCCTGTTCTGCAACATACAGCCATGACATGAGAACATGGGTATTTGAATGCTTGTCACTCACCACATTCACAAGTCAGGTCACTGAAATCGACTTTGCAATTTCCCTTGTTTCTTCTCAAAGCCACAGATCCAAAATCCTCAACCTCGTACACTTGTTGTACTTCATCAAAAACCCTTACATTGTGACTGTTTGATAGTCTTCGATTTTCCTCAATTTTGGTTGTGGCATAGTCTGTGTACAATGACGCTCCAGCGATTCGTTGACCGTTGTATGTAGCAAGATTATCATTGAAATTTTGACAAGCTTGTGCAGTGTGCTATTGACAATAGCACTAATTGGCAGTAGACGAACGCTTTTCAGTACGCCGTTGATGCACTCGACCAAATTTGTAGTCACGTGGGCCCATCTCCTGCCGTCGTCATATGCTCTTGACCACATATCAAATGGAAGATCATGGAAGAATCGTTCAATACCAGGGATCTGAGATAGAAGATGATCGTACCTTCTTTGAACGTGATGCCTCCTAAACTCATAAGCTAAATAGAACAAGATATATCATTAATAAGAGATGTTAGGGACAAGTTTGATAATGAAGCATCACAATGTATACAAGTTTGTACCTATGTTAATGAGATACTTCTTCATTTTTTTGTTGTGAAACCTTGTCTAGAAGTTCAATGCAACGTGTCGGATGCAGTAGTAGTGATGATCCATGAGGTGTTTCCAATATGGATCTGATTTGACAATACTTATGATAGCTAGGGCATGATCAGTAATTATTGACATGTCCGCTCTTTGACCTATCACATGGAGTCACACCTTGTCGAGAAAGAATTTCCAACTAGCTAAGTCTTCAGACTGAACAATAGCGAACGCAATAGGTATGACTTTGTTGTTACCATATTGCGACGCCGCTATCAGAAGCTTGCCTTTGAACTTACCATATAAATGTGTACCATCTATCTGCGACATGGGTTTGAAGTGTCTGAATGCAGATATGCACAGACCGAACGCCCAAAAACACCGTTGGAATTATTTCACTTGGGTTGTTTGTGTGTCATCCTCGAAAGCCCTAGCTGTCTTTAGAGCAACAACGGAACCTGGTATGAAATGTTTGATGGCCATGAATAACCTTGGTAGTGATTATGAGACTCAACCCAATCTCTATAGATTTTTCCTGTCGCTTCACATCTTGCCAACCATGCTTTTCTGTATGAAATTGTTCTGTTGTACTGTCCACGAATCTGTTCAATGACATCTAGAACACTCATACCTGGGTTATGACTAATATGGGGAAGAAGAGCTTCAACAATGAAATGGTAGTTCATTTGCCGATGATCTTGTCCATCATCTGCAGGAGCACAACTATAGGTAGTGAGTCTCGTAATTTTCCATTCGCTCTCACCATTCAACAACGCGCCCCTTAAGTAAAATGGATGTTCGTCGTGTTTAACACATTGGACAACATATGCTTTCCTTGAGTTTTTGACAACACTGATATCCAGATTTTTGCGAATGTGATACTCATTGACAGCGGTTACCAGACTCTCTTTATCGTCGAACTCTTGGCCTATAACGAACTCTTCTACAGGATTCCAGTTTGGGACACCGTGGCGATCCACATCTGATTGCAATGCGTTGATGGCACCCCAGTCCACGTGATGATTAAATGAAGCATCTAGCATATGCTGACTACTTTCGTCATCTACATTTGGTCCGTGAAGAAATTCTTCTGGGATGAGTTCAACTTCATCATCTGATGTAACATCTTCATCATCTGCAGGCTCATACTCACCGTCGTCATCGTCATCGTCATCATCACCATCAATTTCTATATGAATGTCCATGCACTGAGAGATGTCCCAATAACACTTATAGTTACAAAGCATTGCCTGAACATCTTCATCAGTTTCTAGTACAAGTGCTGTAAACTATAAAGGCTCGTTGTTGAACAACTGTCGATATGTCATCCTCGAAACAGAAAATTCAAACTTCAATTAACAGATGGCCTCTGTGAGTGTGACAGAATACTTTAAAATTTGGATGGTGAAATCGTCAGCTACACGAAGATAAAAGGTTTTGGTGTCTTCATTGCCTTGGAAGTAGAGACTTCCATGTTCCGTGTATGATAGCTGAGCATTAACAAAAATTATACAAGGGAATGCCATTTTTTCAAGCGAAATTAAGATCCAGACGAGTAACGTGGTTTAGATCTGCACTAACAAACAATAATTAAAATTTAAGCAACAAAAAATAATGAACGATAAACTAAATACAAAAAAAAATTAATATTGAATTGTAAAAGCAAGTCCGAACATTTTTTAGCTAACTACAACCCAATTTACAAGATGTAAATAGAATAATAAATTTAACAACATAAATTTAGTTAAAATTCCAAAAAATTAATTATGAATTTAATTAATATATCAACGACTAAAATATTTGAAAAATATGTTTAAACCATTACCAAGATATCTACATATTTTGTAGCTAACTTATACACCTATTTTGGTAAACAAGTAGTTCTAATTTATTAACAATAATAAATGATGAATTACCCCATTTTAAGTTAAAAACAGGTTATCAAGTAATGTATTAATTAATTACGAATTAAGACACTAATTAAACAACTAAAACTACTAAGATTAATTTTTTCCTTTAACATAATAAATGTTATTTAATTGTTTGACTAATTTATACACCAATTTAAGTTAAGAACAAGTATGATCTTTATGCATTAATTAATTACGAATTAAATTACTAACTAAACAACTAAAACTATCAAGATTAATTTTTTCCTATAACATAATAATACCTACTTAATTATTTGACTATTTTATACACCATTTTAAGTTAAAAACAAGTTATCAAATTAATGTATTAATTAATTATGAATTAAAACACTAATTAAACAACTAAAACATCCAAGATTAATTTGTTCGTATAACAATATAAATCCTATTTAATTATTTGACTAATTTATACACCATTTTAATTTAAGAACAAGTTATGATATTTATGCATTAATTAATTACGAATTAAATTTCTAATTAAACAACTAAAACTATCAAGATTAATTTTTTCCTATAACATATTAATACCTACTTAATTATTTGACTATTTTATACACCATTTTAAGTTGAAAACAAGTTATCAAATTATTGTATTAATTAATTACGAATTAAAACACTAATTAAACAACTAAAACTACCAAGATTAATTTTTTCCTATAGCATAATAAATCCTATTTAATTATTTTACTAATTTATACACCATTTTATGTTAAGAACAAGTTATGATATTTATGCGTTAATTAATTACGAATTAAATTACTAATTAAACAACTAAAACTATCAAGATTAATTTTTACCTATAACATAATAATTCCTACTTAATTATGTGACAATTGTATACACCATTTTAAGTTAAAAACAAGTAATCAAATTAATGTATTAATTAATTACGAATTAAAACACTAATTAAACAACTAAAACTACCAATATTAATTTTTTCCTATAACATAATAATACCTATTTAATTATTTGACTCATTTATACACCATTTATTATTCGCAAGTAATAACAACTAATTATAAATTAATAACAATAACAAATGACGAATTATGAATTACATATATTATTAAACAACTAAAACTTACAAAAAATTAATGTAAACCATTAACAAGATGTCTACATATTATTTTAACTTACATCAAATTTAAAGAATAACAAGTTATACGGTAATGACAGTAGTTAATTATGAATTTAATCATAACTAATTAGACAAGTACTTAAATATATATATATATTGAAATCTAGTAAACAAAGACATTTAATATACAAAAAAATGAAAAATAAAAATTAAAAATAGCCATCCTAACCTCTTAAACTTCAGAGCATTTGTCATTGTTGAAGTGAATTTTTTTGGTGTTTGTGGTTGATGAAATGAGCTTGGCTGAGTTTGGTTTTTATAGTGATTTTTGACAGTCATAAACCGCATCGCACCAGTGCGGTTTATTTGCAAGATTCTGGATAATCTTATCCGACAAAATGATGGAAATTGTGGAATACGGACGGCTAATATTCATTCCGAGTTTGCAAATAAACCGCATGGCTCAAGTCCATTTATGCGCAAATACGCATTTGAACGATGCGTTTTATGACATAATTAACAATAATTGCATTGTCTTAATGCGATTTATGATAAGTTATATTAGCTTAGTGTGATTTATTTGACCCGTTTTAATACATTCATGTAATTTTTTTGAAAAAAATAATTTTTTTGACAAATAATATTTGGGTGAAAATTTTCCCGACAACTACTGCATTACTTCACAGGCGCGGAAATGTTATTGGTGTAGGCATTTACCGAAGGCGTAGACAATTAATGATGGGCTACAGGCCATCACCCTTGGACCGACTTGGACATACAAATGGAGGACCCACGAGGAAGTCAGATGCAATTATTTTGGAACCAAAGAATGTGCACATGGGCTATGCACACGTGAAATTCGTGAAATAATGGGCTGAAACAATTCGTATAGTGGAGCAACATATATATTTACTTTTGGATGAATACATAAGAAAACGGTATTATAGGACGACAAATACAAAATTCTGAAACAAAAAACCTAGCCACTCAGTTAGTTCGAGAACCGCGGATAGAAGAAAAACAATAAACTAGTTGTCCATATCAAATAAAAATTCTAAATAACTATTTTGACATCGGAGATAAAAAAATAATAACAATCATAACAAAATTAGAAAACGTTATCTAATTAAAAACGGTGACGAATCCAGTCTCTGTCTCCTACCCCGATATGTCTAAACTGTCTGTTCCCCCTTCCTTTTCTGTCTTGTTGTCAGCGGCTCTCGAACTATCTGCGTGGCTAGCTTTTCTGTTTCAGAATTTTGTATCTGTCGTCGTATAATACCGTCTTCTTATGTATTCGTCCAAAAGTATAAATATGGCTCCACTTTACGAATTGTTTCAGCCCATTATTTCACGTAATTCACGTGTGCATGGCCCATGTGCACATTCCTTGGTTCCAAAATAATTGCATCTGACTTCCTCGTGATAATGGGTCCTCCATTTGTATGTGCAAGTCGGTCCAAGAGTGATGGCCTGTAGCCCGTCATTAATTGCCTACGACTTCGGTAAAGCCTGCACCAATAACATTTCTGCGCCTCTGAAGTAATGCAGTAGTTGTCGGCCCTGTATCATGCCAAATTAATCTTGGCTCGACAAAGAAGCTCACGTTTCCATTCGTTTCTTGGTCCGGGTATGTGTAAATCTGTAAGCCCGGACCATTCTCAGAAATAGACAGTAGTTTTCGTTCTTTTGTGGTTCTGGTTTATAAACCTGTACATAAACCCAGACCATGCTGTAATTTAAGTAGAAAGGTTGTTTTTGCTCATGTTTGGTTACTTATTGATTGTTAAATTCTTGGCATATGTTTTTAGACCTTTTCTTCAGTGTTTTTAACATGTTTTAGCATAAAACCACATGTGAGGAATAATCGAAACACTTAACATAATTAAGAATATAAGTAAGGAATTTATGATATACACTAATGAAATATCAATTACATTAAGCATAGAAATATAGATAAATTTCACACTTATCACGGTCATTAATCACGTCATGGAAATTGCTTAGCAAGTTGAATCGGATCCAATCCCGAATGTTAAGGCATATTTATGTATTGTCTACTTCTACCAGAAAGGTGGACGACTGGGTTAACACGAAGATAAGGACGAAACACCGGAGTCTCTTAGTAAGGGAGTACCTGTGGTGTCTTGGTCCATAGGTGATACCGCGGAATTTATTTACGGCGAGCAGAAGCGTGCTGACCTCGCAAAGAGATAGTGTTGAAGTCAGGTGACGTATTGTTCATGGGTGGGCAGTCGAGGATGCTGTATCATGGTATTAAGAAGATCAAACTCAATACGGCACCTCCGGCAGTAATCAATGCCACACACATGAAACCTGGACGTTTGAATTTGACCTTTAGGTAATTCTGAAGCCATGTATAACCATGTAATGTGTGAAGTCAGTTGTATGTTAAGTATGTTTTGCATTAAGTGGTATCGACAAGATGTAATACAACTTATTGTGTAAGGAATGGTGTTATGAAAAAAGCGGTGTTGATTTCTTGAGTATACCACCGTGTTATTACCGTTATACTTATAAAGTTTATGAAATAAACTAGGTTGTGCACTCGGAACGGAAGGTACAATGAGTGTGTGTACAGAGGCAGAAGACGGCAAGAGCGACACTATCCTCACCGGTACCTTCCCAGTCAATGGCATGGACGCATCGATCCTATTCGACTCTGGAGCCTCACACACGTTTATCTCGCTTTCATTTGTGAGGAAGCTGAGGTTAAACGGTGAAGAGCTGCCTGACTTTCTAGTCACTCTTCCGTCTAAGGAGCGGATAGACATGATAGAGTTTGAGGGGCTCGAATTTGATGTAATTGTGGGGATGAACTGGCTGGAGCGGTACAAGGGCCGAATCTTATGTGCCGAGCACTGTCAGCTTTTTCGGAGTCCGACTAGGGTTACCATTTCATACCGCCAAAGGCCTAGGGAGCCTTCGACTTAGATTATCTCTGCTATGGCAATGTACCGCGAGATTCGACGGAAGAATGATGTATACCTCTGCTACGTCCAGGACATAGAGAGAGACCTAGAGTTTAGCCCAGATGTGCCGGTTGTGTCGGAGTTTCCTGATTTCTTTCCTAAGGAGCTTCTAGGCATGCCGCCAACACGGGCAGTAGAGTTTGTGATTGATTTGGTGCCGGGAACCGGACCGATAGTAAAGGCGCCCTACCGTATGGCTCCAGCTGAGATGACAGAGCTCAAAGAACAGCTGCGAGACGTACTCGACAAGGGATTCATACGCCCGAGTGTTTCACCATGGGGAGCACCGGTTCTCTTCATGAAGAAGAAGGACGGTAGTCTCCGCCTTTGCATCGATTACAGAGAGTTGAATGCTGTCACGGTGAAGAACCGTTACCCACTGTCGCGTATCGATGATCTATTTGATCAGTTGATAGGAGCATCCGTATTCTCTAAGATCGACTTGTGATCGGGTTACCACCAGATTGCTATTCGAGAAGGTGACATTGAGAAGACCGCGTTCCGAACCAGATATGGTCATTATGAGTTCACTGTCATGCCTTTTGGTCTATCTAATGCACCGGCGAAATTCATGGAGTTAATGAACTGCTTGTTCCGAGATCAGTAGGACAAGTCAGTTGTAGTCTTCATCGACGATATCCTTTTTTATTCCAACTCGAGGGGTGAGCGTGAAAGCCACCTGAGAAGTGTGTTGCAAACATTGAGGGAGAACCAGCTATATGCGAAGTTCTTCAAGTGTGAATTTTGGCTAGACCAAGTTTCTTTTCCTGGTCATGTTATTTTTGAGGTCGGGATCGCTGTGGATGTAGCCAAGATTGATGTTGTGTGCACCTGGCCTAGGCTGAAGATGGTTACTAACATCCGGAGCTTCCTCGGTCTGGCGGGATATTATAGGAGGTTCATGAAAAACTTCTCCAGTGTCTCAAAGCCGATGACTTCCTTGATGAAGAAGGATGCACCATTCGAGTGGACAGACGACTGTGAGAGTTCCTTTCAGAGTCTCAAGGATGCTCTGACTTATGCACCAGTGCTGACTATACCAGACGGTACAGATGGTTTTGAGGTCTATTGCGACGCATCAGGTAGAGGAATGGGTTGTGTGTTGATGCAACACAGGAAGGTCGTTGCTTACGCCTCCCGACAACTGAAGAAGCATGAAGAAAACTACCCTACGCACGATTCAGAATTGGGTGCCATAGTCTTCGCCTTGAAGATATGGCGACATCATTTGTATGGGGTGAGTGTAACAATTTATTCGGATCACAAGAGTTTGAAGTATTTGTTCACTCAAAAATAGTTGAACATGAGACAATGAAGGTGGGTTAAATTCCTGAATGACTACGACATTAACCTCCAGTATAAAGAGGGGAAGGCAAACGTTGTAGCTGATGCATTGAGTCGCCGAGCACACTGTCTCCATTCGTTAGTCTCTCACTCTAGGTTGGTTGATGAGGTGGGAGTGCTCAGATGTCTGACCAATACATGCAGGAGATCAGGCAGAAGCTGATCGACGGTACATCGAGAGTCAAAAGTATAATTTCCAACTTCATGAAGATGACCTGATTAGGCTGAATGGCCGACTCTGTATTCCACGAAGTAGCGCCGAGATGAGAGAGCGCATACTGAGTGAATCACACTGTTCTAGTACTTCGATTCACCCCGGAGCTTCAAAGATGTATAAGAGTATATTAAGATATTTTTAGTGGACTGGATTGAAGAAAGTTGTGACTGATTACGTCGTAAGGTGTCTCACTTGTCAGAAGGTCAAGTTTGAGCACTGACATCTTGGAGGTATGGTGCAGCCGATGCTAGTGCCAGAGTGGAAGTTCCATGACATTTCAATGGACTTCATAGTAGGGCTTCCGCCTACACGGGGAGGTATGAACATGATATGTGTCATTGTTGACCGACTGACCAAAGTGGCCCGATTCATTCCGATGAAGGACACTAAAGAGGTGAAGCTAGTAGAGCTCTTCAACCGAGAGATTATACGGCATCATGGGGTACCGAAGACTATCGTGTCTGATAGGGATACCAGATTCCCCTCGAGGTAATGGATATCTACACGGGTAGCGCTTCGTACCGAGTTGAAGCTGAGTACAGCGTTCCACCCTCAGACAAATGGTTAGAGTGAGTGCACTATCCAGACGCTCGAGGTTACGTTACGTGCATGTTCACTTGACTTTCAGACCAGCTGGATTGTTAAGTTACACTTGATCGAGTTTAGCTACAACAACAGTTACCATGCTTCAATCAAGATGTCACCTTTCCAAGCATTGTATGGTAGACCTTGCCGCACACCTTTATGCTGGGATGGGTCGAGTGAGGTGGTTAATTTAGGGCCGGAGTATCTGGAGAAAGTAAAAGCAGAACTACGCCAGATACGAGCGAATATGAAGGCTACTCAAGATAGGCAGAAATCATATGCCGATGTGCACCGACGAGACTTGGTGTTCGCTGTGGGCGACCAGGTATTTCTTAGAGTTTCACTCATGAAGGGTGTATTTCGTTTTGGCCAGAAAGCCAAGTTGAGCCCGAAATATGTGGGGCCTTATGTTGTGACGGAGCGGGTGGGCCCGGTTGCTTACAGGCTAGATCTGCCTACTGAGTTGGGCAAGGTACATGATGTATTTCATGCATCACAGTCAAAGAAATATATGTCCCATCCGTCTCATGTACTTCAGCCTGAGAGGCTAACATTAGAGCCGACCATGCGATCAGTGGAGACTCCCATACAGATTCTGGACACTAAGACTCGAGACACTCGCCATAAGTCTGTTCGACTGATGAAGATTCTCTGGTCTAACCAGTAGTTCAAAGAGGCCACTTGGGAGCTAGAGGATAATATGAGGGTGAAATACCCGGCATTGTTTACTCAATAGTCTTTGTATGTATAGGGTACGGGGCGTACCCCTATTTAAGGGGGGTAGAGCAGTTTCGCTTCATGCATGTACAATATGTATTGAAATACATTACCCAGACCTCGAGTCTGAATGTGGTTATGTTACCCAGACCTTGGAGTCTTATGGTTGTTATGTAAAGTATATTTTGATGTGGAAGTTTTATCTTGCAAAGTAATCCCCTTGATTCTAATTAAACGATGCGTGGGAAACTATGGAACTTTGAGGACAAATTTCTTTTAAGGGGGGTAGATTGAAATACCCCAAACCATGATATGTTAATTAAATGTCAAACTATGGTGTAATAAGGCTAAAAAGGTGCCTTAGAAACATTAGTAAACAATTTAAACTATAGAAAACACAATAAAACACCATAAAGACAATTTAAGCAAAAACTTGCTCTAGGCTTGGGATAACCTTGATTAGGACTCAAAGAGCTTTCCAAAACCTTATTAACATGCTAATGGACATGTTAAATCATTTACCAAAGAAAACCAAGCTCAAAAACAAGTTAAAACACAAATTGAGCTTTAAGGAGCCTTAAAGCACATTTTTGAAAAATTGTCTTAGAAATGGGTTTTGAGTGGCTAAATGCCCATGATTATACCTTAATCAAAATTTGTACTACTTAGTATCACATTATAAAGCCTAAATCAATGGGAAACCAAAAATTTCACAAATATGTGCACTAATTATGAATAGTGCCCAAATAGTGCTCAATTTAGACTCTAGTCAACTTTGATTTGTTAAATGGTCAAACTAGCCCATAAATATCCCAAGTATGGAAGGGGGCGGTTTTTAAAGATGGTGATTCATCACTAATGACCAGCCAAATTAAATTAAGAAGAAGAAAGTAAGTAGAAGTACTATTTGCTTTATAAGTTAAATATCTCACAAATTCAACCTCTCTCCTCACTTTCTTCATTTCCCTCCTTCTCCACCGTCTTCTTCCTTGTTCTACCAAGTGAAAACTGGTTATGCTACAGCTCTTCTCTTCTCCATCTTCAATCTCTTGCCAAATCCAACTCCAAGCTCCCAATCAAAATCTAAGAGCATATTTGTGCTAGATAGATCAAGCCTTTCATTTCATTCTTTTCAAAACTCCAAGAACTCAAGTTCAATTCCATGGAGAAACTCCATTGAAGGGGGAAAAGCTCATCTTCTTGCACATTGCTACTCTCCTTTGCTTCAAGGTAAGAAAAGCCAAAGAAAAATCAAATTTCCTTTCATTCTTATACATGGCCGAAACTCACCATTTGTGATGCCTTGTCTTGCCCATTTTACTAGATTGATTCAATCTTCAAAGGACTAGAGGAAGTCCTACCTTGCCTCCTTATCGAGCTCCTTTCAAATTCCAAAGGTAAACATCAATTCTAGTGTATTAAAACACTCCTTGTAATCTAGGGTTTATTCCATGAGTTTAGGTGTAACACTTAATACTCATTACCCTTATTTGTAAATTGATTAGAAGATTTACAAGTGAGCAAAAGTCCTTGCCGGTTTTCAAACAAGAAAAACAAGAGAAAAATAGAAAATCTTGAAGAAGAAAAGGTAAATGATGTATCCTAATGTAGTTTAGTACCTTAGGAAATTGAGCTTTGCATTGTTTTATAAACAACCTAAAGAGAAAAAGGAAAATGAGTTAGTAAAATAACCACAAGGTGGATTATAAGGGCATATGAGATTGATGTGTGTATTGGCAGGTTGAAAGCAATATATGTGGGAAATTCAGTGTTTAGATTTATGTCATTTAAGGGCCTAAAAGCCATTAAGGTCCTAAGTGCCAAGCAATTTAAGTTTATTGTAACACCCCAACCGCTAATCCTATTCTTACCGTCTAATCGTCCTATTAATCCTACTACGTCGCAGCGGAAATACTACTACTACGACGGGTGATACAACGCCGCTAACCGCCCATACGGCTAGCAAGACTTACACTACCTACAGTGACGGTCTGATGCTTAAGTATACCGAGCTACTACATTCCATACCGGTTACAACAAGATAACAGACTTACATTACTGGATTACCGAGTATTTAGAGTTTTTAATTACATCCCTTTCCAATCTCCAAAAATTATGAGTTTCTACAAGCTACTCATCTATACCAATTCTCCATCCTTTCATTACGTAAAAGGGTGTAACCTAAGGTACACCGGCTAACAAAAACCTACAGCCGTGTACAACATAGTACACCTTTCACAATCCATTGTTTACAGACAAAAAGAAATCAAACTAAATCTCTTCATCATCTTCACTCGTCTCGAGGACCTGCATTCATATTAAAAACATCGCCCCAAGGGGATCAGCAAAAGCTGCACATAAACTTCGCATATACCACGTGCAAACTACGGTACACCGACTATTTAAGGTCGACTGTACATGCGGTTCATTAATTTCATACATACATGCTTTACACACATCATACAAACATGCTCAGTACGGTACACAATCCAAAACAACGATACAATAGTACACACAATACTTACCTTCACAAGGGTTAGCCAAATTACGCATCCGGGTTACTCGGAATGCTTTTTACTCTTTTACTCATTACACATTACTTACTCTTACTTTACTTACTTACTTTTCCATACTTATTTACTCATTCTTACTTACTTACTTTTACTCATGTTAAGTAGGTATGACCTCCGGCCCGGGGACTACTCCATCCCATCGCCGGGATTTACTTGACTCACCAATCCAGGATGCTACCCATTTAAGGGGTTTGGGCCGTGGACCAGTTTAAGAGTCAGGAATTGGAGCCAACCTCTTGTGACTCCGCCTCCGCACGCGTGGCCGAAACTATATCAGAATTCTACTCATTCCAATTTAATTACCAATTTAAGTTAGGTTGGTTAGCTTGTTAAGAATCAGTTAGAAGTCCAATCACAATCACATTCGGTCACAATACAATATATCATACACACACACACACACTCATATTCATCCATTCATTTCATGAATTATGCAAACTATGATTTAAAAGAAATATCCAAACAAGGAACAAGCTCATGATAATCACAAGTAAGCATAATATGTCCGATTTGTGCGTTTATCTTATTTGGTGATCAATTAGCACACAACACACAAATCAGAGTAACCAAGGTAGCATACGGGGCATGAGAAGTTCATACCGTTCACCGTTGTACTTGTGTCCGACTTTCCTTCGGTGTTCACAAATCAAGTCCTATAACATACATGTGATCGAGTGATTAATTATCTACAATTAACTCAACTCGTATTCCTATTACGTCTCCTAACTCATACTCACTATGTCTTTACAATTTCTTTACATTTACCCCTTCTTTACTTACTTTTCATTACTTTAAGTTTATCTCCTTACTTAACAATGATGTACCTATACATATATGTACATATGTATATGTGAGTATACATACATATATATACTTATTATAATTTAATAATAATTTTTTTTGTATGACTCGACCGACCTTACCCAGGGTCGGACCCAAGGTCGGTCGAAGTCAGTAGGGTAATACGCTGGAAAATTTCAGGGCCGACTGACCTTGCATGTCCAGTCCCAAGGTCGGTCCATTCCAATAAGTTTTGGCTTTGACATTCTGGACTCGATCGACCTTGCATGTCCGGTCCCAAGGTCGGTCCATTCCAAAAGGTTTTATTACGGGAAATTTTCTGGCCGACCGACCTTGCAAGTCCGGTTCCCAAGGTCGGTCCATTCCAGAAGGTTTCCGTCTTTGTAAATCTGGGCTCGACCGACCTTGCATGTCCTGTCCCAAGGTCGGTCCAGTCCAATAGTTGCATTTTTATTTCTGTTTTCAGTCCTCTCTTTTACCCATTACTTCCCCATTGTTCGTACACTCAATCCCACCTGTTTTAACACTAAACAAACCTCCTAATACACCTTAGTTCATCCATTAACTCATTATCCATTTCTATACTAATTTACACACTTGTTTTCTAACTTCCATTTCAACACTTACACTATCTTCCCTTCTTGCATTTTGCTACAGATTTTGACTCTCACTTCCTTCTTCTATAGCTCCCACTTCTAATGCCATTCCTAAGGCTTATAATGCATTAACTATCTCTCTCCATCTATCCCTAACCTAGCTTCAACTAAAACCTGTTTCAAAGGTTTATTTCCTTCCTAGTTAAACTCTTAAGTTCTCTAGTTTCTAGGTAAAATTTGCCATAGTCTCCCCTATATCTGTACACTCTCACCACATCATTTATTCACACATTGTTACCCAATTCACCTGTTTATAAACAACATCAATATACTAAACTCTCCAACACAATACTAAGCATTAAACACTCTAAAAAATCTTGCACATTCACCAATTCTTTCCTTAAGGTTTTAACAAGTTTTTAAGTATCTTTTAAGCTTCAAAACATCTAGGTTCTCTTACACATTACACTACTACTCATTACCATTTTACAATACCCATTTACACTACGAAAAATCTGTTACATAAACATTACAAAATTACCCAAAGATGAGCACGATTTACCTTGTTCTTTACTAGCTTCTCCTTTCTTCTTCTTTCTTTCTTCCTTCTTTCTTTCTTCTCCTTCCCACCGGTTTTGTAGATTAAATTCTCTAACACTACAACCCATACACACCATCATTCAATACAAAAACTAAACCTTAACCATTCTTTAAAGCTTAAGGCACATTTTAGGGTTTAGGAATATATTACCTTACAAGGGTGTAAGTGAAGCTTAGGATGGCTCAAGAACAATATTTCTACTCCTTCAAAGAAGCCAAAATCGGCTATAATACAAGCACCAAACAAGGGTTTAGTTTAAATTTCGTTTTGCCCATAAGGGCTAGAGAAAGATGAGGTTTCAAGATTATTTTTACCTCAAAGTAACAAGGAGATCAGGGTGGCTCTAATGGTGGTCATGAAGCTCCAAATGCAGCACACCCATGGAGATGAAAATGCTTGTTTTCAAATTTTGAAAAGAGGATAGTGTTCTCCTTGGTGAGAGGAACACAATGGTATAATTTTTGTAATTTTTTGGAGAAGGTTAAAGGGGTTAACAAGAGGAGAGAAGTTGGTGTTGGTGTGGGTTTGCTCAATTCTCCATTGTTACCGGTTGGAGAAGGAAGAAAATAGAGAGGAAGAAGAGGGGCTGTACGTGAGTGAGAGAATAGAATAGAGAGTAGGAGAGGGAGTAAGTAAGTAAAGTAGTTTACTTTTGCTTTTTAATTGTTTTGTTCTTTTGTACATAAGAAGAATTAAGAGAGTGTGTGAGAGAGGGGGAAAGAAATCGGCTGACACAGCCCACACACACAAACTTTACATTTTTATTTCAATAGTGGACATACTAGTTTGGGTTATTTATGTTTCTACCCCACAACTTCCCGTTTTTGACAGTTTTTACTATTTTCTCCTTTTATTGATTTTATTGGTTCTAAGCCTTCACTAATGTTTATTAATAACTATTTAGTTGACCAAAATTGTTACGAGTCTATTTGACCCGCTTAAAGTCACGTTTTCCCGGTTTCCTCGAAAAACGCTCTTTAAGGTTCATTTGTATTTTTAATCCGTTTTAAGGATCCGTTTTCTTCGGGATTTGTTCCCTCATGATTATTTAGACTTAATTAAGCTTCTAAAATACTTATTAGCCTAATTAATCACTATTTTTAATTACGGGGTATTTCAATCTACCCCCCTTAAGAAACTTTGCCCTCAAAGTTGCTCAAGGTTAATAGTTTAATTATTCTACTCATTAGGCAAACCAATTGCCATAATGTGTCTTACTACCACCTATGAGGTGTTTACTTCCTTTCACATTACAAGCGTACACAATTCAAGCATCATACGAATTCACATACCCAATGCACCATTTCCATACATACCCTCACACCATACACAATACACCACTGCAATTCACAATACACATTACACAGATACACCATACGTTACACATACACATCCATACATTACACATTACACATACATACATTCACATACCAAACACACTCTGCACTACATGTGCCATCAAAAATATATTACAATACCTACACACTATGCAATGCTCACCCGAAGCAATGCAAAAGCAAAAAGGCTCTACCCCCCTTAAAAGGGGAACACCCCGTACCCATATCTACTATACACTAGACTATCTAGTCTATGAATAACTATGGGTACTTCGCCTTCATGGCATCTTCCAACTCCCATGTCACTTCTTCGACATCATGGTTTGACCATAAGACCTTCACCATTCGTATAGACTTATGGCGAGTGTCTCTGGTCATCCTATCAAGGATTCTCACCGGGGTTTCGACATATCTCATAGTCGGCTCGATGGATGGTCTCTCGGGCTCTATGACATGAGAAGGATAAAAAATGTACTTCTTGAATTGTGACATATGAAAGACATCATGGACACGCCCCAAGTCCTCAGGTAATGCTAACCTATAGGCTACGGATCCAACTCTTTCGGTGATAGTGTACGGCCCTACAAACTTTAGGCTCAGCTTGCCCTTCTGACCAAAACGGAATACGCCCTTCATAGGTGAAACGCGCAAGAACACTTGGTCACCCACGGTGAACTCAAGGTCGCGTCGTCGCACATCCGCATAGGATTTCTGTCTATCTTGGGCTGTCTTCATATTGGCTTGGATTTGTTGCACTTCCGCTTGGACTTGTTCTAAATACTCCGGTCCTATGATGACCGCTTCGCTTGACTCATCCCAACACAAAGGTGTACGGCAAGGTCTACCGTATAGGGTTTGGAAAGGTGACATCTTAATCGAGGCGTGATAGCTATTATTGTACGATAACTCGATAAAATGAAGCTTATCTAACCAACTCCCCTGAAAATCTCAGGCACATGCCCGAAGCATGTCCTCCAGTGTCTGGATGGTCCTTTCTGTCTGACCGTCGGTCTGAGGATTGAAGGCGATACTCAGCTTCAATTCTGTTCCCAACGCTTCCCTTGTAGCTCTCCAGTATCTTGAAAGAAATCTGGTGTCGCGGTCAGATACAATTGTTTTCGGGACTCCGGGATGTCTGATAATCTCCTTGTCGAATAGGTCTGTGAGCTTCACTACCTTCCAGGTGTCCTTCATTGGTATGAATCTGGCAACCTTTGTAAGGCGATCGACTACAACCTAGATCATGTTGAGTCCTCCCCTGGCAGGTGGGAGTCCTACAACAAAATCCATGGAGATATCGTGAAATTTCCACTCCAGAACTGGCATCGATTATACCATTCCGCCCGGTCTACGATGTTCGAATTTCACTTTCTGGCATGTCAAGCATCTCAATACATTCTCTGTCACATCTGACTTCATTCCAGACCACCAGAAGTACCTCTTCATGTCTTTGTATATCTTGGAGGCTCCTGGATGGACTGACAATGTGGAACTGTGTGACTATCGCAGGATGCGATCCCTTAGCTCAGCATTGCTTTGGGGGACGCATAGCCTGCCATTCAGCCGAATCAGACCATCTTCATGCAACTTAAAATCATATTTCTTCTTTTCGAATGTACCATCGGTGATCTTCTATCTGATTTTGGTTAGGTAAGGGTTGCTCAACTGAGCGTCTCGCACCTCGTCAACCAAGCTAGAAGAAGCGAGTAGTGAATGGAGCGAGTGTGCTCTACGGCTCAGGGCGTCGGCTACCACGTTTGCCTTCCCTTCCTTATACTGCAGGTCGATGTCATAATCTGATAGGAAATCCATCCACCTTCTCTGTCTCAAATTCAATTCTTTCTGTGTATATACATACTTTAAGCTCTTGTGGTCGGAGTAGATGGTGATGCTTACCCCATAGAGATAGTGTCGCCATATCTTCAAGGCGAAGACAATGGCTCCTAGCTCTAAGTCGTGTGTCGGGTAATTCTCCTCATGCTTTTTCAGCTGGCGGGAGGCATAAGTTACGACCTTGCCATGCTGCATTAGTACGCATCCCATTCCCTTTCCTGATGCATCACAATACACCTCAAATCCCTTTGTGCCCTCTGGAAGTGTGAGAATCGGCGCTGAGGTCAATGAGTCTTTCAAGCTCTGAAATGATACTTCGTACTCGTCTGTCCATACAAACGGTGCATCTTTCTTCATCAGTGTAGTCATGGGCTTAGCGACTTTCGAGAAGTCCTTTACAAATCTCCAGTAATAACCGGCTAGACCAAGAAAGATCCTAATGTCGGTAATAGTCTTGGGTCTAGGCCATGATTGTACAACTTTAATCTTAGAAGGATCAATTGATATGCCTGCCCTCGAGATGACATGACCAAGGAATGATACCTGATCTAGCCAGAACTCGCATTTAGAGAACTTCGCATATAGCTGGTTCCCGCGCAGTGTCTCAAGTACTTTCCTCAAATTGATTTCATGCTCCTCTGTCGATTTTGAGTACACAAGGATGTCATCGATAAATACTACAACTGAAGTGTCCAATTGCTTAGTGAAAAGTTGATTCATAAGATCAATGAATTTTCCTGGTGCATTCGACAAACTGAATGGCATGATGGTGAATTCATAGTGGCCATATCTGGTACGGAATGCCGTTTTCTCAATGTCTTGCTCTCTGATAGTAATCTGATGATACCCAGAACGGAGGTCGATCTTCGAGAAGACTGAGGCTCCTTTCAGCTGGTCGAATAGGTCGTTGATGCGTGGCAATGGGTATTTGTTTTTGACTGTAACCTCATTCAACTCGCGGTAGTCAATACAAAGTCGGAGGCTACCATCCTTCTTCTTCACGAAGAGGACCGGTGCTCCCCAGGGTGATACGCTCGGGCGTATAAACCCTTTGTCGAGAAGATCTCGTAACTGTTCTTTCAATTCTGTCATTTCTGCAGGTGCCATACGGTACGGTGCCCTAGCAATAGGACCAGTACCTGGCAAAAGGTCAATCTCAAACTCTACTGCTCGTCGAGGTGGCATGCCGGGTAGCTCCTTAGGAAATACATCAGGAAATTCAGATACGATGGGTACTTCAGGATTGAACTCTGGATCTCTCTCCAAGTCTTGTACATAACATAAATACACTTCTTTGCCCTTTCTGAGCACCCGGTACATAGCTATAGAGGAGATGACTATGGTCGAAGGCTCTCTCGGTCTCTGGCGGTAAGACACGGTAACCCCATAAGGACTCTTGAGCAGCAATCGATGCTCGGCGCAGAGGATTCTACCCTTGTGCCGCTCCAACCAATTCATTCCGACTATTACATCGAATCCCAACCCATTAAACTCGATGAAGGAGATGGGAAACGATTCGCCTTTGATTTCGATTGTGGCTGACTGATAGTATTTGGTACATCGTATTCGCTCCTTCGATGGGAGAGTAACTAGAAAGTTTGGTAGCTCATCCACATCTAGCTTCAACCTCTTCAAAAAAGATGGTGATACGAAGGTGTGAGAGGCGACGGAGTCGAATAACACATTGGCTTCAATGTCGTTCACTGGGGAGGTTCCCGTTAAGATGGTGCCGCTTTTACCGGCTTGTGCTTCGGTGAGGATACTCAGGTTACCTTCGGTACCGAGTCCACAACCTATTGAAGTCACAAGTTGATAAGTAATGATGGTGGACACAAGTGGAATGGAAATCAACACTACTCTTTATTGATAAACCAACCATCATACATACCGTGTCACTAATACACGTTACTAATACATTACATGATACTATGAATTTAATACTTCCTAAAGGTAAGGTTCAGGTGTCCTGGTTTCATGTATGTGGCATTGACTATTGTCGGCGGTGCCGTATTCAACTTGATCTTGTTGATCCCGTGATACAGCATCCTAGAGTTTCCACCCACGATTAGGACATCTCCTGATCTCAATACCAATTTTTATGCGAGGTCCACACGCTTCTGCTCGCTATACATAAATACGGCGTCATCACCAATGGACCAAGACACTACGGGCACTCCTTGTTCAAGAGATTCCGCTGTATTGTCCTTGTCATGGTGTAACCAAGTCATCCTTCTTTCTCATAGAAGTTGGCGATACAGAGGTCCGCTTCAATTGCAGGGATCGGATCGTATTCACATTGTCGTGCAAGTTCTACAGATTGTATGACAAGTGTTTGAAATTCTAGGGGTATTGTCGGTGGCGTCGCTCCGTCTTGTATTCGTGTCTCTTGGTATGTCTTGGTATAATGTAACACCCCAACTCAATCCAAATGTGGTCTTGCAACTTAACAGCATATATATATACACATGTCACAGCGGAATTCTTTACACTCCAGGACCTTGCCACGGTCTGACTACAGAATATACCGAACATTAGTACATAACAACCTTAACCAAATACATATCATTCTTACAATCCCCTCACATCCTATACATCTTACTAACTCAATTGTCATACGAGTGTACATGCACAACTCGTAGGCCACGCTTAACCCGTAACACTTGTATCCTCTTCTTACTCTCGTGACAGCCGCCTCCTAATGTTCACCTGTGTAGTAAAAACAGCCCCTAAAGGGGGTCAGCACGAATGCTGGTACGATCCTCTCATAGCCCCCAAGCTAACGTGGCTACGACGACTAATTGTCAATTGCATGGAGGTTGATTAGATGCATAACATAATAGAAGGTGCAGTAAACAACAAACCAAATATGAGCAATCAAAGTTCAAACATAACGAACGACTTAAATGCGTTCCCTTAATTAGAGAGTTAATTATCTAACTCCTTAAGTTATATTTCCTCTTAATCTTAGTCCATCCTTATCTCACCACAATATTAGTCTTATCTTAACCTTAGAAACAACCATCCTTTAATAAGGAGTGGTTGTAGCTTATCTTAGTCTTAATAACACAAACCATCCTTTAAAGAGGAATGGTTGCAACTTATCTTAACCTTACCTTAATCTTAACCTTAACTTATTCTCAGTATACAAACCGTTCCTGGAAGGGAATGATTGTAGCTTAATTTCAAACCTGGGATTTAGGTGATCCCACCGCACCATCTTAATGCCACCTACCCTGGACGGAAGTCCAGCGTAGCTGAGCCGGCAACCGGCCCTAGGCTACAAGTCCGAAGACAAGTCTTTAAGCGGAAGTCGAAAGAGTACTTCAGGTAATGCATAGTTCTTGGGTCTTTGCCTTGTTTCATGGTCCTCCAAAAAACAAAACTCTGTAGCACTCTCTACAGCAGAGGCAGAGTATGTTTCTGCTGCAGCGTGTTGCTCCCAACTCCTTTGGATGAAACAACAACTCCAAGACTATCTTGTCACCCAAGAACAGATCCCCATCTTTTGTGACAACAAAAGCACAATCAAAATATCAGAAAACCCAGTCCAACACTCAAGAACCAAACACATCGAAATTCGCTTTCACTTCTTGAAAGACTGTGTCAAGAAAAAGTTTATCCAACTTGACTTTGTGCCCACAAAAGATCAACTTGCAGATATTTTTACTAAACCCTTGTCTACAGCAAGATTCGAAGCACTGCGATCGGCAATCGGATTGACTCCATCTACCTAGACGGTCGCATCTCCTTGCCCCTACCGCAATCTTCAGCAGGTACGCCCTCATGTCTCATAGAGTCTGTCTTTGTTTGCACTTGCATCAGTAGAATGTGTTTTCTTACTTAGCACGCCTAGTACTCTGGCGCTACTATCCACGTCATCCATCCGCACCAGAATCCGCCTAAATCGTCGCCCTTCATCTCGCCTTATCCTTACGTCGCCACATTTATCGCACCTGACACACGCCATCTCTGCACATTTCAGCCTTTATATCTATCACCCGTCCACTCCATCTCTCTCACTTCACACTCCCTTCACACCCAAGTTTCCTTCAACTTCCAAATGGCCGGCATCAACTTCTCTGGAATTAACATCCCAGCCGAAATCTTCGCCGATCCCATTCGCCTTCAGGCGTATCTCTAGGCCATGGCAAACCCTAATCCACCTACACTCACCACTACCACCACCACATCCCCCACTAAAACCACCGCTACTTCTTCGCCCACACACTCCTCCACACCACCACCTGACACCCGTGACCCATCCACCCATCAAACACCGCCGTCTGCTACAAGAACAGAGATTCTTGACACAGACATTGAAGAAGTTACTCCACTCCAAACCCTACTACCATCCCCAACCCCACACGCTGACAATCCTCCCGCCGAAAATCAGCCAACTGATCAGCCCCAAGCCCAAGCCAGCAAATCACCGACCAAATCTCCTACTCCAACCCCACCAGCATCCCCCGCTAAATCCGCAACACCACCACAACAGCCTCCACCTAAAACCCGCAAGAGAAAAGGCCAAACCTCAACCTGACCCACAGCTAAAAGAATACTCCGTTCCTCTGTCAAGGCCCAACATGTCTCCTCCGGTTCCGGTGAATCGTCTCCCGTCCAAGAACTGCCCACCGCCAGTCATGATGCTTCTATGGGTGCCACCTCCGCCAGAGATCAAAAACCTCCAAAACCCCACCGTCGGAGTGTGAAGGTCGACCCCTTCACTCAGAGGTACATGCTCGGGGACCCTGCCTTCGACCGTAATATAGTCAGGGGTAAGTTCCTCGACTTTTCTTGGGCTCTGTCTTCCAACTTAGGGAAGTTAGTCACTATGCTCAAAATTCAGGGGTGGAAACACCTCTTTTGTGAAATAACTGAGTGGTATCCCACAGAGTCTGTCGACTTCTTCCAAAATCTTGTTATCCGTAACGGTGCTGCTCAGTCTGTTGTCAACTCCACCCCAATATTTTTTGATCTTGCAAAGCTGTCTGAAATTCTTGGCGTTCCTGCCACTGGCCTGTCTTTTTATGAAAAAGGAATCCTTCCTGAGATCCCCGGGGTACCACATAACAAAATCTACCGCTTTTTCTCCTCCAAGAAAAAGATTGGCTCCCCCATACCCCACGGCGATCTCTCCATCCTACACCAACTCCTCCACATTTTGGTCATCAAAAATATTGTCCCACGAAAGGAAGGAAACCTTATGGTCAACTGCTTGGACTTAACCATCATGTACTGCATCATAAATCGTCACTCTATCAATTTGGCCCACATAATTCTCCATCACTTAGCCCAGTCGGTCGACACCCCGAAACACTCCTTGGGGTACGTGTTCTGGTTGCCTCGTATATTCCAATTCTTTCAGGTACCCTTGGCGACTTCGACGCCAGAGTCCATCGAGGAGGCAGACACCATCAACCTGCGGTACTTGAATCGGCTAACTTCAATCGACAAATCAAAGCTGCGGCCCCCTCCACCTACTCCAACGACGGCGGGGACATCCACTTCTCAAGAGGTAGTACCTCAAGCTTCACTCCAACCTCTCCTGGAGAAAGTGGAGCGCCTCTTTGCGCATGCAGCCGAGCTGATTCAGGGCCAGAAGCGGATGATGGACCGACTCACCGGGATAGAGACGACAGTGGCGGCCTTGCAAGACCTACTCCTTGACATTCAATCCACCCTCACCCCAAACCCTTAGAATGACGTGGTTGAGTAGTGTTAGAACTTAGGCTGTTTTTTTAAGTTCTAAACACTTTTTATTGGCTGTTTGTGTGAATACTTGACTAACTCTGTGCTACTATGGGCTTCCCCTCTGATGAAAGCAAAAGGGGGAAGCGGTGAATCCGTCTGGTGTACGGGTTATTTCGTTTGCTTGTTTACAATTGCTTTTTGGATTGCGCTGCTAGACCATGTGGTCTAGTATTTTTGACTACCTTATATTCTATCCTGCCTATTACACTGCTTATTTATCGTTTGCTTGCCTGGAGTCCCTCTCCGTTCAAGGGGGAACTTAAATAGAGTCCTTGAACTTAATTTGCTACTGTGCTATTAAGGGGGAACTTTGACAGGGTCGGTTCCCCTAGTTCTTATGTCTTATTTCAAGATCGACTCCATCGGGATTCACGGAGGTTTGCTATCATCAGCAACAAGGGGGAAATTGTTGGGACATCGGAGTGTTGCAGAGATAGCCTTTCACCAAGATAGAGTCGATCATCATTTGTCAGACACAAAGAGCAAGCTTCTTCGATGGAGTCAGCGCAACACAGAAAACTCTATGGACTCTACCATGCTGTTGCGAAAAATCAGGAGTTAACTCGGAACACCTTAAGCGCCTCAACGGTCATGAAGCTCTTCCTCAACACCGAAGATCGCGGCCCATGTAAGAAGACCAAGTAAGAGCCGTTGGAAGTTGCCCACTAAGTTAGTTCCGATATTTCCGGAACTAACTCCTTCGACCCATTGCTGAACTTAGAGTATAAATAAGACATGTAATAGACAGTTTTGAGTGTGCTTGCATCAAGGATATTTTTCAGAGCTTAGAGAGAGAATGAGAATCGCATTGTTAGTCGAAAAGGAGAGAGAATACGTACCTAGTCAGTTAGCACCTAAAGATAGACTCTTCCTAGGAAGTTCCTAGTTTCATTACGCTTACCATTGTTCTGATCAGAGAGTGTGTTGGGTAAGTGAGTGAAAACCGCTAAGTAGATCCTTTCTACTTAGTGGGCATCTGTAAGTTATTTTGTTTGACCAGGAAATGAAATAGCTTATTTGTGTACCTTGCTGAGTTCCATAGAGTCCTTCTCACTTTCCATTGTTTTGCTATAATTACCGCAAAAGTCTTCCGCTCCCTTAGTCTAGTTAAATACGATAGAGTGCTTCTACATCACAGAGTGTTTCCTACTTACGAAGGTTGTTTGAGTCAAACCAATCCTTAGACTCACACCTTTGATTGGTTTGAGTTAGCCACCCGATCCTACACTTTAATCCTTAGTAGATTACTGCTTAAGTTTATTCCTTCTGTCCCTGTTTCCGGGGTTCACCAACATCTTCATTATAGAATGTTGTTATTGGTATTCTTAATGGTCACTGTGGGAGTCTTATCCCGTTTTCGTTGGAAGTCGTTGCTTCAACAGTCTCAATCGTATCTTATAATACATCCCTTGTATGTTATTGCTTACATAGTGTTCTTGCTCGGATTATTGAGCGATCTCTCAGGTTCCTCTCCCTGAGGTTCGGGATTGATGTTCTTACCGTACCGTCGGTTGTTGTTGTAGTAGGTTATACCGTTGCTAATATTTATATGGTTTAATATTTTGTCCAAGTTCCGCTCCCGGCTGACTGGTGTGTCACCTCATCTCATCATGGTCAGCCCATCGGGCCTTTCCAAGGTCTTATTTTTTTTTTCAGTTCTTATGGATTTACAATCCGGTATTAATATATGTTACAATTGTAGCGCTCTCCCATTTTGCCATAATGGCTTTCCGTGTAGCTTAACCGTGGTAGCACTTGCTATGGCAAGTGCGCCATGCAGGATGGGCTATTGGTACAAGGTACATTGGTAGTGGTACTTCCTTCTAATTTCCATGTAATTGGTAGTCCTCGGGACTCCTTCGATAATCTCTTATTTTAGATAACTGGCCATCCGACAGTTTCCTTGTTGTTTGGCAGTACTGTCATTTATCAGGGCGTTCCTCTTTCTGAGGGAACCCCTTAATATTTTCTTATATCTTAATCCTCGCTCCTGTCTCCACACATTTTGTTGTGGTTACTAAGTAATGATTCTCCTTTAGGCACTACATCGTAGTCCTATTTCGGTATACAATTTGTATGAGTTTCTACCGTCGTCCGCGTTATGTTGGCCAGGTTTGGTAACCTTCCTCATTGTATGGGGTTTGGAGTTCCCGTTTCTAACTGGCCCTTCCAGTAATCTCAATCCTCATGCCTTGTATTATCCTACTGTTATGCTCCTTCGGACCACTGTCCGGTACTCATGTCGCTTCCCTTTTCCTTTCTATTTCACCTGTAGTGCTTTCCTTATCATTGGTATTGCAGGTTATTTCGACTGCGTAGCATGTCGACCCATGTTGCCGGTAATTACCGTTCCCTTATTGACAGAATTCCATAGGTAGCGCCTGTTTTTCTGTTGTGATCCATTAAAAACCTCCAAGTTCTCCGTAACTGTTGTGCAACAAGATGTTTCTCGTATTGCTTACTGTTAGCTAACTGCCAGATCGGGTTTCCCCGAGTAAGAGAAGGCTTTCTTCTCTCTGGCGTTTGTTCCACATATTCAGGGTTAGGGATGTGGAGGGCGGGTCTAGGTACTATGGATATCCGGTAAACACCGGGAAGTCCTGACTAACGCACCTCTCACTCTATCTCTTAACCCTTAACTGTAGACACCAAAAATTCTCACCTGTTTATATTGAAACAAAAATACAAAAATAAACATGCTGCTAGAGACAAGGCGGTCGTCCCCGTTTTCGACCAAAGGACATTCTTTTTACCGACATTTAAACCTCACATTCCTACGGAAAAGGAGTACGAGCTTTTTGTTGTAATCTGTTTTGACTGACTTCATTTCGTATACTTATTTTGTTGCTCTCGTTTTAAATTTTTTCACAGTTTTGTTATTACCTTATATTATTTTATGTACTCGATCGATTTATACTTTTTTTGTTATTTATCATTTCCTTTTGATTTTCCCCGCTTTATCATCATTATTTTTATTATTTCATGTGTCCTTTTTACTACTATTATTTTCCAATTATTTTAAGTGTTTTATCTTCATTACGAGCATTAATTTTCATTATTTCGTGTACATGTGCTATTCTTTAATTTTATATCTCATTACATTTTTGAATCATATTTTAATTGTATTTCATACTTTCGCGTCATTAGATTGATCATCTCATTTATTGTATATACTTCCTTCTGGATTCGTCGCGTTTTAGAAGAGTTATCCAGTTGAATTTAGAGTTCCTGTAATATTTCTCCCGTGGATATACTGAATCCTGACTTAGCTTAACTGGTTAATCCGTCCGGTGGAAAACCCACAGGTCTCATGTTCGAATCCGAACCTAGGCATTACTGCCTTTTATTTCCCTCTCAGCTCCGATACATTTAGTTAATAAACCCAATAGGCTTATCGAATGTTGTTGTGGCGCAAGTGGATGAGGACACCGGTGAGGAGGGCGAGAACCCGAGTTTGAAACTCGGTACAGGCGTTTAGCCCCGTTTTTATTTTATTTTGTTTGGCTCCTTTCTCTGCTTTGGTCGGTCCAGATACAGCCAATGAGGCCTGAAATCAAAATCCAGCCCAAATGAAACCCTAACTTTGACATATGTCTATCCCTATTATAAATCAACCTTAAAACCCTACATTCACCCACGTTTTTTTCACTGGGCAGACATCAATCCCGATTTTCATTCCATTCTGGTCGTTTGTTCTTCGTTCTTCCATTTTCGAAACCAAAAAACAAAAAGAAACCCACTCTCTCTTTTTAGAACTCCTCTGTTCGTCTTCCTCACCCAAAAATCCCGAAATCGAACCCACACTCTGAAAGCTACTTCTTCTTCGTCGGTCTACTGCGTGTTCCCTCTGAAGTTTCACCGCAATCTGCCAAGCTCGCCTGTCTTCTTCATCTTTTCGCTCTCGTTCACCTCGGTACCAACAGAGTAAGCACCATTCCATTTTTTTTTCTTCTTCCCGTTCTACGACTTCAAGCCTACTTTCTGTTAAAAGTCTCGAATCGATAATGGCAGATTATTGTGGTTCAGTCGAGAAATTAATTCCGACGCAAAACCCATCTCCATTATCTCCGCTTTTCCTCCTCTCCTTCTCTTTCAAAACAAAAATCCGAAAGCAGGCCTCGAATGTTCGGTTTCGTAGGTTCCTGGCTTCGGGCATTTGAGCGATTAGTCCCCGATTTAGATCTATGCTCATCTTCTCTTTCTGTTTTGCTCTCCTTTGTAAGTCCAATGGAAGAGAGTGAATGTGGTTTCGGTATCTATCCCGGTTATAACTTTCATTTGCCCCTTGGTTCGATACTCTTCATTTCAAATATCAGTAGTAGTTCAGTTCTGCAAGTTTTTGTCATTACGCTCCCTAAGCGATTTCATGGCCTGGTATGGACTTAGAAGTCCACGAACATGGCGTGTTCAAACGCAAATCTCGATTCGAGTTCTGCCTATTTCATTTACTTCTGTTTTAACTGGTACATTCGTGACGTTCCGACAGCGTCGAGTTTCGGGTTTTGTTTGTGTTTGAAACGGGCAGCAATGGCTCTGTATCTCCTTTCTCTTACGATTCACGTTCATACTGCTAGTAACTGTTGTACTGATAAATTGGTCCGCATCCAGTTCAGCAAATCTATTTTGTGCATGTTATTATAGTAAGCATCTGCAGTAGAGATGGACTGGTCCCTCTCCAGTAAGGATGTTTCATTCGGTTTCGTTTCTGCCGGTAACCTACCCTATGGTCATAATCTAGCAAACCGCTTCTGTCACTGAAAGTGTGCCAAAGCACTGTTTATTTTGTTTCTCCTAATAGTGCCTCTGCTATGCGGTTTTATACTTGACCATCACTCATGTTTGTATGCTAGTCGAGCAGGAGAAGCTCACCCCGACCTTCGGTGCCGATTATACCCATTCCCACATGAGCAGAGCTCTAATCTCACTTTTCTAAGCTTTGTACCTCTTCGTTTAACTTCGTTTAGATTTCTGTTGATCGAAGGAGCATATGCACTAATCCATTTGTCTGTTTGTGGGTTTAACCTTGCAGGAAACTTAGTCTTCATTTCCCTGGTACACCATTTCTTAACTGAATTGCTTCTATGTTTGAGGTGTGAATGATAGTTACCTTTTGCCTGCGCCTGTGAGGTTCATTTGTGGTGTTTATGTATGTTTGTGTGATGAAACCCATTTCTGTTGCTAATTGGATTTGTTCTCTGGAAAAGAAACTGTACTGCCTCCTCATTGTTGTTAAGACCGAATCTATGCGAGCATGCTCATCCATTCCTGGTTGGCCTAGATTAAAGGGTATTCTAATCAGTTATTTGTTTCAGAATTTATTTCAGTTGTGTATATATTGTTCTGTCTGCTGTATACCTATTCCTCTTGGACTATTTCCCTTACTTGCAAGCCTTTGCGTGATCATTGAAAGATAATTAATAGGGGAAGGTAACAATGAATTAGAAACCCCACATTTTAGGATCCACGCTTGGGGGTTAGATTCTCTTTTAGGGCAAATCTGTCTAAGTCTGTTAGTAGTGTTATTTAGCTTTTCATTTCAGCACTTACTTACATGTTGTGTATAGTTCTCTTTTTCTGTTTACCCATCCTTTTGATGTTCTCCTCACCTGTTACCTTTAGTTGACCACTGAAAGATAAAAATAGTGTGAAAATAATAACTAACTAGCAACCCATGTAGTAGGATTCATTTGGTTGGCGTTACTCGAGAAGTGTTAGGGATGAACAGATTTGGCTTGCCTCCTCAATAACTTTCGGACTTCATTCCTTGTGTATAGACTATCCCGTTTCTGTATTTCTTCTCTGTTCACAGATTGCCTGGCTGCTTTTAGAAATTTCTGTCACGTGTTGTATCTGTTTTTGCAATCTGTGTCCATGTATTGATTTACCTTGGTGGCTCATTTTCCATGTTCATATCTCTGCAAATTCATGGGCTGGTTCTGTTTGGGCTCGCATAAACATCAGCCCAAATCCATTTCATTCCAGACTCAGCCCATAACTAGCCAAACTGGGCTAGGACAGGTGGCCTTAGATAGCCCATTAGGTTGACCCTTTTAGTGGGCCTCAAAGGCCGACTTTAGAAAAGCTTCAGGTTTGGGTATCCTCGATGCATACGGGTCGTAGACACGGTCCATTCGAGGAATACCCAGTTTCCTTAAAACTTTCCAAATCATCCCCTAATTTCAGAATAAAATGTACAATCAACAAAATCCAATCCATTTGTGAATCCAAATATTTTTCATTCAGACATAGCTTAAGCCCAATTTCAAACTTCTTATTAGAAATCTATTTTCAAAGCCCAATCTCCAAATCTGGGACCAATTCCATTTCAGTTCGGCCCACTTTTCAGTTCGGCCCGCTTCTCAGTCCAGCCCACATCTCAGTCAGGCCCAAACCGACCCAAGGCCCAAACTGACCCAAGGCCCGAATCCAAGCCCAAGACCCAAGTCTAAAGCCTCAAACCCAATGCCCACTTCTTGGCCCATTATCCAAACCCGGCCCAAAGCCCAAGTCCGGCCCAACTCCAAAGTCTGGCCCAAATCTCAGCCTGGGCCCAATACTCCACTCGGCCCAATTCCAAAGTCCAGCCCATTAGCCCAATCCGGCCCAAACTCAATTTCAGCCCGGCCCCACACTCCACTCGGCCCAATTCCAAATTCTGGCCCGTTAGCTCAAATCCGGCCCATTAGCCCAATCCGGCCCATTGGCCCACCAACCCAAACCAAGTCCACAAATGTCAAACCTTGACCTTGACCAGAAAACCTTGACCAAAAAGCCTTGACCTTGACCAAAAAACCTTGACCTTGACCAAAAAACCTTGACCTTGACCAGAAAACCTTGACCTTGACCAGAAAATATTGACCTTGACCAGAAAATATTGACCTTGACCAAAAACGTTGACTCAATCATTGACCAACACTACTTCAACCCGAATGTTGACCCGGCTCATCTTCCAATACGAGTCAAACCAAAATCAAATCAAACCAACTCATTTTTCAAACCCGATTCCTTTCACCTCATCTTCAACTTGTAAATTCCTGTCAAAATCCAAAACCAAAAGGAATCTCAAACCACCATTTTATTCAAGTTTCATCAAGTTTTCAAAGAAACCATTTTGTGGATTTATAAAGGAAAAACTCTTCTCACATCACAGAAAACTCTTCACAAAAGCAGAAAGTTCTTCTCACATATACAGAAAGTTTTCTCCTAAAAACATTTCTCAAAATCAGTGTTTCTTTATCGAGAATTCCGAACAACTTCAAAGTTCTCCAACTCAGTTTTTAAGTCAAATAAACCGTTTTCGGGGAGCAAGTAATGTCTAACCCCTTCAAAACATTTCCTCCATGGTTAGGACATCACTTGTCTTCCTTCCCAAAAATAAAAATCCGAGGCGGGGCACTGGGGTCATAACCTCCCTTGTCGCAGTCTGGATCTCTTTAGGCGGGGCATTAGGGTGACAAACCTCCCCTGATTGCAGCCTAGATTTTTACAAGGCGGGGTGCTAGGGAAGTAACGACCTTCCTAGTTGCAGCCGGGATTTTAGAATCATCTAACTCCCTTCCGCTCGATTTCAATGTTTTGGTTTTCAATGTTTTTTTAAAAACCGGGAGTTAGAGACGTTATTAGGGTTCGACCGAGAACATCTTATTCATGGTGTTTCTCTTTGAATCTTATTTTTCGACATAAATTCATTGCCCCATCTTTCGAGCCTCGGCACTAACCATTAATTAAGTGTCGTGTTCGAGGGGGTACATAGGGTAATCCCTCGGGATTATCCGCCCTTTTTCAACAAAATGATTTTCGGTTTTAAAAACTTTAAGGGAGGCAATTCTGAATAAACCAATCCAACCCTTCAATTAGAGATTCAGGACACATAAACATTCCTTAATTCTTCCTTGAACTAACTCCAAGTCACATAGGACCTCCAATTCCCGAATACTTCCGAACAAACCTTAGTCATCTAAAACCTGAAACGTTTTCAAAATCCAAGCACCTGCAAACCGAATGTCCCCTTTTGCATTCAATCAGCCCAAAAACCTGAACTCTTCTCTAACGCCTTTGGCTTCACGAAGTACATCAAAAAGCTAACGACTTCGGAATTTGGGCCTGACAGACCTGGGAAGCTCTTCAACTCCAACAAATGATCCAAACACCCCTTAACTCCATAAAAATGACCAAAATGCCCTTGGCCCCACAAAAGCCGAGACAAACTCAAACCCCTCAAAAATAATCAAAACCTCTCAACCCTTTGACCGTTCCCATGAACCAATACTTCAAGACCAACCCATTTCTTCAAACCCTTTAAAATCATCTACCCCTCAATCCACACTCAAATCATATCCCTTGGTTTCATTTTAATCTCTATAATATGGTTTTGAAAGAAGGTAATCCCAACAATTGGAGACCGAGGTTTCCTCGGGCACCAATCCGAAGTCGTGGTCGTTGCCACCTCTAAGGGGTGTAACCCAGTGCGAACCCACACAGAATCTTTGGTATGACCAGATAAGTCCAATCCATTTGCAAATCTCATAGTCAATTAACGGTTCTTAGAACCCTTCTCCTTCCTTCCTAGTTATCATAGGTCAAATTAGGTGGCGACTCTAGTCAATTCCGCCTTATAGAGGCATAAGTCCGCGTGGGGCCCATCGAGAGCGGGTGTAGTGTTCACTTACACTCCCCTTATGCTTTCTGTGAAAGACGGACGATTTAGTAGGTATTTGAGGGTTGCCAGAATAACGGGTTTCCACCCTCCACAGAATGGAAATTTCCAGGATCTAGGCTTTTAGTCATACCATATTTAGATAGACCCCCCTCATACCGAAAAATCACCCTCCACAGAATGGCGACTCTGCTGGGGAAAACTTGAGTAAGTTTTTCTCATAAACTTGGTCAAGGAAGACTGAACTCCATTCAAAATTGTCGGGATTTCCCCACTTCTTTCAAAACCTTTAAGAGATTCATTTCAAGCCATTAGGACTACTCCACTCCACACTTAGAGTGTGTTTAAGAGGATAGTTAAGATGAGAGTTCCGAGTTTAAGATTGGCTTTGAGTGTCACATGTGTGCTTTACCATTTACATGCTTCACTTTTGTGTGTTTTATTGTTGTGTGTTTACCGTCTTAAGTTTACTGCTCTTCATGCATGACATAATATCTTGATTGTTATTGCTTATTTATTGCTTTTGTAAATGGGGCCTTCCTAGAAGGAGTCAACCCATTGTTGCATCGGGTAGCATAGGACATGCATTCCTCTGTGTCACCCGATTTGTCCACGAGTCACGGGATCCCAACCGGTCCACGGTTGATTCCCCATGAGTTGGGTCCTTCCTAGAAGGAGTTAACCCACGAGGTAACATGGTCCAAGACCTACGCCTTGAAGCTCATGATCCAAACATATCCTCCATTACCCGAGTCTAAACCAGTATATAGTGAGCCATGAGCCTTCAGTGTCCAGCTGCCCTATCCGGTGTCTAAGATGGGCTTATGGGTAGTCACCCCCTTGTATGTCGTCTATCTAACCACCCTTTGCCTTACCCTGAAGATTGCATGGGCTCAGTTCTTCATGATTCCACTGCACCATAGGTGTCTCTAAAGCCCAATGTCACGCTACACGTCCATAGAGGATCCCGTATTTACCGGATACCCATACATGGCACAACGTAGTCAGTGAATAATTTGGACTTTAGACACACCTCACCGTGCAGACGATGGGAGACCTGTTCCCATGCAGTGCTTCCCCAAGTTTTCCAAAAGTGAGTATGTTGTGATAATCACCGGCCGTGACTCGTGTGGCTAGTCTGGAAGGTGATTATCCCGATCATTCGCACTCAGCTCCACATCAAACATAGCCACGATTTACTATACACAATACATGTGTGCAAACCTTTTTCTCGAACCAATCTGTTTTAAAACGTTCGGAATTCTCACTTGTGTCAAAACTGTTTTACTTGCTACCATTCAAAAGTTTTGAAACCTAAACTCCTTTACTTCAAAATCAAAACCGATATTCAAAACCTTTTTCAAAAACCGATTTTAGCAAAACCTCTTTCAAAATGACTTTTCAAACCCTCCCTCAAAATTAGTTTTCAAAACTAATTTCAATTTCCAAGGATAAACGGGTCATACTAGTAATTGCTTAATCGTTCCCCCGACTCTTACTTATCATATTCTCTCCCCTTCTTTTCCATTTTATTTCCTCTTTTTTGCAGGACAAAATGATGAACATACTAGTGCCAGTGCCTGGAGAGAAGAAGTGCCCTAGGAAAGTGAACAGAAACAGGGCAAAGGAAAGACCCAGTGAAGGACAAGCTCCAATGACCCCCTACCAAGTGGAGCGTCACCAGGAGTCGACCTTTGCCAAGGAACTCAGGACTACTGCGCTCAGATGAAAGGCCCTGACGAGCCGCTGCTGGCTGGACTTGCCAGAATGTGTAGAGTGGCCGTTGACTATGAAGCCTTGTTCGAGTCAGTCACTTATTGGGATTCGACGGACCATCTGTACTGCTTCAACCTCCAAGAGTTGATTATCCTGCCTGCTGAGATGGACGCGCTGCTTAAAATCAAACCCCATCAAAAGATGCCCACCATCCCCGTCGAGCGATCGCACACACCAAAGTTTGCAGCCGATTTCTTGGAGGTAAGGATTGAAGAGGTTGAAAGTTTCGATAGCATGAGCATACGCCTGCGAGATCTCCTGCAACAATTCTACCAACCATACTATCCCAAAAGCACCAAAAGGCTAGTGCTTGACCTTTGCATCATGGGGCTTTATCTGTTTCGACAAAGAGACTTGAGGATCGACCTACGAGTAATCTACCTGCTGAAGGCCTTAGAAGAAGGAAAAAGTATCGGGACGGTGGTCGTGGCCGAGATGGTGAGAGCTTTGGACCGCTGGAAGGAGTCTGAAGCCTTGGAAACCTTCTTCTTAGGGAGTCCGCTCCTTCTCCAAATATGGTTGTTCGATGACCTTGGGCTAATGAAGAAGGTGGAGGTGTATAAAGTGGTGAATATAGACACTTTCCCGACTGCCCGGAAGCGAGCACAAAAGCCTGAAGCGGGATGGAAAGCTTACTTTATGGACCGTTGTTATGATTGGCAGATTAATTGGATTTTGCCTGACTGGGATGTTCAAGGGGAGACTGTTCAATCAGCTCATCAGGAGGATGGGCTGACATTGCTAGGCCTAGAAAGGTTTATCACTAACTTTCCCTTCAGAGCGATGCGCCAATTCGGCCGAGAGCAGACCGTACCCGGATCCAGAAGCAATGTCTTGGTAGATCGTCGGTACACAGATAGTAGCATCAACTACATTGCTGGGATTTATAACTCCGGAATGAAGTGGGCCATCTTCAAGATTAAGTACTTTGGTTTGAGCAAAGAGTATCAAACATGGCTGACTATGCGCGTCGATCGGATGATAAAAAGTGCTTATGACCCGCACCACTCAGCAGTCACCCAAGATCCACGACTGCCGATTGTGGAGGACCTGCAACCGATTCCCACTACCCGTCAGGAAAGAAAGAGGGAGAAAGAGGAGTGCAAGCGGCAGAAGACTATCGGTTGATCTCCTATGCTATCACCCGTTACTAGTAGAAGTTCCCCCCTTTTAAATTTGGATGTAACTCCCCTTCCCCTTATTATGGAGTTCGGCTATGTAATCAAAATTTGACTATTCGGATGTAGTTTTCCCCTCTTTTAAATTTGGATGTAACTCCCCTTCCCCCTTATTATGGAGTTCGGCTATGTAATCCAAAATTGACTATTCGGATGTAGTTTTCCCCTCTTTTGAATTTGGATGTAACTCCCCTTCCCCTTTATCATGGAGTTCGGCTATGTAATATTATCTAACATTATGTTTTCCCCTATGAACTCGGATGTAACCCCCATCTTCCCCGACATATGCAATCGCGATAGAGCAATGAAATAGTATGGCGTTTGTTCTTGGAAATGGAAATCGGCTTGTGCGCCTTTTCCGCTTTATCATTTTACAAAAGGATTTAATTATTGAAATACCTTGTTTCACCAACATCGGGGACGACCTCCTTTTCACCTCTCCCTCTCTCACCTTTTTAAGTTACATTCATACTGACATCTTCCACGTATTCCATATTCCTTGGTATCGCAGAAAATCAACCAGAGTACAACAGAGTGTCAGGAGTTCTCTTCCAGTTTCACCAACATTACTCGACTGTGGAAAAGAGATTTCCGGGGCAGGCTGGCCAGTGACACCGCGACTGAAACCTCGTCGGAAACCATGGACCAAAACCTGATCAATCCAACGGCCCCGGAAAATGCCCCAGCCACCTCAGCTATCGAGGCGAGCGCGAGTGCAGTCCTAAGGACTGTTGGCAGTTGCTTACTCCTTCCTGACCCAAATGTTCTCTACCGTATGCTAGAACAGTCAACAAGGAATGAGAATATGCTGAAACATGCCATTGAAAGGCTAGAAGAGCAACTGCGCCAAGAAAGGGCAGCCAAAGGAAAGGACCCATACCTTACGGATGACCCTGACGAGGATTATATTGAGGACTCCCCACACCCCAACCGATTCTGGAGTAATCAAAACCCTATGTTCAACACCACCATGCCACAACCGACCACAAGGAAAGAACGTACCATCATCCACCCAGTGACCCAACGTTTCAGACAACTGACCTACTTTCAGGAGCACCCATGCCACCTCCAATCATGACCACGGTTCCTACAGTACCAACCACCTTCCCCAGACTACCACCGTTCCCACCCGCTGGAGCCACTGTCCAAACAGCTCATCTATATCAAGCCAAGCAACCTGAATTCATTCATTCCAACTCACCACACCCTGACCCCATCCAACTCAATCAATACCAGTACACCACCCCCGGACATGCTGTCCGTTTTGAGGAAGCAATTCCCCAGACCCAACTGTTACCACAACCGTCTAACCAGTTGATTCATGGCTATAGTCAAGCCCCACCTGCTGAGCACCTTCCAATTGACTTTGGTCAAATGAAAAAATCTTTAAAAGAGGAGTTACTAGCAGAGATACAGCTCGGGGATCGAGCAAAGATGTTGGGTTTCCGTCATTTTCGAATGAAGCCAAACTCCAAGTTGCCTGAAAATCTGAAGCTGCCGGAAATCTCTAAGTACTCCGGGAAAGGGGACCCTAGGCACCATCTTGCCCAATTCGACCGGGTCATGACCATGTACGGGCTAGATGATGAGATGAAGATAATCTGTTTCCCCAGTTATCTTGAAGGGTCAGCCCAAACTTGGGTATCAAGAATGGATTTCTCAGGGAAAAAGTTAGAAGAGGTCTACCAGGCTTTCGTGGAGCAGTACAGTTATAACACTCACCTAGGGGTCACCCGGAGAGACCTAGAAACCATGAGACCAAGAAATCATGAGACAGTGATGGAATTCATCACCAGATGGAGAGAGAAGGCGGGGCAGATGCTAGACCGGCCCAACGAAGATGAGCAAATAAGAATCATTATCGATTGCCTGGAAAACCCTTATTCAGACCATCTTAAGTCCCTCGGAATTTGTGATTTCCGACACTTGAAAGCTGCTGCCACTGCTGCAGAAGAACTGTCCCTAGCTGGACGTCTGAAGGGTTTGAATTTTCAAGGGTCAAACCCTAGAGGGATGAATTATCAGAATAGGCAGTCCAAGGCAGACACAATTGGAAAATCTGTCCCTACCCCATCAACTAATCAATCCCAGCCACCAGTATTTCAAGCCCAAGTTAGTGGGTCAACCTCAAACTACTCTGCAACTCCACCGCCAAGCAGCTACCAGACTCAACCCAGAAGGAATTACACCAGCTTAGGAATGCCAATGGACAAAGCCTATGAAAAGCTGAAGAAAAGTGGGTTTTTGCTGGGACACCCGAAACCCAAACCAGGAGTTACCCAGATGGGAACCAACCTCGCCAGTTTCTGCGAATACCACATGATCAAGGGACATGGTACTGATAATTGCCGGGCCTTGCGGCATGCCATCCAGGACTTGATCGATGCAGGGGAGGTGGAATTCCCGAAAACTAATCCGAACACTCAAAACAATTCTATCCCCAGGCATGTGAATATGATGAGTCTGATGGGAGAAGGAGAAGAAGATAGATGTTAGCAGAATCATAAGGATCCATGCCATCGAGAACTCCTCTGAGCCAGGCAATCAGAGCACACCCCCTCCGATCGTACTATCTCCGGAGCTAGACGCCTTCCGAGTTCGTCGTCCAGAAATCCAGCACAATATTCACCCGCAAATGCATGAGTATCTAGCTATGACGCATGAGATACGTGCTACAGTCGAGCGTCTGGTAGGACAAGGAAGGGTGTCTATCATCACTCTACTGATAGGTAGGACGGCAAATGGAAAAGAACCTTGAGTTACTCGTGGACTGAATTTTGAGGCACGAGAGCTCTACAACACTATGAAAGCATTGGAGGTGGTAGAAGCTTGGTGCCGACAGAAGGTTGCCGAAAGGCGAGGAAGGAGAATCTCTGAGTGCAGTCATCCTGATCACCAACGAAGATGATGGTCCGCCTGCGGTAACCCCGATCAGGGCACCTCTTTTGATCAAAGATGAAGATCTAAGTCAGACTCACCATCTTACCCGTTCAGGAAAACACTACAAGCCGGTCGAGCTTGCTGAAGAGGCCGCGTCATTACCCCAGAAAGTGCATGATCTCACTTTGAGTGAATCGGAAAGTAAATTGGCTGGAGAAGAAGAATTGCTCAAGAAGTTGAAGAGCACGAGCATCCCATCACAATCTGGTCCCTTTGACCATGTCAGAGGAACACAAGAATGCAGTGGCCCGACATCTTAAAATGGACAAGAAACAAACGGTCAGTGTAGCCATCGTAGCCCACTTGACCCAGACCCCTGCTATGGCAATCACCTTCACGGATGAGGAAATCTCCCGCCAGTCTGGACGAGCCCTTTACATATCTGTAAAAGCTGGGGGTTTCAACGTCCCCAAGACACTCATCGATGACGGTGCTGAAGTAAATGTCTGCCCGCTGCGTGTTGCTCGACACATGGGGTATAACGATCTCAAACCTGTAGAGATGACTTTAAGCGCATACGATAACAGCCACAGAAAAGTGTTGGGGATGATCACCCTGCCAATCCTAATCGAGGATGCCTCCTTCTCTATCGAAGTGATGGTCATTGATATTTCTTCCACCTTCAACTTACTGCTGGGCCGGAATTTCATTGACCAAATCAAGGGTGTGCCCTCAGTAGTCCACCAAAAGCTCAAGTTTAAGCATGGAGGACGGATCGTGGAGGTGCTAGGAGAGGCAAGGAATGAATCCCAACTGTTCGAGATCAAAGCGCCAGGTCAACAGGAGCTAACCCTTGGGGGGTTCACAGTGACGAAACCGGCGCAGCAGGTAAGTCAAACTTCTTTCATCACTCCTCTCTACTTCGACCCTAGTGTCTATAGCCCCGCATCACAGCACATGATGTCTCGGATGGGCTACAAACAGGGGAATGGATTAGGAAAGGAGCTACAGGGCATGATAGAGCCGTTAGCACCATATGCTGGGGCCGAGGAGCCGGGTTAGGATTCACAGAAATGCCAGGTATGATGTTGACAGATTCACATGTAGAATCCCCATAGATTTTTTCTTACCAGTTAACCTTGAACCATGTGTATCTGTGAGTTGTGATAAGCAGAAAGCAGTTCAAGCTCAGGGAAGTCAGGAGACAATGGAGTGGGAGAGCTGGTCGACCACTTTACTTCTCCTCTACTCATGCCTTGAAGACCATGGCGACAAGGGATGCAACCAAGGAATGCCCGAGGATGCAGCGGAGAGCAGTGTCACGATCAAACCAGTCATCAAGGACCCCGCACCCTCGGTAGATGGCCATGGAGCGTGTCTTCTCGTCTATCATAAGAAAGAAGAGCTGATTCCCTGGGATCCCTACTTAGTTAGCCTAGTTAGCAGTAGCGATGATAACGATAGTGATAGTGACGGTGATAGTTTTAGTGATGATGGTAGTTACAGTTGTATCAGGAATCACAATGCAAGTAGATTCGGATTAAGGGATGGATCGCCACCACTTATTTTCACTTGTAAAAGTGGTGGCAATTTTCTTACAATCTCTGAGCTTCCAAGCTCGTCGGATATTAATGAAAATTCAGTCGTTCAGATTTCTCGTCTATTCTGTCTCTCAACTGTTGATTCATCGCAAAATCTTGAGGCCGAAGAAGAGGAATACGATGAGGAGAGTATGCCTCCCATCGAACAATATTCCACCCACACCAGATTGTGAGACACGGTAGCAATAAACATCGGAACACCCGATAACCCTAAAACCTTGCAAGTCGGTTTGGGTCTGAGTGAAACGAAAAACGTGACTTGACTTCCCTGCTAATGAATATGTCGATGTTTTTGCTTGGAGTACGCAGACATGCCCGGGATCGACCCGACATTGTCCAACACGAATACCGTTGTACCTAATGCCAAACCTAAGAAACAACGTTTAGAAGAATGAAACCTGAGCACAATTGAAAGTGAAAGAGGAAGTTGAGAAGCTGTTACGTGTTGGCTTTATTCGGGTCGTCAATTACCCCGACTGGCTAGCCAATATCGTAGCCGTCCCAAAGAAAAATGGAAAGGTGCGAGTGTGTATTGACTTCGGGATTAAACGAGGCCAGCCCCAAAGACAGCTTTCCCTTACCCCACATCGATATCCTTGTTGACAATACTGCCCAACATGCGCTACTGTCATTCATGGATGGATTTTCAGGTTACAATCAGATATGGATGGCCGTAGAAGACAAGAAAAAACGTCTTTTATTACACAGTGGGGAACCTTTTGCTACGTGAACATGCCCTTTGGCTTGAAAAATGCCGGAGCCACGTATCAAAGCTGCCACTACCTTATTGCATGATATGATTCATAAGAAGTAGAGGTATATGTAGACGACATGATCGTCAAAGCTGCCCAACGGGAGGATCACTTGATAACCTAGAAAGTTCTTTGATCGGATGCGGAAGTACCAAATGAAGCTAAACCCCGAGAAATGTACATTCGGAGTGACCGGGGAAAGCTTTTGGGCTTCATGATCACCACCCGTGGAATCGAGGTAGACCCAGAAAAGATAAAGGCCATTCAAGAAATGTCTCCTCCGAAGACCGAAAAAGAAATCAGAGGTTTCTTAGGCAGAGTCCAGTACATCAGAAGATTCATCATGCAACTAACTGAGACCTGTGAGCCTATCTTCCGTCTGTTGAAGAAAGACGCATCTAAAGTCTGGAATGAACAGTGTCAGGAAGCCTTTGAGAAGATCAAAACCTATTTGCAGAACCCGCCCGTCTTGGTACCCCCCAGGAGGGTAAGCCAATGATTCTTTACCTGACAGCCCGGGAAACATCCATGGGCGCCATGCTAGCCCAGGAACAAGGATCCCCACCGCGTGAAAAATCGATCTACCATATCAGCAAGAAATGGGTCGATGCAGAAACACGATACTCTGACATTCACAAATTGTGCTGCTTTGGTCTGGGCTACGAAGAAGTTAAGGCACTACTTGTTAGGGCAAGAGGTTCATCTGATCGCACGCATGAACCCATAAAGTACCTTCTGGAAAAGCCAATTCTCGACGGTCGCTTATCCAGATGGTCCCTATTGTTGTCCGAGTTCGATATCACTTTCAAAATTCAGAAGTCAATCAAAGGGAGTGCCATAGCTGAACACCTAGCAGAATGCCCGTAGCATCCGAGTTCTTCGGCAATGACGATTCCCGACGAAACATCATGACATTACGAAAAACCTGCTGGAGGTTATACTTTGATGGTGCCGTCAACCATAAGGGTAAAGGGGCCGGGATCTTATTGATCCACCCTGAGGGAGATCTGCTTCCAGCCGCGGTAAAAATCAATTACCCGGTCACTAATAACATGGCAGAATACGAAGCCTGCATCCTAGGACTGGAAATGGCGTTAGAGTTGCAAGTGGAGGAGTTAGAGGTCTTTGGCGACTCTAATCTCGTTATCTCGCAGGTCAACCAGACTTGGGAAATCAGAGAAGAACGATTGATCCCCTACCATGACTACCTTTCGCACCTAATCACCTGCTTTCGAAACGTGACCTTTAAGCACGTGAACCGGAGCCAGAACATCTTTGCCGACTCTTTAGCCTCTTTGGCTTCAGTGGTCCAAGTACCAACCGGTTCACTATACTTTCCCTTGTGGATAACCATGACTAATACACCCTCCTTTGAGATTGGAGCCATCGAGACAGGGGAAGTAGAGGATGAGTGGTTTGTGGACATCGAGAATTTCCTCAGAAGAGGAGAGTATCCGCCCGAAGCCACTAAGCAGGACCGCATCGCTCTAAGAAGAATGTCAAATCAATATGTGATCTGTGGGACCAAGGTTTACAAGAGAATGCCGAATGGAATTCAACACTTATGTGTGACCCGAACCGAGGCTGATAAGATCATTGAGGACGTCCACGAGGGAGTATGTGGGACCCATGCTGGAGGACATTCCCTATCCCGGAAAATCCTCAGACTAGGGTACTACTGGACAACAATGGAAGCCGATTGTCACGAATTCGTGAAAAAGTGCACCAAGTGTCAGACCCATGCTAACTTGCAACACCTGCCTCCCTTACCCCTGACAGCCATGGCGGCTCCTTGGCCGTTTTCTATATGGGGGATTGACATCATTGGGGAAATTCACCCTAAAGCTTCAAATGGACATCGCTACATCCTTGTGGCATAGATTATTTCAGCAAATGGGTAGAGGCACGGTCGTTCGCAACATCGGATCGAAGCAAGTTGCCCAGTTCATTGAGCGAGATATCATATGCCGATATGGAGTCCCCTCAGAATTCGTATCAGATAACGGTCCCCAGTTCGACGGAGACACTATCCGGGTCATGGAAAAATACAACATCCGTTACCACAGATCATCTCCATACAGACCTCAGACCAATGGAGCGTCGAAGCCGCCAACAAAGCCGTGAAAAGTGCACTGTCAAAAATGGTCGAAACGTACAGAGATTGGCCAGAAAAGCTACACTACGCTCTCTGGGGTTACCGAACTACCATCAGAACTGCAACCGGAGCCACTCCGTATTCCTTGGTGTATGGGTCAGAATGTGTTTTGCCAATCGAGCTTGAAATTCCAACTCTTCGGGTCACTAATGAACTGAAAATTGCTGAAAGTGACTGGTTGCAACAGCGCTATGACAGTCTTGCTCTTCTTGATGAAAAGCGCCTATAGGCATTATATCACATCCAGGGTTACCAAAGAGAATGGCTAGAGCGTTCAACAAAAGGGTCAAAGAACAAAACATCCAAGTGGGTGATCTCGTCCTGAAAGAGCTGAGGAAAGATTTACTGGACCCACGAGGGAAGTTCAGACCGAACTGGGTGGGCCCTTATCTGGTCAAAGAAATAACCCCTCATGGTGCCGTATTACTCACAGATTTGGACGGAGAAGAATTTCAAAGCCTTGTCAATCTTGACCGGCTGAAACGATATTATGTCTGAACCGTCATAAAAAAAAAAAAAACACACGCATTCACCCAAAAATCCAAAAGATGCATCCACAAAAATGCATCCACAAAACGCATCCACAAAAATGCATCAAAAAAAAACGCATCCACACAAAAGTTATCATTATTATCTGCATTAGGTTTAGCTTAATTGCATTTGCATATCCCTAGTGTCGAGGTGCATCTCGATCTTTAATTCTAGGAAAGTCACATAAGTCATCAAAGGCCGCCGAATTCTTGTATCATTTTCCCCGAAGAGGTCTTGAAAGGATCTCTAACCTCCCGTGAGAGTTGAGTGCATGAGAGAAACACAGAGCGTGCAAAACCCAGAGCATTTGATGCATTTAAATTTCAAAGCACCAGGCGAGGATCCCCTTCTCGGAACTAAATATTGATTAGAAAAGCGTGTTTCCATTCATCTCAAAATTTGGGAATAGTAGAGGAAACAATTATCTGTCAATAGGGATGACGAGGCACCTAGGATCGAAGAGAAACCTCCACAAGGCCAAAAGCCTTATTGACCCTGAAAACGATCCCTTAGTGAACCCCGCTGAGCCTTTCATTGAGAATCTTTTCAAAAAGCTCCACGATATACCACCCCACATCACGCAACCATTCACCCCTGCAAAAGAGGATAAAAGAGCTGGAGCCATGGTTCCTTCCCCCCATTTAAAGCATGGAGGAAAGCTTGAAAGAGATACCCAAAGAGGATGAAACAGAGAAGCGGAGCACAAAACGCTCAAAGTAGTAAGAGAGGAAATGAAAGTCTCACACCATTCGATATCTCCACACTTGATAAATAGACGAGACCAGAAACATCAAATACGAAGAAATGCAAATAGATTACTCAAAGAAAGTGCCAAATCAAAAATGAGAACACATAATAATCCACACAAATGCGAAAAGACTCCAAAATCACTCCATCCATGGCGAAGGTGAAGCATATCCTCCGTTGCACCAAAGCTACACAATCCCCAAACAAATCCTCCAGTCCCATGTGACATACCCTGCAGCCCCGTTATAACCCATCGAAAGACCTCCGACTTAGAGATGGTATTTGCTTGATTCGAAAAGTACCAAATTTGAAACATGAAAGGCCACAATGCGTCTGATCCTGTCAATACAATCGTGCACAAACGAGTGTCAAAGAGATCAGGAAGGTAGAGAAAAAAACGAGTGTTCATCACCCCGATTAAAGAAAGCCTAACTGACCTTAAGAAAGGAAACGGAAAGGTATAAGAGATCCCGAGAGACCTCTTTCAGGTAGATTTTTCAAGAAAGAAGTGGCTCAGAAATGACTAATCTGACTTAACTAGAATTCTTGGCTGAGCTCACCTTGACACGACATCCTCGTTCAATCAATCATCCAATTCAAAAAAAATGCATGTAGAATAGATTTGCATCCATCGGTTCGGACATAATATCCTACACCACGGAAAGAGAAGTGATGCTCTTTAGAAGGAAGCCACAGCACAGAGCCTGTCTCCTTCACCAACCGGCACGACAGCACTCGGAGACCGCAGCCATCAAAACAAAGGATCAAAAGTCTTCGGGCGCTGTTCAAAAAATGCCCCGCAAGACATCCCCCCTCACCACCGAACTCCTCACTCGCCAAAATTGAACTACGTAAGGTCTGATCTCAACAGGGAATTGAGTACGTACGCAACCCTCTCAGGGCGCGACCCCGTCCCAAATAAAAACTCTCCTCCCCTCGAACCACGAGGTCATTGCCATCACTCTATGGAGGAATTTGCCTCAATCAAGAAAATCATCCCGGGGCTACACCGGAGCCATCTCAGGGCCCTACCGGAGCCACCCAACCACAAGGGAGCCACAGATCAAACTGGAGCCATCCGATCATACCAGAGCCCTCAGATCATTCGAACCCGAACCCATCAACCATCCCAGAGTCGTTGCTCACAAGGGAATCATATATCAAATCGGAGCCATCTCGAGCTCTAGAGCCAAGAGTCCTACTGGATCCCGAAACTACAGTGTGCATCGGGCGAGACTGTCAAAGCAAAATCGAAACATGAGTCCCACATTGGCAAAGCCCAGGGCAACATCTATCACATCCCTCACAGGAGCAACTGAAAAGCATCCAATCCCAAATCAATCCACAATCAAAGTCATCTTCAGATCAACCACTCAAAGCAGCGAGTTTCGTACAACTCCATCTAAGTATTATAGGCTCGTCATAAGTCCTATAGCTAGATATCAAGAGGTCTAGTTGAGGCACTCCTAAGTCCTTGTACTCTCAATCGCATTCTAGGCCCGTCATAAGCCCTAGGACAAGATGTCAAGAGGTCCAGTTGAGGCACTCCTAAGCCCTCGTGCACCTTAAATCAAATCGGGTTGTTGGTATTATAGGCTCGTCATAAGTCCTATAGCTAGATATCAAGAGGTCTAGTTGAGGCACTCCTAAGTCCTCGTACTTTCAATCGCATTCTAGGCCCGTCATAAGCCCTAGGACTGGATGTCAAGAGGTCTAGTTGAGGCACTCCTAAGCCCTCGTGCACCTTAAATCAAATCGGGTTATTGGTATTATAGGCTCGTCATAAGTCCTATAGCTAGATATCAAGATGTCTAGTTGAGGCACTCCTAAGTCCTCGTACCTTCAATCGCATTCTAGGCCCGTCATAAGCCCTAGGACTGATGTCAAGAGGTCCAGTTGAGGCACTCTTAAGCCCTCGTGCACCTTAAATCAAATCTGGTTGTTGGTATTATAGGCTCGTCATAAGTCCTATAGCTAGATATCAAGAGGTCTAGTTGAGGCACTCCTAAGTCCTCGTACTTTCAATCGCATTCTAGGCCCATCATAAGCCCTAGGACTGGATGTCAAGAGGTCCAGTTGAGGCACTCCTAAGCCCTCGTGCACCTTAAATCAAATCGGGCTATTGGTATTATAGGCTCGTCATAAGTCCTATAGCTAGATATCAAGATGTCTAGTTGAGGCACTCCTAAGTCCTCGTACTTTCAATCGCATTCTAGGCCCGTCATAAGCCCTAGGACTGGATGTCAAGTGGTCCAGTTGAGGCACTCTTAAGCCCTCGTGCACCTTAAATCAAATCGGGTTGTTGGTATTATAGGCTCGTCATAAGTCCTATAGCTAGATATCAAGAGGTCTAGTTGAGGCACTCATAAGTCCTCGTACTCTCAATCGCATTCTAGGCCCGTCATAAACCCTAGGACTGGATATCAAGAGGTCCAGTTGAGGCACTCCTAAGCCCACGTGCACCCTAAAACCAAGTCGGATTGTTAGTATCCTAGGCTCATCATAAGTCCTGGGGTTAGATGTCAAGAGGTCTAACTGAGGCTCGTCATAAGTCCTCGTGCTTCCAATCGTATTCACACACTCACGGTCGCATCCCAACGCACCACTAAACCACAGTGAGAATTTTTGGCGCCCCGTCAACCTTGATCCAATTCTGCAAGGTCTTGCAAAATTGAATCATGGGGAGCCATCTGTAGACACCAAAAATTCTCACCTGTTTATATTGATACTTAAATACAAAAATAAACATGCTGCTAGAGACAAGGCGGTCATCCCCGCTTTCGACCAAAGGAATTTCTTTTTACCGACATTTAAACCTCACATTCCTACGGAAAAGGAGCACGAGCTTTTTGTTGTAATCTGTTTTGACTGACTTCATTTCGTATACTTATTTTGTTGCTCTCGTTTTAAAATTTTTCACAGTTTTGTTATTACCTTATATTATTTTATGTACTCGATCGATTTATACTTTTTTTGTTATTTATCATTTCCTTTTGATTTTCCCCGCTTTATCATCGTTATTTTTATTATTTCATGTGTCCTTTTTACTACTATTATTTTCCATTTATTTTAAGTGTTTTATCTTCATTACGAGCATTAATTTTCATTATTTCGTGTACATGTGCTATTCTTTTATTTTATGTCTCATTACATTTTTGAATCTTATTTTAATTGTATTTCATACTTTCGTGTCATTAGATTGATCATCTCATTTTATTGTATATACTTCCTTCTGGATTCGTCGCGTTTTAGAAGAGTTATCTAGTTGAATTTAGAGTTCCTGTAATATTTCTCCCGTGGATATACTGAATTCTGACTTAGCTTAACTGGTTAATCCGTCGGGTGGGGAACCCGCAGGTCTCATGTTCGAATCCGAACCTAGGCATTACTGCCTTTTATTTCCCTCTCAGCTCTGATACCTTTAGTTAATAAACCCAATAGGCTTACCGAATGTTATTGTGGCGCAAGTGGATGAGGACACCGGTGAGGAGGGAGAACCCGAGTTCGAAACTCGGTACAGGAGACAGTTTAGCCCCGCCCACCCCCGTTTTTATTTTATTTTGTTTGGCTCCTTTCTCTGCTTTGGTCGGTCCAGATACAGCCAATGAGGCCTGAAATCAAAATCCAGCCCAAATGAAACCCTAACTTTGACATCTGTCTATCCCTATTATAAAACAACCTTAAAACCCAACAGTCACCCACGTTTTTTTTCACTGGGCAGACATCAATCCCGATTTTCATTCCATTCTGGTCGTTAGTTCTTCGTTCTTCCATTTTTGAAACCAAAAACCAAAAAGAAACCCACTCTCTCTTTTTAGAACTCCTCTGTTCGTCTTCTTCACCCAAAAATCCCGAAATCGAACCCACACTCTGAAAGCTACTTCTTCTTCGCCGGTCTACTACGTGTTCCCTCCGAAGTTTCACCGCAATCTGCCAAGCTCGCCTGTCTTCTTCATCTTTTTGCTCTCGTTCACCTCGGTACCAACAGAGTAAGCGACATTCCGTTTTTTTTTCTCTTCTTCCCGTTCGACGACTTCAAGCATACTTTCTGTTAAAAGTCTCAAATCGATAATGGCAGATTATTGTGGTTCAGTCAAGAAATTAATTCCGACAAAACCCATCTCCATTATCTCCGCTTTTCCTCCACTCCTTCTCTTTCAAAACAAAAATCCGAAAGCAGGACTCGAATGTTCGGTTTCGTAGGTTCTGGCTTCGGGCATTTGAGCGATTAGTCCCCGATTTAGATCTATGCTCATCTTCTCTTTCTGTTTTGCTCTCCTTTGTAAGTCCAATGGAAGGGAGTGAAAGTGGTTTCGGTATCTATCCTGGTTATAACTTTCATTTGCCCCCTGGTTCGATACTCTTCATTTCAAATATCAGTAGTAGTTCAGTTCTGCAAGTTTTTGTCATTACGCTCCCTAAGCGATTTCATGGCCTGGTATGGACTTAGAAGTCCACGAACATGGCGTGTTCAAACGCAAATCTCAATTCGAGTTCTGCCTATTTCATTTACTTCTGTTTTAACCGGTACATTCGTGAGCTCCGACAGCGTCGAGTTTCGGGTTTTGTTTGTGTTTGAAACGGGCAGCAATGGCTCTGTATCTCCCTTTCTCTTACGATTCACGTTCATACTGCTAGTAACTGTTGTACTGATAAACTGGTCCGCATCCAGTTCAGCAAATCTTTTTTGTGCATGTTATTATAGTAAGCATCTGCAGTAGAGATGGACTGGTCCCTCTCCAGTAAGGATGTTTCATTCGGTTTCGTTTCTGCCGGTAACCTACCCTATGGTCATAATCTAGCAATCCACTTCTGTCACTGAAAGTGTGCCAAAGCACTGTTTATTTTGTTTCTCCTAATAGTGCCTCTGCTATGAGGTTTTATACTTGACCATCACTCATGTTTGTTTGCTAGTCGAGTAGGAGAAGCTCACCCCGACCTTCGGTGCCGATTATACCCATTCCCACATGAGCAGAGCTCTAATCTCACTTTTCTAAGCTTTGTACCTCTTCGTTTAACTTCGTTTAGATTTCTGTTGATCAAAGGAGCATATGCACTAATCCATTTGTCTGTTTGTGGGTTTAACCTTGCAGGAAACTTAGTCTTCATTTGCCTGGTACACCATTTCTTAACTGAATTGCTTCTATGTTTGAGGTGTGAATGATAGTTACCTTTTGCCTGCGCCTGTGAGGTTCATTTGTGGTGTTTATGTATGTTTGTGTGATGAAACCCATTTCTGTTGCTAATTGGATTTGTTCTCTGGAAAAGAAAATGTACTGCCTCCTCATTGTTGTTAAGACCGAATCTATGCGAGCATGCTCATCCATTCCTGGTTCGCCTTGATTAAAGGGTATTCTAATCAGTTATTTGTTTCAGAATTTATTTCAGTTCTGTATATATTGTTCTGTCTGCTGTATACATATTCCTCTTGGACTATTTCCCTTGCTTGCAAGCCTTTGCGTGATCTTTGAAAGATAATTAATAGGGGAAGGTAACAATGAATTAGAAACCCCACATTTTAGGATCCACGCTTGGGGGTTAGATTCTCTTTTAGGGCAAATCTGTCTAAGTTGTTAGTAGTGTTATTTAGCTTTTCATTTCAGCACTTACTTACATGTTGTCTATAGTTCTCTTTTTCTGTTTACCCATCCTTTTGATGTTCCTCCTCACCTGTTACCTTTAGTTGAACACTGAAAGATAAAAATAGTGTGAAAATAATAACTAACTAGCAACCCATGTAGTAGGATTCATTTGGTTGGCGTTACTCGAGAAGTGTTAGGGATGAACAGATTTGGCTTGCCTCCTCAATAACTTTCGGACTTCATTCCTTGTGTATAGACTATCCCGTTTCTGTATTTCTTCTCTGTTCACAGATTGCCTGGCTGGTTTTAGAAATTTATGTCGCGTGTTGTATCTGTTTTTGCAATCTGTGTCCATGTATTGATTTACCTTGGTGGCTCATTTTCCATGTTCATATCTCTACAAATTCATGGGCTGGTTCTGTTTGGGCTCACATAAACATCAGCCCAAATCCATTTCATTCCAGACTCAGCCCATAACTAGCCAAACTGGCTAGGACAGGTGGCCTTAGATAGCCCATTAGGTTGACCCTTTTAGTGGGCCTCAAAGGCCCACTGTAGAAAAGCTTCAGGTTTGGGTATCCTCGATGCATACGGGTCCTAGACACGGTCCATTCGAGGAATACCCGGTTTCCTTAAAACTTTCCAAATCATCCCCTAATTTCAGAATAAAATGTACAATCAACAAAATCCAATCCATTTGTGAATCCAAATATTTTTCATTCAGACATAGCTTAAGCTCAATTTCAAACTTCTTATTAGAAATCTATTTTCAAAGCCCAATCTCCAAATCTGGGCCCAATTCCATTTCAGTTCGGCCCACTTTTCAGTTCGGCCCGCTTCTCAGTCCAGCCCACATCTCAGTCAGGCCCAAACCGACCCAAGGCCCAAACTGACCCAAGGCCCGAATCCAAGCCCAAGACCCAAGTCTAAAGCCTCAAACCAATGCCCACTTCTTGGCCCATTATCCAAACCCGACCCAAAGCCCAAGTCCGGCCCAACTCCAAAGTCTGGCCCAAATCTCATTCTGGGCCAATACTCCACTCGGCCCAATTCCAAAGTCCAGCCCATTAGCCCAATCCGGCCCAAACTCAATTTCAGCTCGGCCCCACACTCCACTCGGCCCAATTCCAAATTCTGGCCCGTTAGCTCAAATCCGGCCCATTAGCCCAATACGGCCCATTGGCCCACCAACCCAAACCAAGTCCACAAATGTCAAACCTTGACCTTGACCAGAAAACCTTGACCAAAAAGCCTTGACCTTGACCAAAAAACCTTGACCTTGACCAAAAACCTTGACCTTGACCAGAAAACCTTGACCTTGACCAGAAAATATTGACCTTGACCAGAAAATATTGACCTTGACGAAAAACGTTGACTCAATCATTGACCAACACTACTTCAACCGGAATGTTGACCCGACTCATCTTCCAATACGAGTCAAACCAAAATCAAATCAAACCAACTCATTTTTCAAACCCGATTCCTTTCACCTCATTTCAACTTGTAAATTACTGTCAAAATCTAAAAGCAAAAGGAATCTCAAACCACCATTTTATTCAAGTTTCATCAAGTTTTCAAAGAAACCATTTTGTGGATTTTTAAAGGAAAAACTCTTCTCACATCACAGAAAACTCTTCTCAAAAGCAGAAAGTTCTTCTCACATATACAGAAAGTTTTCTCCTAAAAACATTTCTCAAAATCAGTGTTTCTTTATCGAGAATTCCGAACAACTTCAAAGTTCTCCAACTCAGTTTTTAAGTCAAATAAACCGTTTTCGGGGAGCAAGTAATGTCTAACCCCTTCAAAACATTTCCTCCATCGTTAGGACATCACTTGTCTTCCTTCCCAAGAATAAAAATCCGAGGCGGGGCACTGGGGTCATAACCTCCCTTGTCGTAGTCTGGATCTCTTTAGGCGGGGCATTAGGGTGACAAACCTCCCCTGATTGCAGCCTAGATTTTTACAGGGCGGGGTGCTAGGGAAGTAACGACCTTCCTAGTTGCAGCCGTGATTTTAGAATCATCTAACTCCCTTCCGTTCGATTTCAATGTTTTGGTTTTCAATGTTTTTTTAAAACCCGGGAGTTAGAGACGTTATTAGGGTTCGACCGAGAACATCTTATTCATGGTGTTTCTCTTTGAATCTTATTTTTCGACATAAATTCATTGCCCCATCTTTCGAGCCTCGGCACTTACCATTAATTAAGTGTCGTGTTCGAGGGGGTACATAGGGTAATCCCTCGGGATTATCCGCCCTTTTTCAACAATATGATTTTCGGTTTTAAAAACTTTAAGGGAGGCAATTCTGAATAAACCAATCCAACCCTTCCGTTAGAGCTTCAGGACACATAAACATTCCTTAATTCTTCCTTGAACTAACTCCAAGTCACATAGGACCTCCAATTCCCGAATACTTCCGAACAAACCTTAGTCATCTAAAACCTGAAACGTTTTCAAAATCCAAGCACCTGCAAACCGAACGTCCCCTTTTGCATTCAATCAGCCCAAAAACCTGAACTCTTCTCTAACGCCTTTGGCTTCACGAAGTACATCAAAAAGCTAACCACTTCGGAATTTGGGCCTGACAGACCCGGGAAGCTCTTCAACTCCAACAAATGATCCAAACACCCCATAACTCCACAAAAATGACCAAAATGCCCTTGGCCCCACAAAAGCCGAGACAAACTCAAACCCCTCAAAAATAATCAAAACCTCTCAACCCTTTGACCGTTCCCATGAACCAACACTTCAAGACCAACCCATTTCTTCAAACCCTTCAAAATCATCTACCCCTCAATCCACACTCAAATCCTATCCCTTGGTTTCATTTGAATCTCTATAATATGGTTTTGAAAGAAGGTAATCCCGACAATTGGAGACCGAGGTTTCCTCGGGCACCAATCCGAAGTCGTGGTCGTTGCCACCTCTAAGGGGTGTAACCCAGTGCGAACCCACACAGAATCTTTGGTATGACCAGATAAGTCTAATCCATTTGCAAATCTCAGAGTCAATTAACGGTTCTTAGAACCCTTCTCCTTCCTTCCTAGTTATCATAGGTCAAACTAGGTGGCGACTCTAGTCAATTCCGCCTTATAGAGGCATAAGTCCGCGTGGGGCCCATCGAGAGCGGGTGTGTTTCACTTACACTCCCCTTATGATTTCTGGGAAAGACGGACGATTTAGTAGGTATTTGAGGTTTGCTAGAATAACGGGTTTCCACCCTCCACAGAATGGCAATTTCCAGGATCTAGGCTTTTAGTCAGACCATATTTAGATAGACCCCCCTCATACCGAAAAATCACCTTCCACATGAACCCATAACTCAATCTCATCCTCAATATTCTCCTAAGTTCGGTAATTCTTGTCTTTAGAGCGTAACTACGCTCTGATACCACTTTTTGTAACACCCCAACTCAATCCAAATGTGGTCTCGCAACTTAACAGCATATATATATATACACATGTCACAGTGGAATTCTTTACACTCCAGGACCTTGCCACGGTCTGACTACAGAATATACCGAACATTAGTACATAACAACCTTAACCAAATACATATCCTTCTTACAATCCCCTCACATCCTATACATCTTACTAACTCAATTGCCATACGAGTGTACATGCACAACTCGTAGGCCACGCTTAACCCGTAACACTTGTATCCTCTTCTTACTCTCGTGATGGCCGCCTCCTGATGTTCATCTGTGTAGTAAAAACAGCCCCCAAAGGGGGTCAGCACGAATGCTGGTACGATCCTCTCATGGGCCCCAAGCTAACGTGGCTACGACGACTAATTGTCGATAGCATGGAGGTTGATTAGATGCACAACATAGTAGAAGGTGTAGTAAACAACAAACCAAATATGAACAATCAAATTCAAACATAACGAATGACTTAAATGCGTTCCCTTAATTAGAGAGTTAATTATCTACTCCTTAAGTTATATTTCCTCTTAATCTTAGTCCATCCTTATCTCACCTCAATCTTAGTCTTATCTTAACCTTAGAAACAACCATCCTTTAATAAGGAGTGGTTGTAGCTTATCTTAGTCTTAATAACACAAACCATCCTTTAAAGAGGAATGGTTGCAACTTATCTTAACCTTACCTTAATCTTAACCTTAACTTATTCTCAGTATACAAACCGTTCCTGGAAGGGAATGGTTGTAGCTTAATTTCAAACCTGGGATTTAGGTGATCCCACCGCACCATCTTAATGCCACCTACCCTGGACGGATGTCCAGCGTAGCTGAGCCGGCAACCGGCCCTAGGCTACAAGTCTGAAGGCAAGTCCTTAAGCGGAAGTCGAATCTGCTATAGATACCGACCCCCTTTCCTTAGCATGCATGACCGGAGTCAGTCCCGGGTTCCTCACTCCCCCCTTAAGTTCCAGTTAGTAGTAGTCTCAAGACCATGTTTGTTGGTTAACCTCTTTCGGTTTATATCAAACTCATATTAGGGAGTGTTCCTTAGTCTCACTCAATCCCTTACTAAACGTTGGTTAGTAAGTTCTCACGGTATGTTGTGTTAGTTTTCAAGCATCACACAACAATACAAAAAACATGATATTCCGGTTGCATGCTTTATCTTGTTTATTGAGCACACAAAAACAAATAGCACACAAGCCGAGGGACACCTCGTTAGCAAGCAGGTCACAAGAAGAACTGTATCGTTCACCGTTGGTCGTTCGGTTGTTTACTCTCTTCCGGAGTCCAAATTCCAAGTCCTAAAACATTCATTCAGTTTTAGGTGGTTAATCACTTAACTCAATTCAACTTACTTATCTTACTTAACTTACTTAACCCTTAATGATCCCAACCTAACACCTCTTAAGTCTTACAACTTAATCTTACAAACTTAACCTTAAACTTTTAAGCTTATTCTTAACTTAATCCCCTAGGTCTTTATACCTCTAGTAATCATTGCCCCCTTAATGGGGTACCCTTAATACCACTAAACTCTCTTAGTGTTTTTTTTTTAAGTCTTAAGGGTCGTCCGACCCACCGTCCCACCCACCAACTGGGTCGGACCCTTCTAGAGACTCTCGGGTTTGAAAAACTCCACATGTCCGACCTAACCAACTGGGTCGGACCATTCCAGAAATCCTCCTGTCTAACAGAGGTCGTCCGACCCAAACTTGGGTCGGACCCCTAGGTCGGACGCCACCAGAGGATGTCCAAAAATTGTTAAATCTTCACTAAACTTCTCCTAAAGCCTCCTAATGTGTTCTAACATCATTTAGACCCTTAAACCCACCTTTAATCATCCTCCAAAATCATGAAAATAAACTCCAAAGATCATTCCAACCTTTAGCTCAATTATTGCAAGAAATTCCTAGCACTTGTCAATTAATTCCTTATATTTCTAACATGTACATTTTGTCTAAAACTTCAACTAACCAAAGTGTTTCTTTTCAACCCATATAACTCCTACTTAACATCATTACATTCCATCTTTGCTTTGTTAAACCTTCCAAGGTCATCTTGCATGTCGATGCACAATTTCTCTTCTTTTCATTTGTTACTCATCACTCCTAAACTCTTGAGCTTACTTATACATTACTTTCCATTACCTTAACACCTTGACATTGTTCTTCATTTACCTTAACCATGCAATACCCTCCTTAGACATTTCCACTTCTTTTACTCAACTTACTCACCATTCTCATGATCATACACCCTTATACGTTTCTAGTCATTTTCCTTGACATTTGACAGCATTCTCCCACACCTTCCTCTTCCATCACCTAAATCCACCCATTACCATCTAACTAAACCTCATTAGTCCACTACTAGCATCATCACACTTACACAAGCTTCTCAAAACTCTCATTGTTATACTCCCTAGTTTATACCTACATTATCCTAAGGCATTGTACACCTTCTCGCACAAGTCTTACCACTCCTCAAACCATGACTTTGGTGTGTTCAATACACCCATCTAGCCTCTAATTTCCTCATAGACCATTCTAGGTCATTCTAAACCTCAAGAACTCCTTAGTTAACTCATTTCCACTCAATTTCCTTTATATGACTCCTAGTAAATCCTAGGTCATATTAATTCACCACCATCACCTAAACACTCATTTCTACTTAAATTTCACCATAGCTTCTCTAGTATCTTATCATGCCCAACACATTGTTTTCCTCATTCAACCATCTCACACACACCAAGTTCTTTCTCAACACATCTCATCGCCCAAACCAACTCATTCACAACAACTCAATATATTGCAATAATCTTAAATTGCATATCACCAAGGCTCTTAAATGACATGGCTCTTAGGCCCTTAAATGACTTAAACTTAAACACTGAATTTCCCACATATAAAAGCCTTCAACCTGCAAATACACCCATCAATCTCATAGTAGTTATAATGCTCTTAGAATCCATCTTAAACTTATATTACTAACTCATTCCCATTGGCTCCTTAGTCACAAGTTCACAAGCTTATTTAAGTTCTTTTTCTTAGGTTACATAACCCCTTACCTAATGTAAGCCCTAGGCTACATTGGTACTCATCTAAAACTCATTCCTTAAACCTTAAACCACCATTAGGTAAGCATTTTACCTTGTTTTCTCAAGCTTATGTTATCTTCCTCCTAAGACTTTCTTCTTGAATGAATATCGGCCACCACTTAAACTTCCTTTGCCAATGTTCTAACCAATATTCAATGACTCCCATGAGTGCTAAACAATACACTAACCTTAAGGAATGAAAACCTAGGTTAAAATGTGTTCTAAGATATAAAAGTGGATGATTACCTTTGATGTCTCAAAGTAGAATTGGGCATTGAATGAAAGAGGACCTCCACTAGTCCTTGGTGAAAAAAACAAGCTAGAACAAGGCATAAAAACAAAGCCCCATGAGTAGTAAATTTTCATCCATGGTGAGGAAGTGATGGAAACATGATTTTTCTTACATTTTCTTTACCTTAAGAGAATGGAGAAGCTAATGAGCTCTTCAAACTTGATTTTCCTCCATCAATGGAGTTTTCTCATGGCACCAAACTTGAGCTTTGAAAGATCTGAAAAGGTAGAAAGGTAGGTCTTGGTCTAACTAAGAATAATCTATGCTCATTTTTGGATTTGAAGCTTAAATGAAGGTTTGGTGAGCATTTGAAGATGGAGCTTCCATGGAGGCAGCCCTCTCGGTTTTGGAGCAGGAGAGGAGAAGAAGAAACCGTGGAAGAAGAGAATGAATGAAGAGGAGGAGAGAAGGTAAGCTAAAGGTAAGATATTTACTTTTTTAAAAGCAAATAGTAAACTTCTCTTATTTCTCTTTTCTCTTCTTAAGTTAAATGACTCATGTGGTGACTCACCACCTAAAAACCGGCCACCCCCTTAATAATCAAGACATTTATGGTCTTGGTTGACCATCTTATTGACTTGTGTTGACTTAAGCTTAATTTGGGCACTATTCACTAATTAGTGCACATATTCCTGAAATTTTTTATTTCCCATTGATTTAAGCTTCATAATTTGATACTAATTAGTACAAATGTTGATTAAGGTGTGATCATGGGCATTTAGCCACTCAAAACTCAATTCTAAGACAATTTCTCAAAAATGTGCTTTAAGACTTCTTAAAGCACATTTTGTGTTTTAGCTTGTTTTCAAGCTTGGTTTTCTTTGGTAATTGGTTTAAAATGACCATTAGAATATTACTAAGGTCTTAACATGATATTTGGGTACTCACCCAAGTCTCTCCAAGCTTAGAGCACATTTTTGCCCTGATTGCCCTTAAGGCATTTTCTTGTGTTTTCCTTGGTTTAAATTGTCTACCAATCTTTCTAAGGCATGTTTTAGGCTTACTACATCATAAATTGATGTTTACTTAGCATACTTAGGTTTGGGGTATTTCATATAAGGATTCCAGTCCTTTCCCAAGCACATCATCTTTAGCTTCATCTTCGCTCCACCGGGGAATTCGGGTGTATAAAATCCTCCTAGACCCGTTCCTAGTTCGTTGCATCGTCGAATGACTGAAATTTGGGCTTCGAGTGTCAGGTATTCCTTTAATAAGATCATACCTGGTCAGATGACCTGACACTGTTTGTTGGTGTAGTAGTGATTGGTGATGTCGGTCTCTTCTTGACTTGGTTTCGGAGGTATCAGATAGCAGATACTAAAGCCTCCTATGGTTATAAATTTCATCTACGGTGAGTACTAGTTTCAACTACTTCATTTCTTGCTCAATACACGCTTCTATTCATTTACTCATGCATTCATTCAAACAACTACTTCAATACTTAGTCTTGCTTCTCAAGGATTAAAGGTTCAGTCAATTACCTAGGCCGGACTTGGAACCGGTCCCATCTCTGTCAATGATGTGCAAGGCAGGATGCCTCTCGGGTGCGCCCTTCTGAGGACCTCGGGATCCCTGTCCCTGCGGCGCCTGCTGGGCTGGTGCATCGCCAGATGCAACCTCCTTGCCTTCCCTCTGCTTGTAGCTTTGGAAGTTTCCTCTGGGTTTGGCATTTTTGGGGCAAAAGTTGGCTTGGTGTCCGGGCTTCTGACAGTTGTAGCACCGGATTTCTCTCCCTTGGCAATCTAGGCCGGGATGGTCTTGGTTGCACTTCCTACACACATATGTGCGGTCGTCTGAGTAATTCTTGGTGAAACCGGAGCCAGAACCTAAGGTTTAGAGTGTTAGCACATTTGTGCGGATATACTAGCTATGGTACTAATACAATTACGAATTTTATTTTGAAGTTTACCCTTAGGTGGGTGAGATCTTAGTGGCTTCGCAGCCACCGGTGCAGAAGAACCAAGTTGAAGAAATTCAACTGGTTTGCCCTTCTCCTGGGCACTGCTCTCACTTGGGAAGTTCTTTTGGGTTTGCTGAAAGAATTCCCTTTCTTCTTTTTCCAGCTCTTGCCCTGGTTCTGCTCCTCGGCACTGGTATTCTTGTTGTTGGCCTTGCGCTTAAGCGCGGTTTCTTCATCCCTCATTTGGCAAGTGATCTCAACGCGAGATGCCGCGTGATAACACTCCTGAAGTTTCAGGTATTAGCCAGAATTCTTAGTTAAAAGATAAAGGTAAAGATTTAAGGATTTACAATGGTACTAAGGGTTAAACCGATATTTACCTGAAGAGAGTTAAATCTGGTGTAGCCCATACCGTATTGAAGGCGATGCTCAGATCGCCATAAAAGCGATCGACCAACACCTGGCCGGTGTACCCAAGATCGGGTAGAAGACGGAGGATAGAAGTGAAGGTGCGGTAATACTCATCCATAGAAATCTTGTCCGTCATTCTCAAGGCATCCAGCTCTAGCCTTTTCTTGGTCTTTACATGCTCCGGATAGTATTTGGATCGGAGGATAGCGGTGAAGGACTCCCAATCAAAGGTGGGGTCATCGACATACTCATGCTTTACAAGCTTCCACCAATCCATAGCAGCATCTTTGAGATAGTAGGCGGCTATTCTCACTCGAACTCCAGCAGGACATTCGAGGGTCTCAAATGCAGTCTCCATTTCGGAGATGTAGGCTTCAAGCTTAGCAGGGTCGCTCTAGCCTCTAAAGCATGGCGGTTGGAGATCTGCGATAGCTTTTACCCAGTTTACTTCTCTAGGTGGAGGGGGCGGGATTGGTCCCATTTGAGTTTGTTGGTTTTGTTGGTTTTGTTGCATAGCGGTGATTACTTGGGGTAGCATCTGCGCTACCGTGGCGGTGACGATCTCTGCTATCGTCTGCACGCCGGGTCCATCTAAGGCTTCACCTCTAGCTCGGCCTCGGCCTCGTCCTGACATCTGAACAGTTAACATTTACATTAGGCTTGCAACATATGACCTATGGGTCTTGGAATTAAGCGAAGTATCGTTCATAAGAACGTCAAGGGTATCCGTTGTTAACAAAGGTAGTTCCCAGTTAGGTTTCCTATGTATCCGTCTTAAGACGGTTGAAATCCTAACTCGGTAATCCCTATGCTCGGTAATCTTAGGTCATCAGAGCGTAACTACACTCTGATACCACTTTTTGTAACACCCCAACCGCTAATCCTATGCTTACCGTCTAATCGTCCAGTTAATCCTACTACGTCACAGCGGAAATACAACTACTACGGCGGGTGATACAACGCCGCTAACCGCCCATACGGCTAGCAAGGCTTACACTACCTACAGTGACGGTCTGATGCCTAAGTATACCGAGCTACTACATTCCATACCAATTACAACAAGATAACATACTTACATTACTGGATTACCGAGTATTTAGAGTATTTAATTACATCCTTTCCAATCTCCCAAAATTATGAGTTTCTACAAGCTACTCATCTATACCAATTCTCCATCCTTTCATTACCCAAAAGGGTGTACCCTATGGTACACCGGCTAACAAAAACCTACAGCCGTATACAACATAGTACACCTTTCACAATCCATTGTTTACAGACAAAAAGAAATCAAACTAAATCTCTTCAACATCTTCACCCGTCTCGAGGACCAGCATTCATATTAAAAACATCGCCCCAAGGGGCTCAACAAAAGCTGCGCATAAACTTCGCATATACCGCGTGCTAACTAGGGTACGCTGACTATTTAAGGTCGACTGTATATGCGGTTCATTAATTTCATACATACATGCTTTACACACATCATACAAACATGCTCAGTACGGTACACAATACAAAACAATGATACAATAGTACACACAATACTTACCTTCACAAGGGTTAGCCAAATTACGCATCCGGGTTAGTCGGAATGCTTTTTACTCTTTTACTCATTACACATTACTTACTCTTACTTTACTTACTTACTTTTCCATACTTATTTACTCATTCTTACTTACTTACTTTTACTCATGTTAAGTCGGTATGACCTCCGGCCCGGGGACTACTCCGTCCCATCACCGGGATTTACTTGACTCACCAATCCAGGATGCTACCCATTTAAGGGGTTTGAGCCGTGGACCAGTTTAAGAGTAAGGAATTGGAGTCAACCTCATGTGACTCCGCCTCTTCACGGGTGGCCGAAACTATATCGGACTTCTACTCATTCCAATTTAATTACCAATTTAAGTTAGGTTGGTTAGCTTGTTAGGAATCAGTTAGAAGTCCAATCACAATCAAATTCGGTCACAATACAATATATCATACACACACACACACTCATATTCATCCATTCATTTCATGAATTATACAAACTATGATTTAAAAGAAATATCCAAACAAGGAACAAGCTCATGATAATCACAAGTAAGCATAATATGTCCGATTCGTGCGTTTATCTTATTTGGTGATCAATTATCACACAGCACACAAATCAGAGTAACCAAGGTAGCATACGGGACATGAGAAGTTTATACCGTTCACCCGTTGTACTTATGTCCGACTTTCCTTCGGTGTTCACAAATCAAGTCCTATAACATACATGTGATCGAGTGATTAATTATCTACAATTAACTCAACTCGTATTCCTATTACGTCGCCTAACTCATACTTACTATGTCTTTACAATTTCTTTACACTTACCCCTTCTTTACTTACTTTTCATTACTTTAAGTTTATCTCCTTACTTAACAATGATGTACCTATACATATATGTACATATGTATGTGTGAGTATATATATATATACTTATTATAATTTAATAATAATTTTTTTTGTATGACTCGACCGACCTTACCCAGAGTCGGACCCAAGGTCGGTCGAAGTCAGTAGGGTAATACGCTGGAAAATTTCAGGGCCAACCGACCTTGCATGTCCGGTCCCAAGGTCGGTCCATTCCAGTAAGTTTTGGCTTCGACATTCTGGACTCGATCGACCTTGCATGTCCGGTCCCAAGGTCGGTCCATTCTAGAAGGTTTTATTACGGGAAATTTTCTGGCCGACCGACCTTGCAAGTCCGGTCCCCAAGGTCGGTCCATTCCAGAAGGTTTCCGTCTTTGTAAATCTGGGCTCGACCGACCTTGCATGTCCGGTCCCAAGGTCGGTCCAGTCCAGTAGTTGCATTTTTATTTCTGTTTTCAGTCCTCTCTTTTACCCATTACTTCCCTTGTTCCTACACTCAATCCCACCTGTTTTAACACTTAACAAACCTCCTAATACACCTTAGTTCATCCATTAACTCATTACCCATTTCTATACTAATTTACACACTTGTTTTCTAACTTCCATTTCAACACTTACACTATCTTCCCTTATTTGCATTTTGCTACAGATTTTGACTCTCACTTTATTCTTCTATAGCTCTCTCTTCGAATGCCATTCCTAAGGCTTATAATGCATTAACTATCTCTCTCCATCTATCCCTAACCTAGCTTCAACTAAAACCTGTTTCAAAGGTTTATTTCCTTCCTAGTTAAACTCTTAAGTTCTCTAGTTTCTAGGTAAAATTTGACATAGTCTCCCCTATATTTGTACACTCTCACCACATCATTTATTCACACATTGTTACCCAATTCACCAGTTTATAAACAACATCAATATACTAAACTCTCTAACACAGTACTAAGCATTAAACACTCTAAAAAATCCTGCACATTCACCAATTCTTTCCTTAAGGTTTTAACAAGTTTTTAAGTATCTTTTAAGCTTCAAAACATCTAGGTTCTCTTACACATTATACTACTACTCATTACCATTTTACAACCCATTCCTACTAAAAAATTTTTACAGAAACATTAAAAAACTACCCAAGATGAGCATGATTTACCTTGTTATTTACTAGCTTCTCCTTTCTTCTTCTTTCTTTCTTTCTTCTTTCTTTCTTTCCTTCCCACCTGTTTTGTAGATTAAATTCTCTAACACTACAACCCATACACACCACCATTCAATACAAAAACTAACCCTTAACCATTCTTTAAAGCTTAAGGCACATTTTAGGGTTTAGGAATATATTACCTTGCAAGGGTGTAAGTGAAGCTTAGGATGGCTCAAGAACAAGATTTCTACTCCTCCAAAGAAGCCAAAATCGGCTAGAATACAAGCACCAAACAAGGGTTTAGTCTAAATTTCGTATTGCCCATAAGGGCAAGAAAAAGATGAGGTTTCAAGATTATTTTTACCTCAAAGTAACAAGGAGATGAGGGTGGTTCTAATGGTGGTCTTGAAGCTCCAAATGCAGTTTACCCATGGAGATGAAAATGATTGTTTTTGAATTTTGAAAAGAGGATAGTGTTCTCCTTGGTGAGAGGAACACAATGGTATAATTTTTGAAATTTTTTGGAGAAGGTTAAAGGGGTTAACAAGAGGAGAGATGCTGGTGTTGGTGTGGGTTTTCTCAATTCTCCATTGTTACCGGTTGGAGAAGGAAGAAAATAGAGAGGAAGAAGAGGGGCTGTACGTGAGTGAGAGAATAGAATAGAGAGTAGGAGAGAGAGTAAGTAAGTAAGTAAAGTAGTTTACTTTTGCTTTTTAATTGTTTTGTTCTTTTGTACATAAGAAGAGTTAAGAGAGTGTGTGAGAGAGGGGGAAGAAATCTGCTGACACATCCCACACACACAAACTTTACATTTTTATTTCAATAGTGGACACACTAGTTTGGGTTATTTATGTTTCTACCCCACAACTTCCTGTTTTTGACAGTTTTTACTATTTTCTCCTTTTATTGATTTTATTGGTTCTAAGCCTTCACTAATGTTTATTCATGACTATTTAGTTGACCAAAATTTTTACGAGTCTATTTGACCCGCTTAAAGTCACGTTTTCCCGGTTTCCTCGAAAAATGCGCTTTAAGGTTCGTTTGTATTTTTAATCCGTTTTAAGGATCCATTTTGTAACACCCCTACAAAATCCGGCTCCTAATTATGATATACATGTCATACTAAATAAATAAATTGCAGCAGTAAATAACAGACTGTCATTCTAATGGTGTCACTGTTATCCCTCGCCCATACGGGTGATAACTAGTTACATGATAATCAACATACGAAACATATTCCCGCAGTGATCACAAGAGATAGATAGTAGTGCTTAAACAATTTAAAACAAATCCAACAACAACAACCGTTATTACAAACCCGTACTCGTGAGCGTCTGACCAGATTACACCTCGGTTTACACAACCCGAGTCCAAAACAACTTTATTATTAAATCGTACCAAGTCTTAACCAACAGTAACCACAACTGTCGTGCCCCGCGTCGACCCACCAGCTAATCTCTTGAAATAAAAATGGTTTGTGGTATGGAATCAGCCCCTGCTGAGTATGTTATCACATGCCCCTAATGCCTCCTCAAACCCCTCAATTAATTGGTCGAGAGCATGAGATCCGTTACATGCAATACCGTTTTAATATTTAAACTGTAAACAGTTAACAGTAATATCCATACAATAACACAACCATCAACACACATAATATAATCACACAGTATAACCAATGAACAACAAGGTGAAACAACGAGAATAATAACAAGTATCGATTCCCATCCTTGGTATAGAAACCAATATTGTTCGCCAAAGTACAAGTCTCAACTGTAATAAGTGTTCAGTTATACCTAGTGACAACGTCTCGTTAAAAACGATGAGTCTCTAAATTACCCATATACTATGGCGGGTCACCCACAGCAGTAGCCACTCCAGCGGTAGAGTCTCCGACCAACGAGCCATCCTAGCTCACGGGAAATTTTCTTGATACTTGCGGACCCGTACGCAAACATCCTGGTATCGTTTTTGTGATCACAGCGCGCACCAAGAGCCACATCCTCTTGGCTTTGTTATGTTTATTAATTATACCATCGCATCGCATTACCAATTTTTCTAACACAGCAGACTAAGGTCATAGTCCAATCCGGAGTCTGTAAACTCGGGATCCAGTGTTAGATACGAGAGCGGCGTTTAGAAAGGCCAATGCTCCGTATTAAAGTCTCGGATAATATGTATATCTTATTATCCTAGTGCTACAATGTTTTTTTGACGATCATTATATTTCATCGCAAATTCGACAAAACGGACTGGTCGCAGTACGGACTATCTAGTTGGCAGCCCAGTCAGCTGCTGACTGGATTATTTTTGCTGATTGGGCTGTCTTTTTATTATATTAACTTTAAATGGTTGTAACTTTTAATATATAAGTCCAAAATGAAAAAAAATTATATATTGTTCATCTAAATTCAAGCTCTTCAAAACAAGACCAGACATGGATATATTTTGACAACTGTAAAAAAAAAATTTACATGTGATGATGATCACTAAAATAATAAGATTCATTAATTTTGTTTTTATGATTCATTAAAATTGATATTATCATTCATTAATTGATAAGTGGCGAATTAGATTACAAATACTTGAACTGATAAAAATCATTATCGTTTTGTAGTGTATTATTATTGTTATATGGTGTATTTTAAATCTTATATGGTGAATCATGTATTTTTCATACATACCAGATATTGTTTTATATTTTTATTTTTATATGTTTGCGATGATACACTAAAATGAAGATAAGCATTAATTTTGATATTATGATTGATTAAAATTGATATTATGATTCATCTACTAATAAGTGGTGAATTAGATAATAAACTTCGGAACCGATAAAAATTATTATTGTTTTGAGTGTATTATTATTGTTGTATGGTGTATTTTAAACCTCATATGGCGAATCGTATTTTTCAAACATATCAAATATTTTGTGATGTATTATTATGTAAAAAATTTAATCTTATAGGTTAGCGATGATACACTAAAATGAAGATATGATTCATTAATTTTGATATTATGGTTCATTAAAAGTGTGTTATGATACATTAAAATGATGTATGAATCATAAGTCTCATTGATATATATATATAGATATATACATGTAACTAATATTAATTTTTAAAGTTCTCAAAACATATCCATGTTTGATCTTATTTTGAAGAGCTTGAATTTAGATTAACAATAGTATAATTTTTTATATTTTGGACTTATATTTTAAAAGATACAATAATTTAAAACTAATATAATAAAAAGCAACCCATCAGCAGCTGACTGGACTGCTGACTGGGTGCCAGCTCATCCAGCCACACTCAAATTCTGCGCGGACCATCCGCACCATCGCACGTGAAATACCCCAAACCCTGATATGTGGTTTAAATATTAAACTATGGTATGTAAAGGCTAAAAAAATGCCTTAGAAACACCAGTGAACAATTTAAACCATAGTAAAATGCAATAAAGCACTGAGACACAGCTTGAGCAAAAACATGCTCTAAGCTAGGAGTGAACTTGGTTAGGACCCAAAGAGCCTACCAAGACTTAATAATATTCAATTATGATTCAATAAGGCTAATTAAGTCCTTAGGAAACTTTGGTAGACAATTAAACCAAAACAAACACAAGAAAATACCTTAAAGTCAATAAGAGCAAAATGTGCTCTAAGCTTGGGATAAATTTGTATAAGACCTAATGGTCGTACCTGCACCTTATAAATATGTTAATGAACATATTAAATCAATTACCAAAGAAAACCTAGCTTGAAGACAAGTTAAAACACAAAAAGTGCTTTAAGGAGTCTTAAAGCACGTTTTTGAAAAAGTTGTCTTGTAAATGAGTTTTGAATGGCTAAATGTCCATCATTACTCTTTAATTAACATGTGTACTATATAGTATCACATTTGGAAGTCTATATCAATGGGAAATCAAAAATTTCACATCTATGTGCCTTGTTTAGTGAATAGTAACTTTAATAAGCTAGTTTGTAACATATGTTGTTATAAGTAATTAAATTGGTCAACAAAGACTATTATACCCTTCTAATTATATGGGGGCCAGTTTTTCAAGGTGTGAGTCACCAACATGTAAAAGAAATCAAATAAGGAAAGTAAAGCTTATAAAGTAAAGTACTATTTTGCTTTATACATAAATATCTTAACAAGTGAACTCTCTCTCACCTCTCTTCTTTCCTTTCATTTCACACGGTTTCTTCATCTTCTCCCAAGCTCCATTTACGATTTGCTATGGCAACCTCTCTTCTCCATCTTCATTTCCTTGCCAAATCCAACTCCATGCTCCAAATTAAATTCTAAGACCAAATTTGTCTTAGTTAGACCAAGCTCTACACTTCTACCGTTTCAAATCTTCAAGAACTCAAATTTGGTGCCATGGAGATTCACCATTGAAGGAGCTTGAGCTCACCTTTCATATATTTGTTCTCCTTTGCTCCAAGGTAAGGAAACTCAAAGATAATCCATGTTTCCTCCATGTTATATGATGTCCGAAAATTCACCACACATGGTGTTTTCACCTTGCTTGTTTTAGCTTCATTTGAATCTTCCAAGGGCTAGGAGGAGTCCTTTCTTGATACTCATTCAAGCTCTCTTTCCATTCAAAGGTAAATCAATTACCTTAATGTGTTAAAACAATATATGTAACTAGGGTTTACAATGAGATGAAGCATAATGCTTGAATACTCATTCTATTATGTGTACATTGTTTAGAAGTTGACAAACAACCAAACATCCTACCGGTTTTACAAGGAAACAAGAAAGAAGTTGTGAGGAAAAAGAGGTAAACAAGCTATCTCAATGTAGTTTAAATGCCTTAGGAAAAATGAGCTTGATATGCTTAATAAAATACCTAAGGAGCCAATGGCAAATGAGCTAGTAAAATGCTCTCAAGAGTTTATTAAGGGTATGTGTATTGTTGGGTGTATTTGCAGGTCAAAGGCATTATTTATGTGGGAAATTCAGTGTTTAAGTTTAATGTTATTTAAGGGCCTAAGAGCCATGTTATTTAAGGGCCTAAGTGCCAAGCAATTTAAGTTATGCACTATATTGAGATGTAGTGCTAAATGTGTGAAGTTTGTGTATAAAATGTGTTTGATGGATTTTAGGTGCTCTTGAATGAAATAAGGTAAAAACCTAAGTGTTTGGATGTGAGTATATACAAGAGAAGCTATGGCAAAATTTAGAAAATGTGTAAGAAGTTCTAAGTGTTTTAAGTAAGTTTTGGTGAACTAGGAAGTGTTAAAGGTGAACAAATGTTTTACTTGGGAAGAAAACATGTATTAAGGTGATTTAGAGTGATGCATGGATTTAGGTGTTATCTTGGAAGTTCTAGGAATTCAATGTGTGTTTTGAGAATATTTAAGTCTTGGAGAAGTTTGTTTAAGGTTTAGGAATGTTGATGTACAAGGAAGAGGTGATGTTTAGGTAAGATGTGAAAAAGGAGATTTAGTTAGTAAGAAAAGAAGTTTGAGAGATGATGTTAAGGTATAGAGGAAACACTTTGGTATAGTGGTCATTATTGGTGAAATACCACTTAGAAATCTTAAGGAGGAAACATTCCAGGTGCTAAGAATTTTGTAAGAAATTTGTGAATGATAAGATTGTTTTTGGTGTGTGATTTAAAGAGTTTAGTACATGGCTAAAGATGTGTTTGAAGTGCCCAAATGAGGTTAGGACATATTAGGATATATGAGGTGAAGCTTGGAGTTAAATGGGCAATGGAAAATAAAGGTCTGGGGCAGACCGACCTTGCGACCGAACTTGCCAAGGTCGGTTGAGCCCAGATTACCCTGCGAGAATTAGTTTCTGGAATGGACCGACCTTGGGGACCAGACTTGCAAGGTCGGTCGGGCTTGTATTTTGTGTACGGATTAAGTTTCTGGAATCGACCGAACATGGGACCGGACTTGGCAAGTTCGGTCGGGCTGATTTCAAAGGGAAGAAACTCTCGGGAATGGACCGAACATGCGACCGAACTTACAAGGTCGGTCGGAGTAGAAATTTTGACGGTAAAGTGTTCTGGAATGGACCGACCTTGTGCAAGGTCGGTCGGTAAGGTCGGTCGGACCAAAAATGTTGTTTATGGTTATAAAATGATATGTAATGATGGGGATTGATTAGTAATGATGTTATAAGGTTGTTTAAGACATGTTAGGTGAGTTATAATGACAATTTAGTGGGGGAAAAGATGTATTAAAATGTAAAGTAAAACAAGTTAAAAAGTGAAGTATGTAAACGTTAATGGGGAAAAGTAATAAGCATTAGACATTAAATAATCATGCTACCCCGATGTTAATAAAAGTACATGTAATGTTATCAGTTGTTCGAGAATTGCTCGAGGAACATAAGTGGACGTGGTAAAGTGGACTCCGGTGACAGGATGGTTTTCATTCAACCTGTGTCCTACCGGATTACACCGGCTTGTATGCCAATGTGTTTTTCTGTATGTTTGCCATGTTATAAGATAAATCATGAAACGAGTTTACAGTCGTATTGTTGTGATGTTTACGTGCCGATACCGGTAACCTGAATGCGCTTGAAGGGCTAGTTAACCGCTATTAGGTAAACGTAAGTGAACGGTATCCGGTGATAACGTGTCCGACCTAAGGAACGTTCTAACCACGACTATGTGTGAGTTAGTTATGTGATGATTGTGTGTGATGTTTGTGAATGAATCTATGACTCTCCCTTCCCTTGTGTGTGTCTAACAAGACTTAGCCCTATGTTGTGATTGTTTAATTAAGTTCAATGTTGAACTTCTAACAAGTGCTAACGGGGGAAGTGAGGAGTCCGGTCTGTTCCGGCCACGCGTGTGAGTATGGGGGTCGTTGTCATATCAGGTTCGATCCTCTCTGTATGTTATGGTTGTTTTCCAATTTGGTTCCCAACCTTCCCTTTAGCTTAACCAAGGCTATAACTGACTCACGTCGGGCCACAGGGGCATACTGTTATGTTTGTTCGGTGTGCTTGGATCACTATATCCGAGACACCTTCTGTTAAGTTATCCGTTCATTTAACGAGACGGTAACGAGTTATGTAATGAGCTTATCATGAGGCTGGCAACATTCTCTAGGCTACAAGTGAACTGACTATGTTTGGGCCGGTTCAAAAAGGGAACCGTACCCGATGTTATGTATTGTCGTTATGATGCAATACCTCTTGCAATGTTATTATGTACACGTTGAAACGTGGAAAGTGTCGTTATGTGTTGTTATGTGATGAGTGTCATATGTTGAAAATGTGGAGTATGTGGATCATGGATATGAATCCCAGTTTGTGACAAGAGGCGTTTAAGGATAACCCGAATAAGGGGTAGTTGTCGTCTATTAGGGAAGTAGCTCCATTAGAGGAGAACACTCTAGGGGTAATGAATACCACGAGTGACTTATCAAGTAAGGATGTACTATCCGTTGTTGAGCCCATAGAGGCGAAATGTTATGTGTTGTGTGTTTACAGTTGCATGATCTAAATATAATCTACCGCATGCTAAGACGACAATTAGTTGTGTGTGGCCCGGTAGGTGGGCTGCGGGATTACCATACCAGCAAAGGTGCTGAGCCCCTTGGGGGCCACCCTTTCTCTTCTTCTTATTTCAGGTACGAAGAGCTGGAAGTCGTTCGAGAGTAGGACGGGGTAGTCGTTGTACATGGGTAATCATTTAAGTGTATATATACAGTAGGTGTAGTAAGACCGAAATTGTTATCGGCATCAGTTTATAAATACTCGGTACAGTAGGAAGGTATGTGTATGATGTTGTAAATGGAAAGGGATAATAATGTGTAGTCGCTCGGGAATCTAGTCCATTAGACCGGTACAATGTGTATGTAATAGCCTTGTTAGCCACGTGGGTGGTTAACGGCGTGTAACGCCCACGAGTTATGTTATTTGATGAGGTGTGTATTCCGCTGCAGTTTGTTATTAAGTGTGTATGTTGTTTAGATGGGGTGTTACAAAAAGTGGTATCAGAGCGAAGTATCGCTCTGATGACTGAATTACCGAGCTTAGGAAGTACCGAGTTAGGATTTTAGTACTTTGGGTTAAGGGTTGAGTGATAGCGTGAGTGATACGCTAGTTAGGTATTACCAGTGTGTACTGGAAACCAACAATATCCATTCCGCCCTCCACAATCCCTGTAAACAACTTGGGGAAAGAACGCCAGAGAGATGGAAGTCCACTCTTACTCGGGAATACCCGATCTGGCTGTTATTAAATACCTCTAAAAGTACGGAGAACCTGTCATACGGTAGATCCCGAAAACTGGGAATCCCGGAGACGGTTTCCATCTGAACATTGTTAACCACATTTAATAGCGAAGAATGAAGAATTTGGGTTAAAAGAATAGAATTTCCGGCAACCTGGGTCGACATGCCGAGCAGTCGAGAATAACCAGCTTGCAACGCACCGACCGTGCAACAGGCAAGAAGTGGATTAATAAAACCCGAGACGAGTGTCTACGGGACCGCAGTTGTTAAATGATACACCAACGGTATATCGACCGACAAAGGAACTACAACGTAGTGCCCAAACAAGAGACCAGTCTCAGTAACCACAACAAATGGGTGGAACGGGCTACGAGGAGGAAACAATAAAAGAAAAAGGGGTCTCCCAGAATGGGAAACACCCTAGTTAATGATTATCATGTGAAGACAGTGAGAAGTCACCTAGAGGAGTTATTATCAAGACAGTAAGATCAGTGAGGGCCAACAAGGCCACTGATGACAGTGCGGGTAAAAAACAATACCGCAACCACTATGTGTGCTTAACCGATAGCCAGTTAGCATGGCGCACTTGCTATAACAAGTGATGCTATGACAAGGCTGTTCGGGAAATTTATAACCACTACAAGTACTTGGTTAGTACCATAAAGTTAAATGTGATCGTCATAACAGTGGAAGGGCCTGTTAGCCTAACCCTGTAATTGTAAGTACACCAGTCAACAAGAATCTAGACTTGGTTAAGGTAAGAAGATGTTGTGAAACCATGAAAATTTTCTTTCAAACTTAGATTTACTCAAACTCTTTCCTTTTCAAAACCAGATTTTCTTTCAAACCAATACTTCTTTCTAACCTTCTTCTAAACCAAACCAGTAAAACCAAGGGCAGTTGATAAGAATTCAACAATGGATAAACTTTCCCTCTATTAAGTTCGGGAAGCACCGATTGAATATTGTCACGTGACAATATAAGGGAGTTGACAACAGAATACTTCACCTAGGCGTGTGACGGACACTACGAGTGTACCAACTGTAATGTGGGGCGACCGCACGCCGATAGGAGCTTGTGGGCCTGACAGACCTACTTATGGGTTAGTTGGGTAAGTAGTAATGTATCAATATGGTACCCACATATGTATACGAGTAGAGTCCGAAACACGGGAAGTAGTCGACTCCGTTCTACGGTCAGCAGTATAAGTCAAACAACAGCTAAGGATTACCATGAATGGTTGAAGTAAAGGAACCCAGTTAAGTTAACGAGACTAAAGGAATTAGTGAATTCCTTTCAACGAAATGCTTAAGAGTCTGGAGGTGCGAAGTGCACTAACTGTAATGTAAAGACATCGTATACGTCTTAAGGATCCTCAGGGAAAACATGTTAGCTGGAACGGTGACCCAGCCTATACATGACAAGCAGATGCCTAATGTGGACACATTAATGTGCAATGAACGGGATGAAACTCCCAGAATGAGTACCTACACCATCAGGAAATGTTGATCTTCACAGAAGAAGATAATAACCAGTTAAGAGCGGAAACGGCGTGGCTAACTCAATATACCAATAAGTGCGAACCAGATGTAATGACATGACTTAGCAACACCCCAGAAGCGATCCTTGAAGGGTGTTTGCATCAACGATAATTGAACAAGATGACGTGATAGGAATACGAGAGTTGAAACTAACACCCAGTTTAGACATAAGTAGTCAGGAGACGGACTGACAATCCTAAGGGGCATCCCATGAAAGGAAACGGAATGCAACGACCTTGTCATGGAGCTCAGTATAATAGCTAAACCGTGTAATGTTGTACAAAGAAGCACATGTATGTGGACAGCCTACAATGAGCGTAGCTCAAGGCAGTAAGGTATATAAGCCACAAATAAAATGTATTATATAAATTAGATTGGTTGCAGAAGTTTATGTTATATAAGTGAATAGAGTGGAGAACGAACCACTGCTAAGAGTGGGATACCTCTCAATATTGTGAAACCGCTGAAGCGGTAGTTATGTGAACCAAGCTCAAGAAATACGTTAAGGGTGCACCAACATGGTTACTACCACTTGGGAAGACCGGAAGGGTAATAAGTCTAATAGCAACCACGTGCGTGTGGGACGCTAAATGTGTCATGGACAACGCTCAACGAGCACTGGGTAGTCATCCAAATGAGTGATGAACCATAATGTGAATGATATAAGTATAAGTGTGGAAGTTAATGTGACAGTAAATACCATGTAAGTTAGTGTTATACAATAACTAAGAGCACGGTGCACAGCAAGCAACCGTTGTATAAGCGCTGTTGAATAATGATGGGAGATAAGAGCAGCATGAATTTAATTCAGTGGTGATGCAAGGTAAGTGATGATAAACAAACTCGGCAGTAAGCCAGTAGCCAGTATTACGAGATCGGAATCTCAATGAAACACAGTGTGAATTCCATGCGAATCACATGAGAGATTTGCTGTCAAGAGTTTACGCCTCTGCACTCTGTATGACTGAGTGTTTTGGTATTGCACTTGCGCAGTAATGATCGAGTGGGATAGCTAGGAATTAGAAGCATGTTAATTGTAGAGGAATAATGTTATAATGGCCGATGCATAGGAAATGCGAGGCCGCACCAATAAAAGAGTACTTGTATAAGACCAAATGTGTAGACATGATTAACAGTAAGTGACTACAGTAGCACTAACTTGCCAAATATCGGTATATGGAATATACCCCAAATGTTTTGTAAACAGTGAAAGAGCACTACACACTAGGTAGTAGCTCAATCTCAACCGACTGTAGTCGGAAGGGAACAAGTCAATCATTGTGAATGCATAGCTGTATACACAGTAAATTGTTATGAAGTGGATAGAAAGTTTATAACTCACCGAATTCGCTAACGTAAGAGATACCACACGTCGGTTGAGAAACCATTGTTACCAAGATGAAGGTGACAATTGGGGATGTACAATACAGTAAAGAATAACAAATGAGGCAATTAAGCTCTACAGTTATTAGAGTTTCGCAGCAGAAACTAATGAGCCAGTGATTCAAGTTGTGTTTAATGTACATGGTGAACTTGAGTGAATGGCTAATTATTAACGCCTAGAGCCTAACATGTAAACACCCCTACTCTATTCGGCTCCTAATCATCTTACTTAACAATATAATCGCAGCGGTAATCTAACAAATTGACTACTGGTCACCATTCCTGATAAGCTCTTAAATACGAAAATTTTCTCGCAGTGACAACAAGAGATAGATCTAAACTCCCAAAACCAATATAAAATACATTCACAGTGAGCTTTCTACGTATCCAAAACCTATACATGTTTCTAGGTTCGTATTAAAATGCAACAGTGCATGTTTAAAAAACTGTAATCAAACTACCCAGCGCGTCACTATCTTTGCCGACACCGGAAGTTGCATACCTGCAAAAATGGTAGTTTGTGGTATGGAATTAGCCCCTGCTGAGTATGTTATTACCTGACTGTCATGCACCCTCGGACCATTCAGTTATTTGGTCGAGAGTATGCAATTCGTTTCCATACAAATAGTTCAATGTTGAAACTGTAAAGCAACAATATATATTGCAGTAATCTCAAATAACAAACAAGCCCCCGGCTTCACACATCGCATCGTAATAAACCACTGAAAGCGTTTACAGCGCTTATATGAGTACAGAGACTCCACTCCAACAAACACTTAATAATTCATAATTGAGTTCAGCGACTCACTCGACCAGACACCCAACCACAATCCACACATGAGTACGGTGACTCGACACAACCAGTTCACAACACACAATATGAGCACAATGGCTTGTTCAAACAAATCCACCAACATACCACACATAACCACAAAGCACAACCAATGAACAACAAGGCGAAGTAACGAGAATTATAAACGAGTATGAACTCTCGTCTTTGGCATGCAAGCCCAAATAATGTTCGCCTAATGTACGAGTTAATATAGTCGTTCGTAATTGTTCATCATGTCTAATGACAACGTCTCGTTAGAACGACGTGTCTCTAAGTTACCCATCTCTTATGGCGGGTCACCCACGGCAATAGCCACTCCAGCGGTAGAGTCTCCGTCCTACGAACAATCTGTAGTTCGTTGGAAATTTATCCAGATACTTACGGCTACCACACGGTGTCCTAGTATCGTTAATGGATCACAGTTCACAGCAAGAGCCACATCCTTGATAAACTTATCTATACCATCGCATCGCTTTACTATTCTTTTTTTTTCTAACACAGCAGACCAAGGTGTAGTCCAATCCTGAGTATGTCGACTCGGGATCCAGTGCTAGATACGAGAGCGGCGTTAAAGAGGCCAATGCTCCGTATATAAGTCTCAGATATTTTATATATCTTATTATCCTAATGCTACAACGTTTTACTTACGTTCCTTATATTACACATATAAGATAGCATCATTGCCGCTAGTTCGTTTTATAATATGTTCATATATACGAACGGTACTGTTATCGCACAACAGTAATAATAAGGCAGCATTAATACACAACTCAAGCATATTAATTCACACAAGCAGACATTCAATCTTATCACAGATTTTCACACAATGTCTGAACTGAGGAAATCCTCAGAGACAATCAAGCCACATAAATAACATACCGTTCACCCTGAGAGTATTACGGTGGAGTATGAATCAGCAAGATCCTATGCTCCGTGCGTCGTCTCTAACAGTCTATACAATACATAATGCTACTGATTAGCATACTGTATAACAACACAAAATTCTACGGTACCCCGTACCGTCACTAATACCTCCCGGTTAACCCCCGTTATTAACTGTCAATGTTTGTCGGGTTTTAGGTTTAACTCGAGATTGGAAAAGTGTTATATTACAAGCGTAGTCTTGTCTCGTATATTAATATACTTTATAGTTGAGCTTTTGTTATCGCATGTAACCTAATGTATGTTTGTACATCATATAGCTTGTTTCTATATTGTATGTATGATTCTTGTCATACACCATACATTTCACCTTAGTATTTATTTTTCTAAGGTTTGTTTCTCTCTTTTTTTTTTCTTTTTCCAAATTCAATGTGGTAAACAATACTTTGCATTATCAATCCTTATTATCACATGTACAGTCCTAACATTCCATATCCAATGTTTGTAATTCTTTTCCCTTTATCATATGTCATTTTAATTATGAAAATATATGGTCATTAAACCATATTATATTTTCCACCACAACACATATTTATTTATGTGTATGTATTTATGGAACTATTTCTTATATGGCAATTCTTATAATATATATTCATCCTTTTTAATGAATACCTCTTATATTACAAATGTTATAATTCTTATAACAAAAACCATATTATAAAGTTCATTCAAAAATATTAATATTTCCGAACAGCACCTATGTTCCTTAATTATTTACAAAATCCTCCACATAATTTATACCATGTTATATTATAGTTATATAACATATATTTTGACAACTATGTCATTAAAACAATTATAACTTATAGTTATATATTGTTAATAAATACCAAACAGCCCTTAAAACTCTCGGTATTAATTAATTCCCACCAAAACTTCCATAATTTACAACTCAACCCCAAATTATATTTCCTTGTTACACTTATAGTATATACCTTATATTATAATCCTTATTCCTTAATATACTTATAACCCATGGTTATTTTCTCAAAAAACCGAACAGACCCCATGGTCTATTTAAATTATTTTCCACCACTTAACTTTCTATATTCACCAATTTCCCCTCTTTATAACATATAGTTTCTAATTCCATTAAAATCATATATTATACATATGTCCTTATAAAACCTTGTATATAATTCCAAAAATCACCAAACTATACCAAAAGGTTATAAACCTTATTCCTAACCTTATACTTTCTCTAAATCTCGATTTTACCACATATGTTACCCATTTGTAACAATATTATGAAATACCTTATATTATACTTATTTAATTCATATTAACTCCAAATTTAACCAAATCAATTCCTAAAATTCCTAATAACCTAAGGTTTGTACTAAACTCCTTTTAGTACCCCCAAGTTTTCGGAAATCACAATACCACCCCAAGTCTTATAAATCTTTTACAATTTAATAAGTATCTTATTATAAGGTAGTATTTTAATTTCTAAAATTCTCCAAAGTTGGTCAAAGTCTCCTATATAGTCAACTTTGACTTCTAATACCAATTGGGACTCAAACTTTCGGTAATTACCAACAATACCCCATACTTTTCTATTTTTACAGTTTTGACCCAAAACTTTATAAAATGTTATAATTTTTATTAAATTTATTTAAAAAGCCTAAATTGCTCTAAATTAAGCCCACGGCTTTCTAAATTCCTAGTAATTACGAATTGGCCCCAATTTTAATTATAGCATAAATAAAACTAAATAAGCTTATAAACTAAAATAAAATGGCCTATGAACTGGCCTTATTACACCAGAACTTGCAAAATAAATTACACACGAAATGGTCTCAAAATATAGCATATATATTCGGCCTCACTTAGGTTTAATATTTTTCCACATAATGTCATAACTTGACCATCATGTTAATTCAATCCTTAATGACTAGCTTAATTTATCTTAGCCATTTTTTTTTTTTTTCCATTTTTAGGTCAATATGACCTATATTATATATTCACTCTCGGCCATATATATGTATATGCTTAAAAATTACAAAAACCATAAGTTTAAGGTGTTTATATCGCTTATTAAGCCTTGTATCTCGGCCACTTGTAGGAAAAATCACCACTTGATTTAGACAGTTTTAATACACAAAAACAAGATGTTACCCTCCAAGCTTGAGCTTAACCATAAGGGATATTAATGTAAGATTTAAGGCAAAAATCACCTAAAATGGCAAGGGAAGTTCTAGGTATTTTCGACCTGAACCAAACACACCACAAGGTGTTAGATCCACCATATTGACATAGGAAATGGTTAGATCTCGAAATCTACCTTGTTATTAGGTTTTACCTTGGAAAATGCCTTAAAAGAGTATTTCTCTTGGATCTCGGTCACCCTTGCTCCAAATGGCTAACCAACAGATTCCACATGAAAAAGAGAAGAAGATGAGGCTATGACCAAAGTTTCACAGCCAAACTCGAAGGGAATCAAAGTTGAGCTTAAAGCACATTTTTACCTTAAAATGTAGATTTGAACAACCTTGTCCCTCTACTGTGTCTCCAACCGAGTTTAGCTCTTGTTATAACCTTAGAACACTGAGAATAAGCCATAGAATTGATGAGCCACGAAATTTAGGTGTTGGTAGTGAAGAGATGAAGAAAAAAGGGCTAAAAATGACATTAAAACACTTACTTAAGGACTTAAGAGCTAGGTTTGCCTCATGTTCAAGAGCAAGCTTTGAGAGCGTGAGGGGAGGAGGGATCTCGTTGAAAGGGCTGAATCGGACAAGGAGGAAGGATGGATGGGTAAGTTTTGAAATAATTGAAAAAGTAACTTAATTTCAAAAGTAAATGGTATTAGTATAGTTTGTCCCATAATGATTGTAGGCTGTCTCCTCCCTCTTGCCAGCCGATTTCCAAGGGGTTAAATGGGTCATTTAATTGACCATTGACCATACTTGGTCAATATTGACTCATGCGGGCCCCACTTTAGGGTTTTATTAATATTTTAATATTAATTTGTAAAAATTCGTAAATTTTTGGAATTAAATTCCTCATATGATAAAATATCATGTTTAAGGATAATTATAATTTTTAAGCCCATTAAAAATCAATTTAAAAGGCAATCTCACAAAAACGTGCTTTAAGGAGTTTTAGCGCACATTTTTGTGTCACAGGGTGTTCCTGAGCTTAGTTCTCCTTGAGAATTGTTTTATTGTGTTCCTTACTTCATTATAATACCTAGGAATCCACTTGGGTCCTACTTGGGTCATACAATCTTCATGGTGTCTTAAAGCACATTTTTGGCTTTACCGATCTTAAGGCGTGTTTTGCCTTGTTGAGATCTTTTAGATTGTTCCCCAATAATTTAGATGTTTATAATCATTTAGATCATTAATAGATCATTTAATTATATTTTAAATTTAGGGGTATTTCAGTCTACCCCCCTTAAAAAGGCTTCGTCCCGAAGTCCTTAATCCTCTACAGTTCACCTAAGGAATCAAGTTCCACTAAGTAACCAAACAGTCCATTGCTAGGGAGTAACTCCCACTAGGTTCAAACCTAGTCTATACATACAGTATATCAAATAGCAACTCATGGTATAAACTCATCATATCACATCACTAAACAAGGTGCACATCAATTCATCCACAAAAGTACTCAGCGGTACTATTATATATCATCCAACAGAAAACTCATAGTACACAGCACTAGACAAGGTGCAAAACCATGGAACAGCACTAGACAAGGTGCAAAACTCATAATACACAGCACTAGACAAGGTGCAAATCTCATAAAGTACTCAAAGGTGTTTGCAAGGGATACTCCACGCATCCCTATCTACATGTTAGTATCTCGCGAGGATACCCACACATCATTCCACATGTATGCGTGCACATATAGTTAACGTTGACAACTCACAGGGAAGCAGTCTTAAAGACCAGGACTTGACGATCCCCAACCCAACCAACGTCTACTACCCGCGGACACACCGGTTTGATCATAACGAAGGACACTGCGGTCCACGGCTCCTCGGGTCACCTTATTTCCTTAGTCACCCACAACACACCGGTCTAACGACAAAGGACTCTGCGGTCCACGGTTCTATGGGTGATGTCACTCGCAGACACACCGGTCTAATGACGAAGGACTCCACGGTCCACGGCTCTTCGAGTGACGCCTAAATTCCAATTTCCATTCATATCTGTGTCCACTTGTAGGAAGTTTCGAGAATCATTCAACCCCGACGTGGTCAGCGTCAGTGTTGAACTATCTCTCACCTCAATTTGTGTTCGGTTTCCCTTGATCGGACCAGGATCAAGTTCAACTTCCCACGTCAAATTCAATCAATCAATTGTTTATTCACTTCTAATCTCGTTTCCTCTTGATATTTACCACCTCGTATCCCATAGATACACAAGTCAACTAGTGTAATTAACCTAATCACCGGCATACAGGATCATGTATTAACCAAGTACCAAGTTCACTCGACTTATAATTATTCATACAATTCCTAGAGGTTTTACCTCCACTAGGTATACATCGGTCTCATGCCGACTCACTCATCGCATTCCAATACTCGGTTTCATACCGAGTCACAAATCATATATATGGAGCTTTCTACTCCTTTTATTTGCCATCTCCCATCGAAGCTACCAGATAGACCTACTTGAACTCTCAACCGGAGATAACAAGTTAGGCGTTTATGTGTTTAGTGTTCGCAACGTTTGCATAAATAATCGGAATTAGGATAAGAACACTCTATCTGTTCTCCCTTTCCTATTCGCCATAACTAATGCGAACTAAAATATATTTATGTTCATACACATAATACATCACAATATTACCTCAAGTAACATAACACAATCGTAACACTTGTACTCTACGTACAATAATAGTGTTTGCTGCATGTGTACCATGCGCTACGTACTCCTACGTACGGTATATTTTAATCGCTCTACCCCCCTTAAAAATGATTACGCCCACGTAATCTACGAATATATCATCGTGAAGTAATAAGTTCAAGATGTTCCATTCCAGTGGGATTATTCGTGCACTAATGTGTTACATATTTCATTACCCCTTTTTCCATAGGGTCGGGCTTTAGCCCCTCAGGTTATACCGCCTACCTCGCTTAGGTGTATGTATATTCATATACGGTTTGATCGGAAGATGTAAACACATCATTTGTGTTCCTCAAGCCTGCTAGGTATGTCAAACCTAAGCAATATGGGCCCACTCGCTCCGCAAGCAGTCTGCCCAACTACTATATGGTTAGTTTACCCCTTTTAGGTAGTAGTTTCATGTCCGTTCCAAGTCCATGTGGTGTTTTCTACACAGTCTTCCATAATTATGGGAATGGTGTAATTTATTCGGCTGTGTGGTATCGTTAGTCACACACACTTATTTTTCAACTAGCCATTTTATTCAGCTCTCCTGAATTCTATACATGCTCAAGGTATATTTCCCATGAGTTCATGCCCCTACCGAACTAACCTTCGTAAAGTGTCGTCAGCTATGCTCTAGCACTAGTGCTTGCAGTTGTCTCTAAAATCAAGACGAGTCTGATATGCGCAACCAACTGGCGCCTCATGACTCTAAGTTATTTCCCTCTGGAATGAGTTCGTTCTTTGGGTACCTTGTAGGTCCGCTTTTGCTAGTGTAAACTCGTATCCCTCGTGTGTTGGTACTTTAGTATTTAACAGTTATTATAATGGTCGCTTGTTGCGCACCATGTACCAGTCGATTGGACGGTTATCCGCCGTTGCGGTTTGCATGGAGTATCTAATCTCCAGCTTAGAGTATCTCTTGTAATGCTCGCTTTTGCCCTTCGTCTGTTGTAAACATATAATACTATGGGTTTTAGCTTGGTATTCATTTTCTGTTCAACCTAATTGGTACTAACATACTAACGTTTATGGCTTGGGCATGTGGTTGTTATTATTTAACGCGACATCATCGCAGCGCCCTCAGCGCGTGGTATAACTCTCTTTGTGCCCCCTTTTTGGGTAGCATCTACTATCACAAGGGTTTCTCTAAGATAACTTCCTTAAATACCACAATTCCTTTTCTCATTCATGGGTTCAATTTGCCATTACCATTCAATTGGCCTTAGTTTCCTCGTTTACTAAAATCCCCAAAACTTATGTTTAACTCCTCCACTGTGGAGTTGCGACCTTATGTCACTTTATTATCAAGCTATCCTTGATTTTCCTAACCTTGCTAGTTTGACTGAGATCTCTCTCGTCATTACATGGTTCACCTAGTCAGGGTTCCATTCGCTGACTTAGACACAGAGTTGATTACCTCCTGGGTCCTACACCACTCGTTTACATGCATGGGGTACCATACTGATACATTACTACTTACCCAACTAACTTCATATAGTTTGTCAGGCCCACAAGCTCCTAGGAGTGCGGTCGTCCCATGTCTCGTTTAGTGCACTCGTAGCGTTCGTACCCGGTGATTATCGTACTCTTAGTCTTGGTAACTTATGTTTGAGTAGCTATGCTGCCAATTCTTAACCTTTAATGTCAGAATGGCCCTAATATTAGGCTCTATGGTTTCTTTTATTAGTGTATATTTCCCTTACTTTCTCTAAGATAGGTGTTTGCGACTTATCGCCCTGATTCTGGTTTCCACATGTTCGTCATCTGGTATTTGTGAGTGGGGATCAGTAACTACCTTATCTCTCCCGTTCACTCCTAGGCTGTTAACGCCTTCAGACATGAGTTTTCAGTATGCGGATTCCACCCAATCTATTGGGTTACACCATATGGTGTTTCCGGACTCCATGATAAAGGTTGACACCTCGGGTTTCCCCTGTCTTATGGTAGTCCCGTTAGTCTGATATTAATCAGTACTTGTGATTCATCACCCTTTTTCCCCTAGTTTTGGGTCACTTTGGTGGTACTAAGGTATCCCTCCGTAGGCCTATGCCATACGATATTCAGCCTCAATACTGATTCTGATAGTTAAATGATTGTTAGTCTTGTTATTTAATTTATTCCTAGTTGGTTTTAATACTTTCTCCTGAGGTTACAATTGGGTGCCCACAACTTAGTGGTTTCCGCTAATCATTCCTCTTCATTGTGTGGTCCTTACTCTTATTCAACTCATATTTCCTCCATCCTCTTTGAGGTAACGGTATCTTCCGTCATCAGGCAATTTTCACTTTTTAGTTTATATCCACTGCCCTCCATACGGGAGTCTAGCAGCATAATGGATCACGACACTCCGGCGTGTGTGGTGCGGGCATTACATCGGCCCCTTTTTATTGCACGTTCACATCTGCCTATTATTATTTTTTTAAAAGGTCCTGCCTCATATAGCTCACTTCTTGCCCTCTGGCAATGTTCAATCGTAGTGGTTTAACCACGAGTGTCACGCACTCTCTAAATATGGTTATGCTGGTCCTGAAGACCCGTCACTCCCCACCGGTAATGGTTGACGTTTAATGTCCATACCGGCACTGGGGTTAGACTTGTAAGCACTAACTATTGTTATTCTCATTCACTCCCCTTTTAATATTCTACTAAATGGTGTATTTTTTTTTTTGGTTTAATGGTCAGACCGGCTAGGTCTTCTCGAGGTTCTCTCGACCTCAAACCCAAGGGTTTCGTACCCCTGCCCTTAAGAAGGTTGTGTCCTGCTTTATTGCATTACGGACTTACATAAGATTTAGTGTTCTATTGGTAACCGCCTGGACCACCACGTCCTTTAGGGTTAGTTTACTGTCGCTGCACTTGCTGTAGCAAGTGCGCAAGGTAGGTTGAAATTTAGTACTTTGGTTAGTGTGGCACTTGCAGTGGCAAGTGCGCCATGCAGCCTGCGCCACCGGTACGGTGTGTTAGTGCAGTGCTATTCCCTAGTCGGGTTCCTGTTCAAGTCAAAAGTTCTTATTCAAATTTATATAGTCTCACTCCCGCACCCGTTCCCACAAGCTTGTTATGGTAATAAAGTCTTACTCTCCTCACGAGGTGTTGCATGATAGCAATTTGACGAGTTCTTGTTCCTACAGTTCTCAAGATTTCTCCTCATGCACGTCGGGCCATCTTGAACCTTCAGTGTTGCATGGTTTAGAGTTACTCGCTTCGGGTGAGACTTCAAAAAGGTAATTCCTTCCATCTATTACATATCTTTAAACTAATCATTACTCGTCGTTTCCACTTCCTTTTCCCCCAAGCGCACTGACCAGTGTTTTCTTGGATATAGGACAGGGTTGCTTTGCTCATAGCAAGTTAGCCCCATTAGTCCTACAGGAAATTTTTCTCCTCAAACTCGGTCCATTATTTATCACATCCTCGTATGGTAGACATTATGTCATTACCAGGACCCCCGGTCCTAAGCATTACATCAAAACACAAAGTCTTATTTTCTACATTTAACATAATCTTCTTAGCATCCACATCGGGTCTTTCCGATCAGGAGAGTTATCTCCGTGGTGTTTCTCATTTCATTGCCTCACTAGATAGTACTCGGGATACGGGCTGCGGCGGGTGGGGTACCATTGCAAATTTCCCGGGATGCTCTCCCATCAAGTGTGAGTGGTTCTTACCATCTTCGCGTTACTTGGGGTTGCTGGACCTTCACCACCTTCCGCTGCCCCGTGTTCTTCCTTAGTACTGTTACCCAGACCTCTCCCTGGCATAAGTCAAGAGGGCGGGTTAGACCTTTACTCGGTCGTTTAATATTGAAGTGCCTCTACGGCTATGGTGTGCAAGCTTTAGGCATTGCATCAACCCCGCAAGGTCACGTATCCTCACAACGTTTTCCCGTATTCCCAAAACCTATGCTCACTGTATAAATCCTACTATCTCTTGTCATCAGAGCGGTACTCCGCTCTGATACCACTTTTGTAACACCCCTACTCTATTCGGCTCCTAATCATCTTACTTAACAATATAATCGCAGCGGTAATCTCAACAATTGACTACTGGTCACCGTTCCTGATAAGCTCTTAAATACGAAACATTTTCTCGCAGTGACAACAAGAGATAGATCTAAACTCCCAAAACCAATATAAAATACATTCACAGTGAGCTTTCTACGTATCCAAAACCTATACATGTTTCTAGGTTCGTATTTAAATTGCAACAGTGCATGTTTAAATAACTGTAATCAAACTACCCAGCGCGTCACTCTCTTTGCCGACACCGGAAGTTGCATACCTGCAAAAATGGTAGTTTGTGGTATGGAATCAGCCCCTGCTGAGTATGTTATTACCTGACTGTCGTGCACCCTCGGACCATTCAGTTATTTGGTCGAGAGTATGTAATTCGTTTCCATACAAATAGTTCAATGTTGAAACTGTAAAACAACAATATATATTGCAGTAATCTCAAATAACAAACAAGCCCCCGGCTTCACACATCGCATCGTAATAAACCACTGAAAGCGTTTGCAGCGCTTATATGAGTACAGAGACTCCATTCCAACAAACACTTAATATTTCATAATTGAGTTCAGCGACTCACTCGACCAGACACCCAACCACAATCCACACATGAGTACGGTGACTCGACACAACCAGTTCACAACACACAATATGAGCACAATGGCTCGTTCAAACAAATCCACCAACATACCACTCATAACCACAAAACACAACCAATGAACAACAAGGCGAAGTAACGAGAATTATAAACGAGTATGAACTCTCGTCTTTGGCATGCAAGCCCAAGTAATGTTCGCCTAATGTACGAGTTAATATAGTCGTTCGTAATTGTTCAGTCATGTCTAATGACAACGTCTCGTTAGAACGACGTGTCTCTAAGTTACCCATCTCTTATGGCGGGTCACCCACGGCAATAGCCACTCCAGCGGTAGAGTCTCCGTCCTACGAACAATCTGTAGTTCGTTGGATATTTATCCAGATACTTACAGCTACCACACGGTGTCCTAGTATCGTTAATGGATCACAGTTCACAGCAAGAGCCACATCCTTGATAAACTTATCTATACCATCGCATCGCTTTACAATTCTTTTTTTTTTCTAACACAGCGGACCAAGGTCGTAGCCCAATCCTGAGTATGTCGACTCGGGATCTAGTGCTAGATACGAGAGCGGCGTTAAAGAGGCCAATGCTCCGTATATAAGTCTCAGATATTTTATATATCTTATTATCCTAATGCTACAACGTTTTACTTACGTTCTTTATATTACACATATAAGATAACATCATTGCCGCTAGTTCGTTTTATAATATGTTCATATATACGAACGGTACTGTTATCGCACAACAGTAATAATACGGCAGCATTAATACACAACTCAAGCATATTAATTCACACAAGCAGACATTCAATCTTATCACAGATTTTCACACAATGTCTGAACTGAGGAAATCCTCAGAGACAATCAAGCCACATAAATAACATACCGTTCACCCTGAGAGTATCGGTGGAGTATGAATCAGCAAGATCCTATGCTCCGTGCGTCGTCTCTAACAGTCTATACAATACATAATGCTACTGATTAGCATACTGTATAACAACACAAAATTCTACGGTACCCCGTACCGTCACTAATACCTCCCGGTTAACCCCCGTTTTTAACTGTCAATGTTTGTCGGGTTTTAGGTTTAACTCGAGATTGGAAAAGTGTTATATTACAAGCGTAGTCTTGTCTCGTATATTAATATACTTTATAGTTGAGCTTTTGTTATCGCATGTAACCTAATGTATGTTTGTACATCATATAGCTTATTTCTATATTGTATGTATGATTCTTGTCATACACCATACATTTCACCTTAGATTTATTTTCTAAGGTTTGTTTCTCTCTTTTTTTTTTCTTTTTTTCCAAATTCAATGTGGTAAACAATACTTTGCATTATCAATCCTTATTATCACATGCACAGTCCTAACATTCCATATCCAATGTTTGTAATTCTTTTCCGTTTATCATATGTCATTTTAATTATGAAAATATATGGTCATTAAACCATATTATATTTTCCACCACAACACATATTTATTTATGTGTATGTTTATGGAACTATTTCTTATATGGCAATTCTTATAATATATATTCATCCTTTTTAATGAATACCTCTTATATTACAAATGTTATAATTCTTATAACATTAAAACCATATTATAAAGTTCATTCAAAAATATTAATATTTCCGAACAGCACCTATGTTCCTTAATTATTTACAAAATCCTCCACATAATTTATACCATGTTATATTATAGTTATATACATATATTTTGACAACTATGTCATTAAAACAATTATAACTTATAGTTATATATTGTTAATAAATACCAAACAGCCCTTAAAACTCTCGGTATTAATTAATTCCCACTAAAACTTCCATAATTTACAACTCAACCCCAAATTATATTTCCTTGTTACACTTATAGTATATACCTTATATTATAATCCTTATTCCTTAATATACTTATAACCCATGGTTATATTTTCTCAAAATAACCGAACAGACCCCATGGTCTATTTAAATTATTTTTCCACCACTTAACTTTCTATATTCACCAATTTCCCCTCTTTATAACATATAGTTTCCTAATTCCATTAAAATCATATATTATACATATGTCCTTATAAAACCTTGTATATAATTCCAAAAATCACCAAACTATACCAAAAGGTTATAAACCTTATTCCTAACCTTATACTTTCTCTAAATCTTGATTTTACCACATATGTTACCCATTTGTAACAATATTATGAAATACCTTATATTATACTTATTTAATTCATATTAACTCCAAATTTAACCAAATCAATTCCTAAAAATTCCTAATAACCTAAGGTTTGTACTAAACTCCTTTTAGTACCCCCAAGTTTTCGGAAATCACAATACCACCCCAAGTCTTATAAATCTTTTACAATTTAATAAGTATCTTATTATAAGGTAGTATTTAATTTCTAAAATTCTCCAAAGTTGGCCAAAGTCTCCTATATAGTCAACTTTGACTTCTAATACCAATTGGGACTCAAACTTTCGGTAATTACCAACAATACCCCATACTTTTCTATTTTTACAGTTTTGACCCAAAACTTTATAAAATGTTATAATTTTTATTAAATTTACTTAAAAAGCCTAAATTGCTCTAAATTAAGCCCACGGCTTTCTAAATTCCTAGTAATTATGAATTGGGCCCAATTTTAATTATAAGCATAAATAAAACTAAATAAGCTTATAAACTTAAAATAAAATGGCCTAATGACATGGCCTTATTACAACCTTGAACTTGCAAAATAAATTACACAATAAATGTCTCAAAATATAGCATATATATTCGGCCTCACTTAGGTTTAATTATATTTCCACATAATGTCATAACTTGACCATCATGTTAATTCAATCCCTTAAATGACTAGCTTAATTTATCTTAGCCATTTTTTTCCATTTTTAGGTCAATATGACCTATATATATATATATTCACTCTCGGCCATAATATGTATATGCTTAAAAATTACAAAAACCATAAGTTTAAGGTGTTTATACCTTGATTAGCCTTGTATGCTCTCGGCCACTTGTAGGAAAATCACCACTTGATTTAGACATGTTTAATACACAAAAACAAGATTGGTTACCCTCCAAGCTTGAGCTTAACCATAAGGGATAATTAATGTAAGATTTAAGGCAAAAATCACCTTAAAAATGCAAGGGAATTCTAGGAATTTTCGACCTGAACCAAACACACCACAAGGTGTTAATCCACCATATTGACATAGGAAATAGTTAGATCTCGAAATACTACCTTGTTATTAGGTTTTACCTTGGAAAATGCCTTAAAAGAGAGTATTTCTCTTGGATCTCGGTCACCCTTTTGCTCCAAATGGATAACCAACAGATTCCACATGAAAGGAGAAGAAGATGAGGCTATGACCAAAGTTTCACAGCCAAACTCGAAGGGAATCAAAAGTTATGAGCTTAAAGCACATTTTTACCTTAAAATGTAGATTTGAACAACCTTGTCCCTCTACTGGTCTCAACCGAGTTTAGCTCTTGTCTACCTTAGAACACTGAGAAAAGCCATAGGAATTGATGAGCCACGAAATTTAGGTGTTGGTAGTGAAGAGATGAAAAAAAAGGGCTAAAAATCATTAAAACACTTACCTTAAGGACTTAAGAGCTAGGTTTGCCTTCCATGTTCAAGAGCAAGCTTTGAGAGCTTGAGAGGAAGGAGATCTCGGTTGACAGGGCTGGAATCGGACAAGGAGGAAGGAAGGAATGGTAAGTTTTGAAATAATTGAAAAGTAACTTAATTTTCAAAAGTAATTGGTATTAGGTATAGTTTGTCCCATAATGATTGTAGGCTGTCTCCTCCCTCTTGCCAGATGATTTCCAAGGGTTAAATGGGTCATTTAATTGACCATTGACCTACTTGGTCATATTGACTCATGCGGGCCCCACTTTAGGGTTTTATTAATATTTTAATATTAATTTGTAAAAATTCGTAAATTTCTGGAATTAAATTCCTAATATGATAAAATATCATATTTAAGGATAATTATAATTTTTAAGCCCATTAAAAATCAATTTAAAAGGCAATCTCACGAAAACGTGCTTTAAGGAGTTTTAGCGCACATTTTTGTCACAGGGTGTTCCTGAGCTAGTTCTCCTTGAATTGTTTTATTGTGTTCCTTACTTCATTATATTACCTAGGAATCCACTTGGGTCCTACTTGGGGTCATACAATCTTCATGGTGTCTTAAAGCACATTTTGGCTTTACCGATCTTAAGGCGTGTTTTGCCTTGTTGAGATCTTTTAGATTGTTCCCCAATAATATTTAGATGTTTAATAATCATCTTAGATCATTAATAGATCATTTAATTATATTTTAAAGATTATGGATATTTCATAACAGGCCCGAATCGAAACCAACTAAGAGGTTAAACAAACTCCAATGAGAATTCTTGGTGTAGGGACTAAACCGCCAATATGGTTAAGATCCTCTAATTGGAATCCATTGTATAATAGACCGCGTGGAAGTTAAAACACTTCACGACGGCAGAACATTTTAAGCCAATGTTCAGTGATTGATTACGTGGGCGTAATCCCTTTTAAGGGGGGTAGAGCGCAAAGCCACTTAGTGTGTATTACCGTACAAGTGTACGTGACTTATGCTGTGCATAGCACAAATTGTTTTGATGATTGGTGTGTGTTTATGTAAACATACGCATTCATTCATGGTTTATTGGGGTAATTGCATACAAAAGATGCTAATACCATTGTGGTAAGTTGTGTATTTGTTACAATTGTGTGTGATAGTACAAGTGTGGGAGTAGAAACTCCCCGGGGAACAACCCCGACAGTTGTATAAATGTGAAACGTGTTTTGTATTTTGATAAAATATTGTATATATACTATATAGTGATTCACAAGGCAGATACCGACCCATAGAACCTAGTGAGTAATGAGATTCCCTATAAACAACATAAGTGATTGGAAATAACTGATAGACGAAGTTTCTATCCCTTGGAGTTATATCATGATTAGAATGATTTAAAAGATAGAAAATTGGGAAGAGTGATTTATCTGATGCTTGAAAATGAAGTGGGAAGTGGAACTTGATTTGCATGCAATCAAGGGAGCCGAACACAAATTGGGGTGGAAGGATAGTTCAACACTGATGCTGATCACATCAAGGTTGGATAATTCTTGAAGCTCCCTAAGTGGTCACAAATAACCACGCTAGGAAAAGATAGAGCTTAAGTTGGACTTGGAGTTGTTGTGTTTTCAAAGGATTTTCAATTGTGTTTATAAACGTCGATAGATACTTTACATAATTAAGTTCTCTTACTTAACCTCACGGAAATTTTAAATTTAAGTGATTGTTTTGATCTCCCAAGGCACGGGGACGGAAGGTGTCCATCGCGACCGGGTTCTGCGGGATCACAGTGTATGTCAAAGAATATTTTGATTGCTATACATGCTATGACAGTTGTGTGGTATGTGTAATAAATATTATTTTGACCTTGAGTTCCTAAAGTGATGCTATTAAGACCTATGAGTCTAAATGTGTTGTGTTACATAGACCTATGTGTCTAATGTTGTTATTTACCCAAGACCAGAGAGTCTAAGGGTTGTTATGTGTGTGTAAATGTTGTTAAGATACCCACCATTGAGTCCGAGGTTATCAGTGAATATGTTATTTATGTATAGATGTGAATGTGTTCCCGGACCATTAAGGTCCGAGGTTGTGATGTAAATGTGTTTGGTTATGGAAGTTTTATTTCTATAAGTAATCCCCGTATCCTAATCCAAGATGTTGTGGGAAGGTAAACTTCGAGGACGAAGTTCTTTAAGGGGGTAGATTGAAATACCCCAAACCCTGATATGTGGTTTAAATATAACTATGGTATGTAAAGGCTAAAAAAAAAATGCTTAGAAACACCAGTGAACAATTTAAACCATTGTAAAATGCAATAAAGCACTAAGACACAGCTTGAGCAAAACATGCTCTAAGCTAGGAGTGAACTTGGTTAGGACCCAAAGAGCCTACCAAGACTTAATAATATTCAATTATTTCAATAAGGCTAATTAAGTCCTTAGGAAACTTTGGTAGAAAATTAAACCAAACAAACACAAGAAAATACCTTAAAGACAATAAGAGCAAAAATGTGCTCTAAGCTTGCGATAAATTTGTATAAGACCTAATGGTCGTACCTGCACCTTATAAATATGTTAATGTACATATTAAATCAATTACCAAAGAAAACCAAGCTTGAAGACAAGTTAAAACATAAAAAGTGCTTTAAGGAGTCTTAAAGCATGTTTTTGAAAAATTGTCAAGTAAATGAGTTTTGAATGGCTAAATGTCCATCATTACTCTTTAATTAACATGTGTACTATATAGTATCACATTTGGAAGTCTATATCAATGGGAAATCAAAAATTTCACATCTATTTGCCTTGTTATAGTGAATAGTAACTTCAATAAGCTAGTTTGTAAGATATGTTGTTATAAGTAATTAAATTGGTCAACAAAGACTATTATACCCTTCTAATTATATGGGGGCCGGTTTTTCAAGGTGTGAGTCACCAACATGTAAAAGAAATCAAATAAGGAAAGTAAAGCTTATAAAGTAAAGTACTATTTTGCTTTATACATAAATATCTTAACAAGTGAACACTCTCTCACCTCATTGATAAGTGTCCAAATGAGCATGATTTATAGGTGTATTTCATATATAATATTAGCACTTTTCTTGCTCATTTCTCCACTTCGGTTAGTTTTCCTCTAGTTTATGTTTTATTGTTTATCTCACAAATTTTTGGTTTAACATGAGGAAAACCAAGCTGGGAGTAAGTAGATAAGAGACAAACGCATAGACGCAAACGGCTCAGAAAACGGACTTATAACGAAGAATGTAGAGCCGGTCAAACAGAGTCACGCGAGAGTCACGCGGTGGACTGTGCAACCGCCCCCTAAGTGGCGGACGTCACTAGGACAACCGCCGGCGGACAGGCTGAGGCAACCGCCTCTTAACTGGGCGGTGAAGGAGGCGGACGTGACACAGCAACCGCCTCGCGGCAGGCTACCGCCTTAACTCGCGGTCCAAGAGGCTACCGCCTCTTAACTCGCGGTCACCACACAGGCAACCGCCTCGCGGTCACATAGAGGCTACCGCCTCTTAATCTCGCGGACAACACAGAGTTACCGCCACTTATTGGGCGGTACCAGCAGGCGGACACCAATAACCGTGACTAATTATCAGTCGCGACCAGTATCTTCTTCGCGCCGTCGTCGTCTGCAACTCGCCCGACTCGCCCGCAACTTATCCATCTACTCCGCACGCGTATTCAGTCTGTCCCCTGCGCAATCAATGAAGCAATCAATGCTCTTCTTCATCTGCAATCAAATCGTACGGATCCAACCTCTATATAAACCCACCACCTTAACTGCATAAACAACCACGCACACGACGGGAGTCTGAAGAAACCATTCACCACACTCACCCATTCGCTTCCACTTATATTTCCTCCCGTATCACCACATCATTCCACACTCACGCAGTAACAAAAGAAATAGAAGAGCAGCAGTGAGAGCGAGAACAGACCAGTTCTTCCTCTGAATTAATGTCAAAATCTATCTGTGTAATCTTCTTATCTCCGTTAATGTCTGAGTAATTTTCTTTGTATCCTAGGATGGGGGTTTGATTTCTAATATTACGTAATTAATATTTATCACCTGTTTCTCTCATTTAACTTGTTTTAATTCCTTTCAACTAATATTCCTAAATGCTTTGCGCGACAAACGACTGCATTTATTTGGTAACTATCAACATATGATTTTGAGATAGTCTAGGTACCACAAAGGAATTAATCTTGATATTTACACTCCGGACTGAGCAGGAAAATATTAAGGCTTTTATTAAGAGTTCGTAACTGACAATTATTAACTCTAATAGGCAATAAATAATTGAGACAAGGTTATAAATATGTTTAAGTAATTTAGGAAATTCCCCCGCTATCCTAGGATACATTTTTCCATCACATCACTTAATTCACCTTTTTACTGTTTTTATTATTTCTGTATTAATTTAACAACAAATCAAGCTTGCCTCCGGCTAAACCCCTTTTTACAGTTTTTAAGTAACTACCAAGACTAGGGTAAATTGAACAATCTCCCTGTGGATACGATGTTTTTACTAACTACGACCGGGATTGTTTGCAGCCCGACGTTTATAATTTGAGTTTTTAATTTCCTTTCTTTTAATTTTACACCATTTCAACCACTCAGAAATAACATCTGCAAATTGGCGCCGTTGCCGGGGAGATTGATTCCATCAATTTCCCTAGTTTCCGGTAGTTCACCTGTTTTATTATAATAAACTGTCAATATTATCTTGTTAATAATCTAACCTTGGACATCGGACTTATAATCTGACTTGGACATCGGACTTCTGACCTGACTTGGACATTTGACTTCGGACTTTGGACATCTAACTCCTAACATCTTAATATTATTGTCATTTCGTTCCATTGTCATTTCGTTCCATTGTCCTTTCTTTCCATTGTCTCTTAACATTTATTTCCATTGTCCTTGTCCTTTCTTTCCATTGTCCATTTCATTTCTGTCATTTCTTTCCATTGTATCTAACTACTAACTTATAATTTCCAGTATACTAACTCCTAACGTTTATCAGCCTAACCAATATTTCTGTCTTTCTTATTTTATTTACTAACTAATTTTGCAGCTTCTGACAAACCACAAGTTATCTTCTGTGCATGCCAAATACTCGAACCCGAGGCTCTCCACCAATCAGTCCGAGCCCCGAACCCGAGCGTACTTTATTTCAAGCACAAGAAACCTGAGAAACCAAGCCATGGCCAATAACGAAGTTATAAATGAAATGGACCATGCAATTCAACCAGAACACCGTGCCCTATCTGATTATCACCAACCTAACACCGAAGGAAGAGCATCAGCCATAGTTCTCCCTGAACTAACACCAGAAGAAGCCGGACGATGGGTTTTCAAAACCCACTACATCACCGCCGTCCGGGATCTAGGCAAGTTTAGTGGAGCGAACCCAGATGAAGCCCCAAATCATCTGAGTCTCTTCCTAGACTTTGCAATTCCTTGGTCAAACCGGCAATGTCAAAGAAAGAATTCGACTCCAACTATTTCCTCACTCATTGTCGGATTCAGCAAACCGGTGGTACCGAAGCCTTCCCTCCCGATCAATCACCACATGGCTTCAAATGGCCCAAAAATTCCTTGCCAAATACTACCCAACCAGTAGAACGAGGCAATTGATCGGTGAAATCAACACTTTCTGTCAGAGCCGGGAGAAACGTTGTACGACGCATGGGACAGATTCAAAGATATGCTAATGAAGTGTTCCCACCATGGTCTTGACGATCAATCCCTCTGCCTGTCATTCTTCAACGGTCTGGATGATGGGAACCGACTACTCGTCAATTCCTCTGCAGGAGGAAGTTTCATGATGAAATCTCCTAAAGAAGGAATGGATCTTCTCGAAACCATGACGAGCAATACAGACAGTGGACGAGATCCAAAGGAAGAACGCCACGAGCAGCAGGCCTACTCCATGTTGAGCCTACAGATCATTTATCAGCTCAGATCTCGTCCCTTGCAAAGATGGTGGAAAAGCTAACAACATCACAAACGAAATTGTAAAACAATAGCTTCCCCACCTACAAGTTCACCACCAGCTCCACCACAGAAGGATGTGTCATATGCGCCGGTCCTCATGAAACTCATCATGCGAAGGCAAAGGCCAGTACGAGGAAGTACAATTCATAGGAAACCGCCCCGGTAATTCCTACAACAATAACATCAACAACAACTATCCATGGAGAAATCACCCGAATTTCTCATGGAAAAATAATGATCAGAACCAAGGAGGGCAGAACAACAATTCCAACACCTATCAGGGGAACCGACCCCAACCAAACTCTAATATGGGTTATAGAGCACAAGGTGCCCCTCCAGGTTTCCAACAACAACAACAACCATCTTCATCCTCTTCTGATCCAAACGCAGAACTCAAAGAGATGATGAAGGGATTCATGTCCATAACTCAGAACCAGCTCTCTGCACAAGAAGCCTTCAACCAGAAAATCGAAGGTAAATTCAATCAACTTGCAGAACATCTTGCTCGAAGACCGCCAGGGGCTCTCCCCAGCCAAAATGAACCAAATCCAAGAGAGCAAGCCAAGTGCATCTATGTGAAGGAGCACGATGAAGAAAAGACGGAGGTGGCTAAAACAGCTAAAGTTCCAGAACTACACCCTTCCCTCCAAGAGTGGGTTGTAGCAATGAACTTCCAAAAGGAATGTAGCTGAACTTGAAAGCACCGCCAAAGTCTATAAAATCGTATTCAATCTGAGAATACCTACCTTGAGCACTTGGTGGCGGTTATGAAATGAGAAGCTCGAATTTGAAGAAGAAGAGAGAGGTTAAGGCGATAACCTTGAGAAGCGGTAAGAAAACCGACGAGATTCACATCCCGCAACAATCAGAAGAATCCAAAGAGGATAGTGAAGAAAAGCTGAGGTTCCACAGAAAAGACATCTCCAAGCGTCCTCACTATTCCACCAGCTTCAGAACCTCCTTCACAAGAACCGCCTATACCATTTCCTCGCCGACTCCAGAAGCAGAAATTGGATAATGAATATGGTAAGTTTCTGGCAATGCTGAAGCAACTAAACGTCAACATACAGTTTGTAGACCTCATTGCCAAAATGCCAAACTATGCCAAATTCCTCAAACACCTCATATCCAACAAAACTAAATTGGCCGAAGTCGGTACGGTACCTCTCAATGTAGCTTGCTCAGCTACTCTACAAAAACCACTACCATCAAAATGCAATGATCCGGGCAGCTTCACTATTCCAGTCACAATTGGTAGCACCTCGTTTCCATACTCCCTATGCGATCTGGGTGCCTCCATTAATTTGATGCCCCTCTCCACTTTCAAAAAGCTGGGAATTGGAGAGATGAAAAAGACTAAGATGACCCTGCAACTGGCAGATGGTTCGGTAACATACCCAAGCGGAGTGGTGGAGGATGTTATCATTAAAGTGGAGCACTTATACTTCCCATGCGATTTTGTCATTCTAGACATCGAAGAGAACTCCACTACACCTCTCATCCTTGGACGACCATTCCTTGCCACAGCCGATGTGCACATTTGGGTAGCCCAGGGGAAAATCACCCTCAAGCTTATAACGAAAAGCTGGAGTTTGCATCAGGAAGATCTCCAGATAGCAAATCCAAAGATCTCAATTTGTGAGGGATACTCAATCATCATCATCCCCACTTCTGTTTATTACCCTTCCAGACGGCATGTCTATACAGAGATACCACCACCAATCCCGGACGAAGAGCGGGATAAGAAAAGAAAACATGCATCCAGGTGGACTCTCAAAAAAACCATCGAGTCATGCTTTGGATCTCCTCCTCATAACCACCCCCCATGATCGATCTAACGAAAAAGCGTCTAGCTAAAGACGTTAAAGAAGGGCAGCTTTCCGGGAGGCAACCCGGACGAACTTATCTTTTATATGCTTTTATGCTGTTTTAATTTTCAGGTTCCCTTTAATTTTATTTTTGCTAACTTTAACCCCGTTTATAGTATGGTTGCTTCTAGTGTTTATGCAGGTGCAATTTCATGTCTACACCGCAACCAAGCTACGCTACTTGAGGCTGAAGCTCAAGTGTGGGGGAAGTCCAATACACGCTAGCAAAAATAATCAGGGGAGTACCAGTTTCTTTAATTGCTTTTATTTAAAAAATATGCAGAGGAGAGTTTATATGCTTAAATGAATATTGTGATGTGTTGTCTCTATTTTATCTACTTACCGAAAAGGCCTTCTGACTTTCCCTTGTTTTTCTGGTGAACAATGAGGACATTGTTCAATTAAGTGTGGGGGAGTGTGCCCTTTTCGGTGACATTTTATGCTTAAATGCTTAATCTCTCTGCTTATCTTGCGTTTGTTCAAATTCAATATCGCGGACCCTTTTTATGTGGGTTGTTCTCTTTAGGAATAAATATTGTTATGAATTGTGGGATAAATGGTACAAAAATGTACAAAAATTTTAAAATTTTGATTACTTTTGAGGAGCATTTTTATGCGGTGTGACCAAATGATCTGAAATGGTTGGATTTTTATTACTCAGGGGTTCTTTCTGTCTTCTTTCTTAGGGATTGCTAAGGGGTGCTTCTCTGTCAAAAAGGAAAAAATAAAATAAATAAGGGACTTGTGAGACACCATTGGTAACCAACAAGAGAGTTGAGTGTTCTTAAAAACAAAGGCTTGATGCCTACATATTATCTTCTCATCTCTTATGCAAAAGTGAAACAAATGCATAAATCTATTTTTCCTTTTGTTTTCTCGTCAATGCCCATTCTTGAGAGAAGTTGGCCATGGTAAAAAGTTCTCAAAGTCACCTTAAATCAAGAAGCATTGAAGTACTCCGGATCATACCCCGAAACTCTAATTTTTATTTTTGCCCTGAGTACACCTATGCCACCAGTAGGTGATGGATCACACTCCTCTAAATGGTTTAAGATCATGTACTATTGACTTCTTTATCCTACCCTTCATAATAATATTTGTTATTATTGAGCATTCCCTACTTAGGGTACGTAGTTTTGCTTGAGGACAAGCAAAAAGATAAGTGTGGGGGTGTGATAAGTGTCCAAATGAGCATGATTTATAGGTGTATTTCATATATAATATTAGCACTTTTCTTGCTCATTTCTCCACTTCGGTTAGTTTTCCTCTAGTTTATGTTTTATTGTTTATCTCACAAATTTATTGGTTTAACATGAGGAAAACCAAGCTGGGAGTAAAGTAGATAAAGAGACAAACGCATAGACGCAAACGGCTCAGAAAACGGACTTATAACGAAGAATGTAGAGCCGGTCAAACAGAGTCACGCGAGAGTCACGCGGTGGACTGCTGCAACCGCCACCTAAGTGGCGGACGTCACACGGACAACCGCCAGGCGGACAGGGCTGAGGCAACCGCCTCTTAACGGGCGGTTAAGGAGGCGGACGTGACACAGGCTACCGCCTAGCGGACGAGGCATAGGCTACCGCCTCTTAACTCGCGGTCAACACAGAGGCTACCGCCTCTTAACTCGCGGTCACCACACAGGCAACCGCCTCGCGGTCAACATAGAGGCTACCGCCTCTTAATCTCGCGGACAACACAGGAGTTACCGCCACTTATTGGGCGGTACCAGCAGGCGGACACCAATAACCGTGACTAATTATCAGTCACGACCAGTATCTTCTTCGCGCCGTCGTCGTCTGCAACTCGCCCGACTCGCCCGCAACTTATCCATCTACTCCGCACGCGTATTCAGTCTGTCCCCTGCGCAATCAATGAAGCAATCAATGCACTTCTTCATCTGCAATCAAGTTCGTACGGATCCAAACCTCTATATAAACCCACCACCTTAATTGCATAAAAACACCACGCACGACGGGAGTCTGAAGAAACCATTCACCACACTCACCCATTCGCTTCCACTTATATTTCCTCCCGTATCACCACATCATTCCACACTCACGCAGTAACAAAAGAAATAGAAGAGCAGCAGTGAGAGCGAGAACAGACCAGTTCTTCCTCTGAATTAATGTCAAAATCTATCTGTGTAATCTTCTTATCTCCGTTAATGTCTGAGTAATTTTCTTTTGTATCCTAGGATGGGGGTTTGATTTCTAATATTACGTAATTAATATTTATCACCTGTTTCTCTCATTTAACTTGTTTTAATTCCTTTCAACTAATATTGCTAAATGTTTTGCGCGACAAACGACTACATTTATTTGGTAACTATCAACATATGATTTTGAGATAGTCTAGGTACCACAAAGGAATTAATCTTGATATTTACACTCCGGACTGAGCAGGAAAATATTAAGGCTTTTATTAAGAGTTCGTAACTGACAATTATTAACTCTAATAGGCAATAAATAATTGAGACATGGTTATAAATATGGTTAAGTAATTTAGGAAATTCCCCCGCTATCCTAGGATACATTTTTCCATTCACATCAATTAATTCACCTTTTTACTGTTTTTATTATTTCTGAATTAATCCAACAACAAATCAAGCTTGCCTCCGGTTAAACCCCTTTTTACAGTTTTTAAGTAACTACCAAGACTAGGATAAATTGAACAATCTCCCTGTGGATACGACACTTGTTTTACTAACTACGACCGGGATTTGTTTGCAGCCCGACGTTTATAATTTGAGTTTTTAATTTCCTTTCTTTTAATTTTACACCATTTCAACCACTCAGAAATAACAGTCTGCACTCATTCTCTTCGTTCCTTTCATTTCACACGGTTTCTTCATCTTCTCCCAAGCTCCATTTAAGATTTGCTATGGCAACCTCTCTTCTCCATCTTCATTTCCTTGCCAAATCCAACTCCATGCTCCAAATTAAATTCTAAGACCACATTTGTCTTAGTTAGACCAAGCTCTACACTTCTATCTTTTCAAATCTTCAAGAACTCAATTTTGGTGCCATGGAGATTCACCATTGAAGGAGCTTGAGCTCACCTTTTCACATATTATTGTTCTCCTTTGCTCCAAGGTAAGGAAACTCAAAGAAAATCCATGTTTCCTCCATGCTTATATGATGTCCGAAAATTCACCTCACAATGATGTTTTCACCTTGCTTGTTTTAGCTTCATTTGAATCTTCCAAGGGCTAGGAGGAGTGCTTTCTTGATACTCATTCAAGCTCTCTTTCCATTCAAAGGTAAAACAATTACCTTAATGTGTTAAAACAATATATGTAACTAGGGTTTACAATGAGATGAAGCATAATGCTTGAATACTCATTCTATTATGTGTACATTGTTTAGAAGTTGACAAACAACCAAACATCCTACCGGTTTTACAAGGAAACAAGAAAGAAGTTGTGAGGAAAAAGAGGTAAACAAGCTATCTCAATGTAGTTTAAATGCCTTAGGAAAAATGAGCTTGATATGCTTAATAAAATACCTCAGGAGCCAATGGCAAATGAGCTAGTAAAATGCTCTCAAAGAGTTTATTAAGGGCATGTGTATTGTTGGGTGTATTTGCAGGTCAAAGGCATTATTTATGTGGGAAATTCAGTGTTTAAGTTTAATGTTATTTAAGGGCCTAAGAGCCATGTTATTTAAGGGCCTAAGTGCCAAGCAATTTAAGTTATGCACTATATTGTGATGTAGTGCTAAATGTGTGAAGTTTGTGTATAAAAATGTGTTTGATGGATTTTAGGTGCTCTTGAATGAAATAAGGTAAAAACCTAAGTGTTTGGATGTGATTATATACAAGAGAAGCTATGGCAAAATTTGGAAAATGTGTAAGAAGTTCGAAGTGTTTTAAGTAAGTTTTGGTGAACTAGGAAGTGTTGAAGGTGAACAAATGTTTTACTTGGGAAGAAAACATGTATTAAGGTGATTTAGAGTGATGCAAGGATTTAGGTGTTATCTTGGATGTTCTAGGAATTCAATGTGTGTTTTGAGAATGTATTTAAGTCTTGGAGAAGTTTGTTTAAGGTTTAGGAATGTTGATGTACAAGGAAGAGGTGATGTTTAGGTAAGATGTGAAAAAGGAGATTTAGTTAGTAAGAAAAGAAGTTTGAGAGATGATGTTAAGGTATAGAGGAAAACCTTGGTATAGTGGTCATTATTGGTGAAATACCACTTAGAAATCTTAAGGAGGAAACATTCCAGGTGCTAAGAATTTTGTAAGAAATTTGTGAATGATAAGATGGTTTTTGGTGTGTGATTTAAAGAGTTTAGTACATGGCTAAAGATGTGTTTGAAGTGCCCAAATGAGGTTAGGACATATTAGGATATATGAGGTGAAGCTTGGAGTTAAATGGGCAATGGAAAATAAAGGTCTGGGGCAGACCGACCTTGCGACCGAACTTGCCAAGGTCGGTCGAGCCCAGATTACCCTGCGAGAATTAGTTTCTGGAATGGACCAACCTTGGGGACCGGACTTGCAAGGTCGGTCGGGCTTGTATTTTGTGTACGAATTAAGTTTCTGGAATTGACCGAACATGGGACCGGACTTGGCAAGTTCGGTCGGGCTGATTTTCAAAGGGAAGAAACTCTCGGGAATGGACCGAACATGCGACCGAACTTACAAGGTCGGTCGGAGTATAAATTTTGACGGTAAAGTGTTCTGGAATGGGCTGACCTTGTGCAAGGTCGGTCGGTAAGGTCGGTCGGACCAAAAATGTTGTTTATGGTTATAAAATGATATGTAATGATGGGGATTGATTAGTAATGATGTTATAAGGTTGTTTAAGACATGTTAGGTGAGTTATAATGACAATTTAGTGGGGGAAAAGATGTATTAAAATGTAAAAGTAAAACAAGTTAAAAAGTGAAGTTATGTAACTAAGTTAACGGGGAATAAGTTATAAGCATTAGACATTAAATAATCATGCTACCCCGATGTTAATAAAAGTACATGTAATGTTATCAGTTGTTCGAGAATTGCTCGAGGAACATAAGTGGACGTGGTAAAGTGGACTCCGGTGACAGGTATGGTTTTCTTGCAACCTGTGTCCTACCGGATTACACCGGCTTGTATGCCAATGTGTTTTTCTGTATGTTTGCCACGTTATAAGATAAATCATGAAACGAGTTTACAGTCGTTATTGTTGTTGTATGTTTACGTGCCGATACCGGTAACCTCGAATGCGCTTGAAGGGCTAGTTAACCACTATTAGGTAAACGTAAGAGAACGGTATCCGGTGATAACGTGTCCGACCTAAGGAACGTTCTAACCACGACTATGCGTGAGTTAGTTATGTGATGATTGTGTGTGATGTTTGTGAATGAATGTATGACTCTCCCTTCCCTTGTGTGTGTCTAACAAGACTTAGCCCTATGTTGTGATTGTTTAATTAAGTTCAATGTTGAACTTCTAACAAGTGCTAACGGGGGAAGTGAGGAGTCCGGTCTGTTCCGGCCACGCGTGTGAGTATGGGGGTCGTTGTCATATCAGGTTCGATCCTCTCTGTATGTTATGGTTGTTTTCCAATTTGGTTCCCAACCTTCCCTTTAGCTTAACCAAGGCTATTACTGACTCACGTCGGGCCACAGGGGCATACTATGTTATGTTTGTTCGGTGTGCTTGGATCACTATATCCGAGACACCTTGTGTTAAGTTATCCGTTCATTTAACGAGACCGTAACGAGTTATGTAATGAGCTTATCATGAGGCTGGCAACATTCTCTAGGCTACAAGTGAACTGACTATGTTTGGGCCGGTTCAAAAAGGGAACCGTACCCGTTATGTTATGTATTGTCGTTATGATGCAATACCTCTTGCAATATTATTATGTACACGTTGAAACGTGGAAAGTGTCATTTTGTGTTGTTATGTGATGAGTGTCATATGTTGTAAAATGTGGAGTATGTGGATCATGGATATGAATCCCAGTTTGTGACAAGAGGCGTTTAAGGATAACCCGAATAAGGGGTAGTTGTCGTCTATTAGGGAAGTAGCTCCATTAGAGGAGAACACTCTAGGGGTAATGAATACCACGAGTGACTTATCAAGTAAGGATGTACTATCCGTTTGTTGAGCCCATAGAGGCGAAATGTTATGTGTTGTGTGTTTATAGTTGCATGCATGATCTAAATATAATCTACCGCATGCTAAGACGACAATTAGTTGTGCGTGGCCCGGTAGCATGTGGGCTGCGGGATTACCATACCAGCAAAGGTGCTGAGCCCCTTGGGGGCCACCCTTTCTCTTCTTTTCTTATTTCAGGTACGAAGAGCTGGAAGTCGTTTGAGAGTAGGACGGGGTAGTCGTTGTACATGGGTAATCATTTAAGTGTATATATACAGTAGGTGTAGTAAGACCAAAATTGTTATTGGCATCAGTTTATAAATACTCGGTACAGTAGGAAGGTATGTGTATGTTATGTTGTTAATGGAAAGGGATAATAATGTGTAGTCGCTCGGGAATCTAGTCCATCAGACCGGTACAATGTGTATGTAATAGCCTTGTTAGCCACGTGGGTGGTTAACGGCGTGTAACACCAACGAGTTATGTTATTTGATGAGGTGCGTATTCCGCTGCAGTTTGTTGTTAAGTGTGTATGTTGTTTAGATGGGGTGTTACAAAAAGTGGTATCAGAGCGAAGTATCGCTCTGATGACTGAATTACCGAGCTTAGGAAGTACCGAGTTAGGATTTTAGTACTTTGGGTTAAGGGTTGAGTGATAGCGTGAGAGATACGCTAGTTAGGTATTACCAGTGTGTACTGGAAACCTACAATATCCATTCCGCCCTCCACAATCCCTGTAAACAACTTGGGGAAAGAACGCCAGAGAGATGGAAGTCCACTCTTACTCGGGAATACCCGATCTGGCTGTTATTAAATACCTCTAAAAGTACGGAGAACCTGTCATACGGTAGATCGCGAAAACTGGGAATCCCGGAGTGGGTTTCCATCTGAACATTGTTAACCACATTTAATAGCGAAGAATGAAGAATTTTGTGTATAAGAGAATAGAATTTCCGGCAACCTGGGTCGACATGCCGAGCAGTCGAGAATAACCAGCTTGCAACGCACCGACCGTGCAACAGGCAAGAAGTGGATTAATAAAACCCGAGACGAGTGTCTATGGGACCGCAGTTGTTAAATGATACACCAACGGTATATCGACCGACAAAGGAACTACAACGTAGTGCCCAAACAAGAGACCAGTCTCAGTAACCACAACAAATGGATGGAACGGGCTACGAGGAGGAAACAATAAAAGAAAAAGGGGTATCCCAGAATGGGAAACACCCTAGTTAATGATTATCATGTGAAGACAGTGAGAAGTCACCTAGAGGAGTTATTATCAAGACAGTAAGATCAGTGAGGGCCAACAAGGCAACTGATGACAGTGCGGGTAAAAAACAATACCGCAACCACTATGTGTGCTTAACCGATAGCCAGTTAGCATGGCGCACTTGCTATAGCAAGTGCTGCTATGACAGGGCTGTTCGGGAAATTTATAACCACTACAAGTACTTGGTAAAGTACCATAAAGTTAAATGTGATCGTCATAACAGTGGAAGGGCCTGTTAGCCTAACCCCTATAATTGTAAGTACACCAGTCAGCAAGAAGCTAGACTTGGTTAAGGTAAGAAGATGTTGTGAAACCATGAAAATTTTATTTCAAACTTAGATTTACTCAAACTCTTTCCTTTTCAAAACCAGATTTTCTTTCAAACCAATACTTCTTTCTAACCTTCTTCTAAACCAAACCAGTAAAACCAAGGGCCGTTGATAAGAATTCAACAATGGATAAACTTTCCCTCGATTATGTTCGGGAAGCACCAAATGAATATTGTCACGTGACAATATAAGAGAGTTGACAACAGAATACTTCACCTAGGCGTGTGACGGACACTACGAGTGTACCAACTGTAATGTGGGACGACCGCACTCCGATAGGAGCTTGTGGGCCTGACAGACCTACTTATGGGTTAGTTGGGTAAGTAGTAATGTATCAGTATGGTACCCCACATATGTATACGAGTAGAGTCTGAAACACGGGAAGTAGTCGACTCCGTTCTACGGTCAGCAGTATAAGTCAAACAACAGCTAAGGATTACCATGAATGGTTGAAGTAAAGGAACCAGGTTAAGTTAACGAGACTAAAGGAATTAGTGAATTCCTTTCAACGAAATGCTTAAGAGTCAGGAGGTACGAAGTGCACTAACTGTAATGTAAAGACATCGTATACGTCTTAAGGATCCTCAGGGATAAACATGTTAGCTGGAATGGTGACCCAGCCTGTACATGGCAAGCAGATGCCTAATGTGGACACATTAATGTGCAATGAATGGGATGAAACTCCCAGAATGAGTACCTACACTATCAGGAAATGTTGATCTTCACAGAAGAAGATAATAACCAGTTAAGAGCGCAAACGGCGTGGCTAACTCAACATACCAATAAGTGCGAACCAGATGTAATGACATGACTTAGCAACACCCAGAAGCGATCCTTGAAGGGTGTTTGCATCAACGATAATTGAACAAAATGACGTGATAGGAATACGAGAGTTGAAACTAACACCCAGTTTAGACATAAGTAGTCAAGAGACGGACTGACAATCCTAAGGGGTATCCCATGAAAGGAAACGGAATGCAACGACCTTGTCATGGAGCTCAGTATAATAGCCAAACCGTGTAATGTTGTACAAAGAAGCACATGTATGTGGACAGCCTACAATGAGCGCAGCTCAAGGCAGTAAGGCTTATAAGCCACAAATAAAAATGTATTATATAAATTAGATTGGTTGCAGAAGTTTATGTTATATAAGTGAATAGAGTGGAGAACGAACCACTGCACTAAGAGTGGGGATACCTCTCGATATTGTGAAACCGCTGAAGCGGTAGTTATGTGAACCAAGCTCAAGAAATACGTTAAGGGTGGACCAACATGGTTACTACCACTTGGGAAGACCGGAAGGGTAATAAGTCTAATAGCAACCACTGTGCGTGTGGGACGCTAAATGTGTCATGGACAACGCTCAACGAGCACTGGGTAGTCATCCAAATGAGTGATGAACCATAATGTGAATGATATAAGTATATGTGTGGAAGTTAATGTGACAGTAAATACCATGTAAGTTAGTGTTATACAATAACTAAGAGCACGGTGCGCAGCAAGCGACCGTTGTATAAGCGCTGTTGAATAATGATGTGGGAGATAAGAGCAGCATGAATTTAATTCAGTGGTGATGCAAGGTAAGTGATGATAAACAAACTCGGCAGTAAGCCAGTAGCCAGTATTACGAGATCGGAATCTCAATGAAACACAGTGTGAATTCCATGCGAATCACATGAGAGATTTGCTGTCAAGAGTTTACGCCTCTGCACTCTGTATGACTGAGTGTTTTGGTATTGCACTTGCGCAGTAATGATCGAGTGGGATAGCTAGGAATTGGAAACATGTTAATTGTAGAGGAATAATGTTATAATGGCCGATGCATAGGAAATGTGAGGCCGCACCAATAAAATAGTACTTGTATAAGACCAAATGTGGTGACATGATTAACAGTAAGTGACTACTGTAGCACTAACTGCCAAATATCGGTATGGAATATACCCCAAATGTTGTAAACAGTTGAAAGAGCACTATACACTAGGTAGTAGCTCAATCTCAACCGACTGTAAGTCGGAAGGGAACAAGTCAATCATTGTGAAATGCATAGCTGTATACACAGTAAATTGTTATGGAAGTGGATAGAAAGTTTATAACTCACCGAATTCGCTAACGGTAAGAGATACCACGCGTCGGTTGAGAAACCATTGTTACCAAGATGAAGGTGACAATTGGGGATGTACAATACAGTAAGAATAACAAATGGGGCAATTAAGCTCTACAGTTATTAGAGTTTCGCAGCAGAAACTAATGAGCCAGTGATTCAAGTGTTTAATGTACATGGTGAACATGAGTGAATGGCTAATTATTAACGCCTAGAAGCCTAACAGGCCAGAATCGAAACCAACTAAGATTTTAAACAAACTCCAATGAGAATTCTTGGTGTAGGGACTAAACCGCCAATATGGTTAAGATCCTCTAATCGGAATCCATTATATAATAGACCGCGTGGAAGTTAAAACACTTCACGACGGCAGAACATTTTAAGCCAATGTTCAGTGATTGATTACGTGGGCGTAATCCCTTTTAAGGGGGGTAGAGCGTAAAGCCACTTAGTGTGTATTACCGTACAAGTGTACGTGACTTATGCTGTGTATAGCACAAATAATTGTTTTGATGATTGGTGTGTGTGTTATGTAAACATACGCATTCAGTCATGGTTTAATTGGGGTAATTGTGCACAGAAGATGCGAATACCATTGTGGTAAGTGTGTGTATTTGTTAACAATTGTGTGTGATAGTACAAGTGTGGGAGTCGAGAAACTCCCGGGGGAACAAACCCTGACAGTGTATAAATGTGAAACGGTGTGTTGTATTTTGATAAAATATATGTGTATATATACTATATAGTGATTCACGAAAGGGCATGATACCGACATAGAACCTAGTGAGTATGAGATTCCCTAGGTAACAACATTAAAGTGAATGGAAATAACTGATAGACGAAGTTCTATCCCTTGGAGATGTATGATCATGATTAGAATGATTTAAAAGATAGAAAATTGGGAATGAGTGATTTATCTGATGCTTGAAAATGAAGTGGGAAGTGGAACTTGATTTGCATGCGATCAAGGGAAGCCGAACACAAATTGGAGTGGAAGGATAGTTCAACACTGATGCTGATCACATCAGGGTTGGATAATTCTTGAAGCTCCCTATAAGTGGTCAAAAATAACCACGCTAGGAAAAGAAGTAAAGAGCTTAAGTTGGACTTGGAGTTGTGTGTGTTTTCAAAAGGATTTTCAATTAGTGTTTATAAATGTCGATAGATACTTTACATAATTAAAGTTCTCTTACTTAACCTCACAAGGAAATTTTAAATTTAAGTGATTGTTTTGATCTCCCAAAGGCACGGGGACGGAAGGTGTCCATCGCGACCGGGTTTTACGGGATCACAGTGTATGTCAAAGATATTTTTGATTGCTATACATGCTATGACATGTTGTGTGGTATGTGTAATAAATATTATTTTGACCTTGAGTTCCTAAAGTGTATGCTATTAAGACCTATGAGTCTAAATGTGTTGTGTTACATAGACCTATGTGTCTAAATGTTGTTATGTTACCCAAGACCAGAGAGTCTAAGGGTTGTTATGTGTGTGTAAATGTTGTTAAGATACCCCGACCATTGAGTCCGAGGTTATCATGTGAATATGTTATGTTATGTATAGATGTGAATGTGTTACCCGGACCATTAAGTCCGAGGTTGTGATGTAAAGTGTGTTTGGTTATGGAAGTTTTATTTCTATAAGTAATCCCCGTATCCTAATCCAAGATGTGTGGGAAGTGTAAACTTCGAGGACGAAGTTCTTTAAGGGGGGTAGATTGAAATACCCCAAACCCTGATATGTGGTTTAAATATTAAACTATGGTATGTAAAGGCTAAAAAAAATGCCTTAGAAACACCAGTGAACAATTTAAACCATAGTAAAATGTAATAAAGCACTGAGACACAGCTTGAGCAAAAACATGCTCTAAGCTAGGAGTTAACTTGGTTAGGACCCAAAGAGCCTACCAAGACTTAATAATATTCAATTATGATTCAATAAGGCTAATTAAGTCCTTAGGAAACTTTGGTAGACAATTAAACCAAACAAACACAAGAAAATACCTTAAATTCAATAAGAGCAAAAATGTGCTCTAAGCTTGGGATAAATTTGTATAAGACCTAATGGTCGTACCTGCACCTTATAAATATGTTAATGAACATATTAAATCAATTACCAAAGAAAACCAAGCTTGAAGACAAGTTAAAACACAAAAAGTGCTTTAAGGAGTCTTAAAGCACGTTTTTGAAAAATTGTCTGGTAAATGAGTTTTGAATGGCTAAATGTCCATCATTACTCTTTAATTAACATGTGTACTATATAGTATCACATTTGGAAGTCTATATCAATGGGAAATCAAAAATTTCACATCTCTGTGCCTTGTTTTAGTGAATAGTAACTTTAATAAGCTAGTGTGTAACATATGTTGTTATAAGTAATTAAATTGGTCTACAAAGACTATTATACCCTTCTAATTATATGGGGGCCGGTTTTTCAAGGTGTGAGTCACCAACATGTAAAAGAAATCAAATAAGGAAAGTAAAGCTTATAAAGTAAAGTACTATTTTGCTTTATTCATAAATATCTTAACAAGTGAACTCTCTCTCACCTCATTCTCTTCTTTCCTTTCATTTCACACGGTTTCTTCATCTTCTCCCAAGCTCCATTTACGATTTGCTATGGCAACCTCTCTTCTCCATCTTCATTTCCTTGCCAAATCCAACTCCATGCTCCAAATTAAATTCTAAGACCAAATTTGTCTTAGTTAGACCAAGCTCTACACTTCTATCTTTTCAAATCTTCAAGAACTCAATTTTGGTGCCATGGATATTCACCATTGAAGGAGCATGAGCTCACCTTTTCACATATTATTGTTCTCCTTTGCTCCAAGGTAAGGAAACTCAAAGAAAATCCATGTTTCCTCCATGCTTATATGATGTCCGAAAATTCACCTCACAATGATGTTTTCCCCTTGCTTGTTTTAGCTTCATTTGAATCTTCCAAGGGCTAGGAGGAGTCCTTTCGTGATACTCATTCAAGCTCTCTTTCCATTCAAAGGTAAAACAATTACCTTAATGTGTTAAAACAATATATGTAACTAGGGTTTACAATGAGATGAAGCATAATGCTTGAATACTCATTCTGTTATGTGTACATTGTTTAGAAGTTGACAAACAACCAAACATCCTACCGGTTTTACAAGGAAACAAGAAAGAAGTTGTGAGGAAAAAGAGGTAAACAAGCTATCTCAATGTAGTTTAAATGCCTTAGGAAAAATGAGCTTGATATGCTTAATAAAATACCTAAGGAGCCAATGGCAAATGAGCTAGTAAAATGCTCTCAAGGAGTTTATTAAGGGCATGTGTATTGTTGGGTGTATTTGCAGGTCAAAGGCATTATTTATGTGGGAAATTCAGTGTTTAAGTTTAATGTTATTTAAGGGCCTAAGAGCCATGTTATTATTTAAGGGCCTAAGTGCCAAGCAATTTAAGTTATGCACTATATTGTGATGTAGTGCTAAATGTGTGAAGTTTGTGTATAAAAATGTGTTTGATAGATTTTAGGTGCTCTTGAATGAAATAAGGTAAAAACCTAAGTGTTTGGATGTGAGTATATACAAGAGAAGCTATGGCAAAATTTGGAAAATGTGTAAGAAGTTCTAAGTGTTTTAAGTAAGTTTTGGTGAACTAGGAAGTGTTAAAGGTGAACAAATGTTTTACTTGGGAAGAAAACATGTATTAAGGTGATTTAGAGTGATGCAAGGATTTAGGTGTTATCTTGGAAGTTCTAGGAATTCAATGTGTGTTTTGAGAATGTATTTAAGTCTTGGAGAAGTTTATTTAAGGTTTAGGAATGTTGATGTACAAGGAAGAGGTGATGTTTAGGTAAGATGTGAAAAAGGAGATTTAGTTAGTAAGAAAAGAAGTTTGAGAGATGATGTTAAGGTATAGAGGAAACACCTTGGTATAGTGGTCATTATTGGTGAAATACCACTTAGAAATCTTAAGGAGGAAACATTCCAGGTGCTAAGAATTTTGTAAGAAATTTGTGTATGATAAGATGGTTTTTGGTGTGTGATTTAAAGAGTTTAGTACATGGCTAAAGATGTGTTTGAAGTGCCCAAATGAGGTTAGGACATATTAGGATATATGAGGTGAAGCTTGGAGTTAAATGGGCAATGGAAAATAAAGGTCTGGGGCAGACCGACCTTGCGACCGAACTTGCCAAGGTCGGTCGAGCCCAGATTACCCTGCGAGAATTAGTTTATGGAATGGACCGACCTTGGGGACCGGACTTGCAAGGTCGGTCGGGCTTGTATTTTGTGTACGGATTAAGTTTCTGGAATCGACCGAACATGGGACCGGACTTGGCAAGTTCGGTCGGGCTGATTTTCAAAGGGAAGAAACTCTCGGGAATGGACCGAACATGCGACCGAACTTACAAGGTCGGTCGGAGTAGAAATTTTGACGGTAAAGTGTTCTGGAATGGACCGACCTTGTCAAGGTCGGTCGGTAAGGTCGGTCGGACCAAAAATGTTGTTTATGGTTATAAAATGATATGTAATGATGGGGATTGATTAGTAATGATGTTATAAGGTTGTTTAAGACATGTTAGGTGAGTTATAATGAGAATTTAGTGGGGGAAAAGATGTATTAAAATGTAAAAGTAAAACAAGTTAAAAAGTGAAGTTATGTAACTAAGTTAACGGGGAAAAAGTTATAAGCATTAGACATTAAATAATCATGCTACCCCGATGTTAATAAAAGTACATGTAATGTTATTAGTTGTTCGAGAATTGCTCGAGGAACATAAGTGGACGTGGTAAAGTGGACTCCGGTGACAGGTATGGTTTTCTTGCAACCTGTGTCCTACCGGATTACACCGGCTTGTATGCCAATGTGTTTTTCTGTATGTTTGCCACGTTATAAGATAAATCATGAAACGAGTTTACAGTCGTTATTGTTGTTGTATGTTTACGTGCCGATACCGGTAACCTCGAATGCGCTTGAAGGGCTAGTTAACCACTATTAGGTAAACGTAAGAGAACGGTATCCGGTGATAACGTGTCCGACCTAAGGAACGTTCTAACCACGACTATGAGTGAGTTAGTTATGTGATGATTGTGTGTGATGTTTGTGAATGAATGTATGACTCTCCCTTCCCTTGTGTGTGTCTAACAAGACTTAGCCCTATGTTGTGATTGTTTAATTAAGTTCAATGTTGAAATTCTAACAAGTGCTAACGGGGGAAGTGAGGAGTCCGGTCTATTCCGGCCACGTGTGTGAGTATGGGGGTCGTTGTCATATCAGGTTCGATCCTCTCTGTATGTTATGGTTGTTTTCCAATTTGGTTCCCAACCTTCCCTTTAGCTTAACCAAGGCTATTACTGACTCACGTCGGGCCACAGGGGCATACTATGTTATGTTTGTTCGGTGTGCTTGGATCACTATATCCGAGACACCTTGTGTTAAGTTATCCGTTCATTTAACGAGACGGTAACGAGTTATGTAATGAGCTTATCATGAGGCTGGCAACATTCTCTTACAAGTGAACTGACTATGTTTGGGCCGGTTCAAAAAGGGAACCGTACCCGTTATGTTATGTATTGTCGTTATGATGCAATACCTCTTGCAATGTTATTATGTACACGTTGAAACGTGGAAAGTGTCGTTATGTGTTGTTATGTGATGAGTGTCATATGTTTTAAAATGTGGAGTATGTGGATCATGGATATGAATCCCAGTTTGTGACAAGAGGCGTTTAAGGATAACCCGAATAAGGGGTAGTTGTCGTCTATTAGGGAAGTAGCTCCATTAGAGGAGAACACTCTAGGGGTAATGAATACCACGAGTGACTTATCAAGTAAGGATGTACTATCCGTTTGTTGAGCCCATAGAGGCGAAATGTTATGTGTTTTGTGTTTACAGTTGCATGCATGATCTAAATATAATCTACCGCATGCTAAGACGACAATTAGTTGTGCGTGGCCCGGTAGCATGTGGGCTGCGGGATTACCATACCAGCAAAGGTGCTGAGCCCCTTGGGGGCCACCCTTTCTCTTCTTTTCTTATTTCAGGTACGAAGAGCTGGAAGCCGTTCGAGAGTAGGACGGGGTAGTCGTTGTACATGGGTAATCATTTAAGTGTATATATACAGTAGGTGTAGTAAGACCGAAATTGTTATCGGCATCAGTTTATAAATACTCGGTACAGTAGGAAGGTATGTGTATGTTATGTTGTTAATGGAAAGGGATAATAATGTGTAGTCGCCCGGGAATCTAGTCCATCAGACCGGTACAATGTGTATGTAATAGCCTTGTTAGCCACGTGGGTGGTTAACGGCGTGTAACACCAACGAGTTATGTTATTTGATGAGGTGTGTATTCCGCTGCAGTTTGTTGTTAAGTGTGTATGTTGTTAGATGGGGTGTTACAGCACGTCATATAAGATAGCACCTTAGCCGCTAGTTCGCTTTATATATATATATAGGTTCATATATACGAACCAATACTGTTAACGCAACAACAGTAAATAATAAGCAGCTATAAATATACAGTTCATGCATATTTATTCACACATTCAGACAAACAATCTTATCACAGATCACACAGAAGTCTTAACTGAGGAAGCCCTTAGACACAATCAGAGACACGTAACAACATACCGTTCACCCTGACTGTATAACGGTGGAGTATGAATCAGATAGATCCGATGCTCCGTGTGTCGTCTCTAACAGTCTAAACAATACATAACGCTGCTGATTAGCATCCCGTATAACAATATAACTCTATGGTACCCTGTACCGTCACTAATACCTCCCGGTTAACCCCCCGTTATTAACTGTCAACGTTTGTGGGGTTTTCGGCTTAACTCGAGATTTGGAAAAACGTTATATTACATGCGTAATCTTGTCTTGTATATTAATATACTTAATGTTGAACTTGTTATCGCATGTAACTTAATATACCCTTGTATATCATATAGTTTGTTTTGTATTGCATATATATATTCTATTCTTATCATATATTATACATTTCACCTTAGTATTAATTTCCTAAGGTTTGTTTTTCCAAGATTAATGGAGTATAATCCTTATGTAAAAATACTTTGGATTACATATAAATCTTTATTATTTCATGTATACTCCTAACATTTAGAATTTCCTTATCTAATGTTTGTAAATCTTTTCTCTTTGTCTTATATCATTTTAATTATGATAATATATAGTTATTAAACCATATATATTTTCCACTCCACAACATATATTTATTTATATATATGTATTATGGGACTATTAATTATATGGTTAGTCTTTATAATATATTCATTCTCTTTAATGAATATCCCTTATATTATAAATGTTACACCATTATAACATTAAAACCATATTATAAATTTTTATTTAAAAATGCCCATATTTCCGAACAGCACTTAGTTTCATAAATATTTACAAAATCCACCACGTAATTAATATAATGTTATATTATAGTTATATACATATATTATGACATTTATGTCATTAAAACAATTATAACCTATAGTTTCAAATTGTTATATATTACCAAATAGCCCCCTATACTCTCGGCTTTCACTATATACCACTAAACTTCCATAAATCACAAATCTAACCCAATTTATAATACATAGTTTTAATGTCATTAAAACTATATATTATACATATATCTTTGTAAAACCTTATATATAACTCCAAAAATTCCCAAATTATACAAAAGGTTATAAATATATTCCTAACCTTATACTTTCTATAAATCTCGGTTTTTACACATATGTTACCAATTTGTAACAATGTTATGAAATATCATATATTATACTTATATAATTCATATAAACTCCAAATTTAACCAAGTAAACCTCTAAAAATTCCTAATAACCTAAGGTCTGTTCTAAATTCTATTTAGTACCCCAAGTTTTCAGAAATCACATTATAACCCCATCTCTTATAAATCTTTTACAATTTAATAACTATCTTAATATAAGGTAGTATTTTAATTTCTTAAATTCTCTAAACTTGGTCAAAGTCTCCTATATAGTCAACTTTGACTTCTAATGCCAAATGGAAACCAAACTTTCGGTAATTACTAGTTATACCCCATAGTTTTCTATTTTTACAATTTTGACCCAAAACTTTATAAAATGTTATAGTTTTTATTAAATTCATTTTAAACCCCTAAACTCCTCTAAAATAAGCCCACGGCTTTATATTTCACTAGTAATTACCATTTGACCACAAACTTAATTATATAAGCATAAATTAAACTAAATAAGCTTTAAACTTAAATTAAAATGGCCTAATGACATGGCCTTATTACAACTTTGCTTTATAACATAAAATTACACATAAATAGCTCAATTTATACAATAAACTCATGGCCTGTTGCTGTAGTTTATTATTTTTCCACATAATGTCATAATTTGACCATTATGTTAATTAAATCACTTAAATGACTAGCTTAATTTATCTTAGTCATTTTTTTTCCATTTTAGGTTAATATAACCCATATATTTAACTCCACTCTCGACACATAATATATATATGCTAAGAAATCATAATAATCATAAGTTTAAGGTATTTATACCTTGGTTAATGCTTGTAACATCTCGGCAGCTTGGAGGAAAAATCATCACATCATTTAGACATGTTTATACACCAAAATAAGATATGGTTATACTCCAAGCTTGAGCTTAACCATAAAGAACAATTAATGTAAGATTTAAGGCAAAAATCACCTTAAAAATGCAAGGAAGTTTCCAAAGGATTTAGGCCTTAATTAAACACACCACAAGGTGTTAAATTCGCCATATAAACATAGGAAATAGCTAGACAACAACAAGCTGCTATGGTAATAGGTTTTACCTTGGCAAAATGCCTTAAAGAGTGATATTTCCTTTGGATTTCAGCCACCCTTGCTCCAAATGGTTAACCAACTGAATGAACATGTAAATATGAAGATTATGAGTGAATAAACTCATAGAAATTAGAAGGAACAAACCGGATGGAGAGTAGAGATCCTTAAGGTATGTTTTTACCTTATAATGTAGATTTGAACAACCTTGGTCCGTAGACTTGCTTCAGCCGAGATTGGTGTTTGTTCAAGGCTTAAAACCCTGATAATGAGACATGGAAAGTGATAGATCATGAGCTCCAAGTGTAGGTAATGAAGAGATGAAGAAAAGGAGCTAAAATATGCCTTAAACCATTACCTTAGGTGCTTAAGAGATTGATTTGTCTTCCACACTCAAGAACACAGCTTAAGAGAGTTTGGAAGAGCTAAGGGCTCGGCTGGAATGGGACAAGAGGCAAGAGAATTAGAGGAAAGGTGTTTAAATGGTTAAAATGTAAAAAAAAAGGAATAGTAAAATGGTGAATCATCACATTAAGTAGATATTTAGCATTAATGTTGTGTGTGCTGTCCTCCCTCCTCCTTGCCTGCCGACAGCCAAAGGATAATAATGGTCAATTAATTGACCATTGACCAAACTTGGTGAATTTGCTTAAAAATGCACTATTTGGGTTTCTATTCACAAATAAATGTCATATTTTGATTTTTATTTTCAAACTTTGATTTAGACTTTAAAATATAGTCTATCATGTCAAATTAATGATTTAAATGATATACTCTAGTCTTTAAAATGACAAAAAGTCATTATCTTTGAGCTCATACACAAAAACGTGCTTTAAGGTGTTTTAGCGCACATTTTGTGTCACAGGGTGTTTCTGATCTTAGTTTTCTTTAAGAACAATTTGTTGTGTTCCTTACTTCATTATAATACTTAGGAATCCACTTTGGATCCTATTTGAGGTCATACATTCTTTATGGTGTCTTAAAGCACATTTTTGGCCTTACCGATCTTAAAGCATGTTTTGCCTTGTTGAGATCTTTTAGATTGTTCCCCAATGGTATTTAGATGTTTATTAACCATCTTAGATCATTAATATATCATTTAATTAAGTTTTTAAGGTTAGGGGTATTTCACTCTACCCCCCTTAAAAAGGCTTCGTCCCCGAAGTCCTTACTCATCAACAGTTCACCTAAGGAATCAAGTTCCACTAAGTAATCAACAGACCATCGCTAGGGAGTAACTCCCACTAGGTTCAGACCTAGTCTACATGTATCATGATTGATACAGCACATATCCAATAGTCGGAACTCATGGTATAAACTCATTCGTATCATAGCACTAAACAAGGTGCACATCCAATTCATCAACAAAAGTACTCAGTGGTACTATATATATATTCAAACAGGTGCACTAAGGCACATACATAAGCTGTATCAAACATACAATCATCCAAACATACACGTATGACATAGCATACTACCAAACCACCCACAACAACAAAACCTAATGCATAACATATGCGTAAGCCAAGTGGTGTACCCCCCTTAAAAAGGGTTTGACCACAAACCCGTATAAGTATCAGCTAAGACTCGAAGAGTGCTGGGTACTTTGCTCTCATGGATTCCTCTAACTCCCATGTAGCCTCCTCTCACCTCCATGGTTTGACCAGAGAACTGGACCATGCTACGGTCTTGTTCCTAGTCTGTCTCGTCTTCGTATCGATGAATGCGGAGTGGTACCTCCTCATATCGTAGAGCGGGGTCGGTCCAACTCTAAAGTCTCTGGCTGTAAAACGTGCGATGGATGGGGCACATACCTCTTCAACTGTGAAACGTGAAAGATGTCGTGCACCTTCCCAAGCTCTGCTGGCAATCCCACTGTAGGCTAACGGGCCCACTCGCTCCCTAATCGCATAAGGTCCAACATACTTCGGGCTCAACTTGCCCTTCTGCCCAAACCGGAAGATCCCCTTCATGGTGTGACACTCTGAGGAATACCATGTCGTCGGTAGTGAACTCAATGTCCCTCCTCCTGTGTCTGCATACGATTTCTGCCGGTCCTGAGCTGACCTCATGTTCTTACGAATCTGTAGGACATCCTCCTAATCTGCTCTAGGTACTCCGGTCCTAGAAGCGTATTCTCGCTGGCCTCATCCCAGCATAAAGGAGTCCTACACGGTCTACCATAAAGGGCCTGGAACGGTGGCATCTGTATCGAGGAGTGGTAGCTGTTGTTGTAGGCAAACTCTATCAAGTGTAGACACTCTAACCAGCTCCCTGAAAATCAAGGCACATGCTCTCAGCATGTCTCCAGTGTCTGGATGGTCCTCTCACTCTGACTGTCGGTCTACAGATGGAATGCCGTACTAAGCTTCAACTTCGTACCCAAGGCTTCCTGAACCTGACCCCAGAATCTGGACAAAAATCGAGGGTCCCTATCAGATACAATGGTCTTTGGCATGCCATGGTGCCGGATCACCTCCTTCTGGAACAAGTCGCTAACTTCGAGACCTTCCAGGTATCTTTCATAGCAATGAACTTTGCCCACCTTCGTCAAACGGTCCACAATGACCCAAATTGTGTTCAGTCCTCCCTTAGTCGGTGGGAGACCGACAACGAAATCCATTGAGATGTCCTCGAGCTTCCAGCAAGGAATAGACATAGACTGCACTAAACCGCCGGGTCTCCTATGCTCAAACTTAACCTTCTAGCAGGTCAAGCATCTAGCCACGTACTCAGCTACATCCTTCTTCATCCCGCTCCAACAAAATGGACCTTCAAGTCCTTGTACATCTTCGAAGAACCGGGGTGGACGGATAAGGACGAGCATTGAGCCTCCTGGAGTATCTTCTCCTTCAGGTTAGGAGAAGACTCCGTAATGCACAAATGGACCATTCAATCGAATCATGCCATCATCACACAGTTTGAAGTCATACTTCTGACTCTCAAAACAACCCTCTGACATCTTCTGCCTGATACTCTCCATATACTGATCACTCTCCTGTGCAGCTCGTATCTCATCAATCATACTGCTGCTCGCTAATAGTGTAAACAATGAATGAGCTCTGCGGCTCCGGGCGTTCAGCTACTACATTGCTTTGCCCTCTTTGTACCTTCAGGTCTATGTCGTAGTCCTTCAAGAACTTGACCCACCTTCTCTGTCGCATGTTCAGCTCCTTCTGAGAGAAGAGATGCTGTAGGCTCTTGTGATCATAGTAGATGGTGACTGTCATACCATATAGATAATGTCACCAGATCTTCAACGTGAAGACTACTGCGCCTAACTCACGGTCGTGTGTGTGGGTAATTCACCTCGTGCTTCTTTAGCTGTCGGGATGCGTAGGCAACTACCTTCCCGTGCTGCATAAGCACACAGCCTAGACCGGTTCCAGAGGCATCACAATATACCTCGAACCCATCGGTGCCCTCAGGGATAGTAACAACGGGTGTCGATGTCAGGAGATCCTTCAGTATCTGAAAGGACTGCTCGCACTCGACAGACCATAAGAACTGGGACTCCTTCTTCATGAGATTCGTCATCGGTTTGGCCACCTTGGAGAAGTCCTTCACGAACCTTCGATAATAACCGGCCAAAACCCAGAAAGCTGCAGACGTCTGTAACTATCTTCGGCCTCGGCCAACTCTTTACTGCCTCTATCATAACAGGGTCTACAAATATTCGCTTGCTGATATAATGTGTCCAAGGAACGACACGCTGTCCAACCAGAACTCACACTTCGAGAGTTTGGCATACAGCTGGTCTCTCTCATAATACTCAAAACCTGCCTCAAATGTAACTCATGATCCTCCTTGGTCTTTGATTAGATCAGGATATCGTCGATGAAGACTACAACTGAACTATCAAGCTGTTCTCTGAAGAGACGGTTCATCAAATCCATGAAAATGGCTGGCGCATTCGTTAACCCGAATGGCATAACGGTGAACTCGTAGTGTCCATACCGTGTCCTAAAAGCTGTCTTCTCCACACCACCCTCTGCAATCCTAATCTGATGGTAGCCAGATCTGAGATCTATCTTCGAGAACACACTGGCCCCTCTCAACTGGTCAAATAAGTCATCTATTCGTGGCAATGGGTACTTATTCTTGACCGTGACCGCATTAAGCTCGCGGTAGTCGATGCAGAGTCGCATACTGCCGTTTTTTTCTTGACGAACAGTACTGGAGCACCCCAAGGAGAAACACTAGGTTGAATGAATCCCTTGTCGAGGAGGTCCTCCAGCTGTAGCTTCAGCTCCCTCATCTCAGCCCGGTGCCATACGGTAGGGCGCCTTAGCAATAGGGCCCGTACCTGGCAACAAGTCGACGGCGAACTCAACCTCATGCACAGGCGGCATGCCTGGCAACTCATCAGGAATAAGTCGGGAAAATCTACCACGACTGGAATGTCTACGTCCATCTCGTCGCTCTGTCTCGTGTCCTGTACATAACAGAGGAAGGCTTGTCGGCCCTTCCTAACGTCCTTTATTAGGGACAGTGCTGACACGATCTTGACAGTCGGCTCTCTCCTTACACTGCGGTATGACACTGTCTTGCCGCTCGGCCCCTTCAGTAGTAGTCGATGCTCTGCACAAAGAAGGCGGGCCCTATGCTTCTGCAGCCAATCCATGCCCACTATAATGTCAAGCCCAAATTGTTGAACTCGATCAAATCGATGGGAAAGGTCTCAGTAATGATGCTGATCTCTAACCCGTGTACTGTCTGGTGCAACCTACTTTCTCCTTCGAAGGAAGGGTGACTGAAAAGTCTGAAAGCTGTTCGGGGGCAGCCCCAGCTTCTTAGCAAATCGAGGAAATGAAAGAATGCGAAGCCCCTGAGTCGAACAATACGGAAGCACTAACACAATCAACATGAAAGGTACCTGAGATCACCTCTCGTATTAGCATCGAGTCCCAATAAATCACTAATTTACTGTCGGTTGTATTGTCATACCTGTGATGACAATTACCGGACTCCTTGGCTTGCGCCATATCTAAGATGCATATGGTACCCTCCTTTCCATTTTTGTGGCCTGAAGTTATGAATTAACGGTATCAACAAACTGAACACATATACTTGAAAGTATATAAACTCTTATTTCATTCATCCAACTGTATTATACAAGGTTACACACTTAGCTACTGCTATTACATCAGTACTGTCTAAAAGTCAAATTTAAACGGCCAGGTCGGATGTGGGTCTTATTCACTAGAGCTGGTGGCGCGGTATTGAGCTTAATGCTCTTAATTCCGTGATAAACAAGCCTCGCCTCTCCACCAAATACCAACACATCCCCAGACTTGAGGATGATCTGCTTGCTAGATCCACCCTCTTCTGGTCTCCATAGATGAACTCAGCATCATCGCCGATGGAGAATGACACAACCGGTATTCCGTTGGTGATGGACTCAATCGTCTCATCACAATCCTGGTGCATCCCAAGCTTTCCTCCCTGCTCGTAGTAGTTGATGATGCAAACGTCAGGTGTCATGTCGGGTAATGGATAAGTCTCACAGTCTTGAGCAATATCCATTGTGTTTCTCACCAAGGTTAGGAAACTCTCAGGTATCCTAGGTATTGATACGCCATCTACCATCCTCACCTCTCGATAAACCCTAGCTTGTGGATCCCAATCTTTCCCTAAGCACATCATGTGCAATTTCATCTTAGAACCACTATTAAATACAGGGGTATAAAATCCTCCCATGCCCTTACCCAAAGCTCTACACTCATTCACTATGGCGATTTGCTCATCTAGGGTTAGGAAGTCTCTGAGAAGTATCATGCCCGGTCTGACCACAAGACACAACTCGCCAGGGTACTCCCGTCTTTCTTCCACGGGTCTAGGTGATCTCTGTCTTGTAAGTGTGGGATAGCAGATATCGAAGTCTCCTAAGAGATAAAAGGTTTCCTAGATAAGTCGTTTATCAAGAGCGATAACTAAAACACACATTCATGCTAAGGTAAAACGTTTAACACTCAGTCATGCTCTCATACAATGGTTAAGGTTTCAAATGCTAACCTTCATCGCGCTGGGTACTAGTACCAGCGCCCGAAGCTCCCGCTGCATTCAGCACACGGTTGCCCGGCGGGTTCTCTGGTTCTGCTGCTGCGGCTACTACTACTGCTGTCCCCTCTGGGCTTGGGGCGCCGGCCCCCTCTGGCCACCTCGAGTTCCACTTCCTTCAGTAGGTGCGCTCTGAGTCCCCTTCGGCGGGCGGTACGCTCGGCTCTCCGGATTCGAGAAGCACTCGAACGACCTATGGCCTTTCTTCCACAGTGGTGGCAGTCCACAGCTTGCCCGGTGCAATCAACACCCGGGGTCTTACCACAACGCTTGCAGTGAAAGTGGCGCTGGGGTGCAGAACCTATTATCACACAACAATCTGATTAATACAAGGACGGTAATGGATAGTGTAAAACACAACTCATTCTCAAGGTTAGATCACTTACCCTTAGGGGGTGCAGATCTAAGAGGCTGGACATCATAAGTAGGCCCGGTCAGCATCGGGACCTTCTCCTTGCCCTTCTGGCTAGTCTGCTCTTCTTTACCCTCAAGGAGAACTTTTTTTCTGTGACCGTCAAAGTGTTAGGAATAGCAGGTATAAAAGCAGGCAGCAAGTAATTAATTTAAATGGGTTAAATAAATTAAAGGCGGTTCTTACTTCCAGCCCTTGCTGCCTCCGCTTCCAGCCATAACCTCCGCCTCCTTCTCGGGGGCCTTACGTTTCTGCCCCTGACTATCATCCCGGCTGTTCACCAACAGCTGGTCCGAAGAAGCCGCATCATAGCACTTCTATAATGCATCAATGAGTTCCCGAACTTGTATAAATCAAACTGTGTTACAAGGTATAAACTGTCAACTAAATTTACCTAGACCGTAGGGTATAAGCAGCACCCATGGCGGCCTTGATAGCATATCGGAGCCCGCCTCTAAATTTTTCCACCTTCACAGTATCAGAATAGACAACTCCTGGGACAAAGTCCAACAGCCCAATAAATGAGGAGTAGTACTGATCTACTGTCAGACTACCCTGCCTCAGGGCCTCGAACTCCTCCCTCTTCCTCTGCTTCAAATGAGCATGATAGTACTTTTCTCTCAACAATTCCACAAAACCTGTCCAACCAAAACCCTCTATAGCAATGTAGTGTGCCCTCACGGACCTCCACCAAGTGCTGGTGGCGTCCCTCAGATGGAAGGCTGCTATACCGACCCGATGCTCAGCAGGCACATGAATGGTGTCAAAGGCCTTCTCGTGCTCGATTATGTATCTCTCCAGGACGGTGGGGTCAGCTACCCCGTCATAGGTAGGTACTCACGTGTCAGCAACGCTCTTTAGCCAGTTTGGCTCTCTCGGTGCGGGTACGGGTGGGACTATGGGTGGCGCTCCTATCTGACCACCTTCCATCAGGGCTAGCTGAGCAAAGACGGCATCTACCGTCTCAGCAATGCCCACGACATGGGTCTCAGGAGGACCTCCTCCAGACCTGCCGCCTCCACCTCTGCCTCTTCCAGATGAACGTCTTCCAGAAGACATCTGAAGCATTTAAAATCAAAGTCAACACTCAGTGTAAATACCGTACTTTCTCAATCATAAGTTCACATAGCCCTAAAAGGCGTAAAACACATTGTCCCCGACAATCTCCTAACTCAAATCGTTAACAACTTCCTCATTGGTACTGGTATATGTATACCTAAGCTCACGGTACTTAAACTACTATCTCTTGTAATCAGAGCGGTACTCCGCTCTGATACCACTTTGTAACACCTCTACTAAATCCGGCTCCTAATTATGATATACACGTCGTACTAAATAAATAAATCGCAGCGGTAAATAACAGACTATCGTTCTAATGGTGTCACTTTATCACTCGCCCATACGGGTGAAATAGTTACATGATAATCAACATACGAAACGTGTTCCCGCAGTGATCACAAGAGATAGATAGTAGTGCTTAAACAATTTAAAACAAATCATCAACAACAACCGTTATTACAAACTCATACTCGTGAGCGTCTAACCAGATTACACCTCGGTTTACACAACCCGAGTCCAAAACAACATTATTATTAAGTCGTACCAAGTCTTAACCAACAGTAACCACAACTGTCGCGCCCCGTGTCGACCCACCAGCTAATCTCCTGAAAAAAAATGGTTTGTGGTATGGAATCAGCCCCTGCTGAGTATGTTATCACATGCCCCATCATGCCTCCTCAAACCCCTCAATTAATTGGTCGAGAGCATGAGATCCGTTACATGCAATACCGTTTTAATATTTAAACTGTAAAACAGTTAACAGTAATATCCATACAATAACACAACCACACACATAAGATAATCACACAGTATAACCAATGAACAACAAGGCGAAACAACGAGAATAATAAACAAGTATCGATTCCCGTCCTTGGTATAGAAAACCAATATTGTTCGCCAAAGTACAAGTCTCAACTGTAATAAGTGTTCAGTTATACCTAGTGACAACGTCTCTTAAAAACGACGAGTCTCTAAATTACCCATGTACTATGGCGGGTCACCCACGGCAGTAGCCACTCCAGCGGTAGAGTCTCCGACCAACGAGCCATCCTAGCTCACGGGAAATTTTCTTGATACTTGCGGACCCGTACGCGGACATCCTGGTATCGTTTTTGTGATCATAGCGCGCACCAAGAGCCACATCCTCTTGGCTTTGTTATGTTTATTAATTATACCATCGCATCGCATTACCAATTTTCTAACACAGCAGACTAAGGTCATAGTCCAATCCGGAGTCTGTAAACTCGGGGTCCAGTGTTAGATACGAGAGCGGCGTTTAGAAAGGCCAATGCTCCGTATTAAAGTCTCGGATAATATGTATATCTTATTATCCTAGTGCTACAACGTTTTCTGACGATCCTTATATTTCATATAAGATAGCACCTTAGCCGCTAGTTCGTTTATATATATATAGGTTCATATATACGAACCAATACTGTTAACGCAGAAGTTACAATAAATAATAAGCAGCTATAAATATACAGTTCATGCATATTTATTCACACATTCAGACAAACAATCTTATCACAGATACACAGAAGTCTTAACTGAGGAAGCCCTCAGAGACAATCAGAGACACGTAACAACATACCGTTCACCCTGACTGTATAACGGTGGAGTATGAATCAGATAGATCCGATGCTCCTGTGTGTCGTCTCTAACAGTCTAAACAATACATAACGCTGCTGATTAGCATCCCGTTTAACAACATAACTCTATGGTACTCCGTACCGTCACTAATACATCCCGGTTAACCCCCGTTATTAACTGTCAACGTTTGTCGGGTTTTCGGCTTAACTCGAGATTTGGAAAAACGTTTATTACATGCGTAGTCTTGTCTTGTATATTAATATACATAATGTTGAACTTGTTATAGCATGTAACTTAATATACCCTTGTATATCATATAGTTTGTTTCTATATGCATGTATAATTCTTTATCATATATTATACATTTCACCTTAGTATTAATTTTCCTAAGGTTTGTTTTTCCAAGATTAATGGAGTATAATCGTTATGTAAAAATACTTTGGATTACATAAATCCTTATATTTCATGTATACTCCTAACATTTAGAATTTCCTTATCTAATGTTTGTAAATCTTTTCTCTTTATCTTATATCATTTTAATTATGATAATATATAGTTATTAAACCATTATATTTTCCACTCCACAACATATATTTATTTATATATATGTATTATGGGACTATTTATTATATGGTTAGTCTTTATAATATATTCATTCTCTTTAATGAATATCCCATTATATTATAAATGTTACACCCTTATAACATTAAAACCATATTATAAATTTTTATTTAAAAATGCCCATATTTCCGAACAGCACTTAGTTTCATCAATATTTACAAAATCCACCACATAATTAATATAATGTTATATATAGTTATATAACATATATTATGACATTTATGTCATTAAAACAATTATAACCTATAGTTACAAATTGTTATATATTACCAAATAGCCCCTTATACTCTCGGCTTTCACTATATTCCACTAAACTTCCATAAATCACAAATCTAACCCAATTTATAATACATAGTTTCCTAATGTCATTAAAACTATATATTATACATATATCTTTGTAAAACCTTATATATAACTCCAAAATTCCCAAATTATACAAAAAGGTTATAAATATTATTCCTAACCTTATACTTTCTTTAAAGCTCGGTTTTTACACATATGTTACCAATTTGTAACAATGTTATGAAATATCATATATTATACTTATATAATTCATATAAACTCCAAATTTAACCAAGTAAACTTCTAAAAATTCCTAATAAATAAGGTCTGTTCTAAATTCTATTTAGTACCCCAAGTTTTCGGAAATCACAATAACCCCATCTCTTATAAATCTTTTACAATTTAATAACTATCTTAATATAAGGTAGTATTTTAATTTCTTAAATTCTCCAAACTTGGTCAAAGTCTCCTATATAGTCAACTTTGACTTCTTATGCCAAACGGGAACCAAACTTTCGGTAATTACTAGTTATACCCCATAGTTTTCTATTTTTTACAATTTTGACCCAAAACTTATAAAATGTTATAATTTTTATTAAATTCATTTAAAAACCCTAAACTCCCCTAAAATAAGCCCACGGCTTTATACTCCCTCCGTCCTAAATTGATCGTCCTGTTTGCTTTATGGCACGTTTTTCCACTTCAATATTAAGCATATAAAATAAAATAACTTTATAAAACTAAAGTTGGTAATATATAGTTTATCTTGTAAGGAATCATATGTAAAACTTAAAATTTTTAAATTATTTTATCTTATATGTTAAAAATTGAAGTCAAACGACATGTCCAAATAGTAAACAGGACGGTCAATTCAGGACGGAGGGAGTATTTCACTAGTAATTACCATTTGAACCCAAACTTAATTATATAAGCATAAATTAAACTAAATAAGTTTTAAAATTAAATTAAAATGGCCTAATGACATGGCCTTATTACAACTTTGCTTTATAACATAAAATTACACATAAATAGCTCAATTTATACAATAAACTCACGGCGTTGCTGTAGTTATTTTTTTTCCACATAATGTCATAATTTGACCATTATGTTAATTAAATCACTTAAATGACTAGCTTAATTTATCTTAGTCATTTTTTCCCATTTTTAGGTTAATATAAGCCATATATTTAACTCCACTCTCGACACATAATATATATGCTAAGAAATCATAAAAATCATAAGTTTAAGGTGTTTATACCTTGGTTTATGCTTGTAACAACTCGGCAGCTTGGAGGAAAAATCATCACATCATTTAGACATGTTTAATACACCAAAATAAGATATGGTTATACTCCAAGCTTGAGCTTAACCATAAAGAACAATTAATGTAAGATTTAAGGCAAAAATCACCTTAAAAATGCAAGGAAGTTTCCAAAGGATTTCGGCCTGAATTAAACACACCACAAGGTGTTAAATTCACCATATATACATAGGAAATAGCTAGAAAACAACAAGCTACTATGGTAATAGGTTTTACCTTGGCAAAATGCCTTAAAGAGTGATATTTCCTTTGGATTTCGGCCACCCATGCTCCAAATGGTTAGCCAACTGAATGAACATGTAAATATGAAGATTATGAGTGAATAAACTCATAGGAATCAGAAGGAACAAACCGGATGGAGAGTAGAGATCCTTAAGGTATGTTTTTACCTTATAATATAGATTTGAACAACCTTGGTCCCTAGACTTGCTTCAGCCGAGATTGGTGTTTGTTCAAGGCTTAAAACACTGAGAATGAGCCATGGAAAGTGATAGATCATGAGCTCCAAGTGTAGGTAATGAAGAGATGAAGAAAAGGAGCTAAAATATGCCTTAAACCATTACCTTAGGTGCTTAAGAGATTGATTTGTCTTCCACACTCAAGAACACAGCTTGAGAGAGTTTGGAAGAGCTAAGGGCTTGGCTGGAATGGGACAAGAGGCAAGAGAATGAGAGGAAAGGTGTTTAAATGGTTAAAATGTAAAAAAAAAAGAATAGTAAAATGGTGAATCATCACATTAAGTAGATATTTAGCATTAATGCTGTGTGTGTTGTCCTCCCTCCTCCTTGCCTGCCGACAGCCAAAGGATAAGAATGGTCAATTAATTGACCATTGACCAAACTTGGTCAATTTGCTTAAAAATGCACTATTTGGGTTACTATTCACAAATAAATGTCATATTTTGATTTTTATTTTCAAACTTTGATTTAGACTTTAAAATATAGTCTATCATGTCAAATTAATGATTTAAATGATATACTCCAGTCTTTAAAATGACAAAAAGTCATTATCTTTGAGCTCATACACAAAAACGTGCTTTAAGGTGTTTTAGTGCACATTTGTGTCACAGGGTGTTTCTGAGCATAGTTTTCTTTGAGAACAGTTTTGTTGTGTTCCTTACTTCATTATAATACTTAGGAATTAACTTTGGATCCTATTTGAGGTCATACAATCTTTATGGTGTCTTAAAGCACATTTTTGGCCTTACCGATCTTAAAGCATGTTTTGCCTTGTTGATATCTTTTAGATTGTTCCCCAATGGTATTTAGATGTTTATTAACCATCTTAGATCATTAATAGATCATTTAATTAGGTTTTTAAGGTTAGGGGTATTTCACGTTTTCTTCGGGATTTGTTCCCTCATGATTATTTAGACTTAAATAAGCTTCTAAAATACTTATAAGCCTAATTTATCACTATTTTTAATTACGGGGTATTTCATTTATGCACTATATTGTGATTTGGTGTAGTTTGAGTGTAGTTTATGTGTAAAGAACATTTAATTGGGATTGAATGTCTTTGGTTGTTTAAGGATGGAAAAAACTAAGTGTTGAGTGTAAGAATGTACTTGAGAAGCTATGTCAAAATTTAGTTGAGAAACTAAGAGTTTTGAGTGTTTTAATGAGGTATTGTGACCTAGGTTGTACTAGGAATTGTTAAGGGTTAAATTGGTGGGAGAAAATGAATTAAGGTGTTCTTGGGTGCTAGAATGACCTAGGAATTGTCTTGGAGGATTTAGAGATCAAATGGGTGATTTAGACACACCAAAGTCATGGAATGAGTGTTGTTAAGACATGTGCAAAAGTTGGTAGTAAGTGAGGTATTATGCCTTGTAATAACTTAGAAGTGAACTAGAGGGTATAACCTTGAGAAGTTTGAGTAAAGGAGATAAAGATGCATAATGATGCTTAAGAGTGGGTAAAATGGTTGTGAGGAAACACTTTGGTTAGTTGATATTGTAGGTAAAATTTACCACTTAGAATCCTAAGGAACAATGTTACAAGTGTTAGAAAATTTTTATAAGGAATTGAGTAAAATCTCAATGAGTTAGATGATGAGTTAAACCATGAATTAGAAGGGTTGTAAAAGTGCCTAAATGACGTTAGGACATACTAGGAAACTTGTGGAAGAGTTTGGAGCAAGATAAACATTTTTAGAGAAGGTTCTCCAGTCAACCGACCTAGGGGACTGACCCTGGCTGGGTCGATCGGACTGTAAATAAACCAGCAGAGAATGCTTTTGCATTCGACCGACCCAGGGGATCGACCTTGTCTGGGCCAGTTGGGATAAAAATTTTGAAACGGAATGCTTTTGCATTCGACCGACCCAGGGGACCGACCTTGTCTAGGTCGGTCGAGCAGAAATTGTTAACCTGAATGCTCTCTGCATCCGACCGACCCAGGGTTGGGTCGGTCAGACCTTATGAAAAAATAAAAGAAAATGTGGCATTAGTAGTAAAACCTAGTGAGAGTAATGAGGGTGAATAAATGTAAGTTTTAATGTGAAAGTATATAATATAATCATGTGATGTACTTAGTTAATCAGAAGTTGAATAAGGTAATTAACCGACATGAGTAATTATGTATAGGAGTTGCATTCGGTGGTCAACGAACGCAGCAGGGACCAAGGTATGGTTTCTTGCAGTTTTTGCTACCGGTTTACACCAGCTTGTGTGTTTGTTTGTTTTCTGGATGTTTATGACCTTGTAAGATTAAGAGCATGAAAAGAGTTTACAGTTATTGTTTTTATTGTGGCATGTATGTTCCGATACTGTCTAACCTCAAATACGTGCTAACCTGTTAGCTAACCAACGTTAGGATCACGTAAGAGAACGGTATCCGGTTTTAACGTCCCAACTTAGAGAACATTCTAACTACAACTATTCGTGTGTTAATTGTGAATTGTATTGTTCAGTGCATCCCATCTCCCTTGTGTGCCTATCTGGGCTTGAACACTTATAGTTTGAAATGATATGTTAAATTCCATCAATGGAACTACCAACAAGAGTATAACCAGGGGGTGAGGAATCTGGGTGACCGGTCACGCGTGAATGTTCGGGTATCGATATCTGGATCAGATTCGACTCTCTCCATGTTTGATTGTTTTTCCTTCTTGGATTACAATCTCCCACAAGTCTAATTGTATGGATTTCCTACCTTGACGTAAGTTCGGGGCTAGGGGGAATTTATGTACGGTGTGTTTGGATCACTACATCCAACACATCTTGGTGTAAGTTAAACGTTCTACAATCCATACGGTAACGAGTTATGTAACGGCCTTAATTTGAGAATGAAAACATTCTCTAGGCTCAACCAATTGGCTAACTTTTATTTGGTTCGTTTCCTCAAGCGATTCGTTCCTATCTATGTTGTGTGTATGTTGTTGCTATGTAATGAATGTGAATATATTTATGTATGTCGTTTGTTAAAATGAACCCCATGTCATTATGAGAATTAGTTGTGTGCATCCCGGTAGACGACGGGCTACACGCTAATCATACCAGCCAAGGGTTGCTAAGCCATTCGGGGCACCATATTTTATTTACAGGATGAGGATCGAAGAAGCGGAGTCGCTTTAGCTTCGAAGTGTAAATAAATACTTTTGTTAATTTTGGATAGTGAACCCGAGTTGTTCTTGTGCACTTGTCGCTATATATTTTGATGTAATCAGAATAGAATGGTGATTTTGTACAGTACACTCGGTATAGTGTAGTTTGGAAGTATGTGAAATGGTGGTACTAATGCTCGGGAATTTGTGTCCATCAGACCGATACAACTTGTACGAATTAGCCTTGCTAGCCACGTTGGTGGCTAACGGCGTATAACACCATCCTTGTAGTTAGTGTTTAGGTTATAGTTTTCCGCTGCGATTACTGCTAATTGTTAAGTTTTACAGTTGGGGTGGGGTGTTGCAGCATGCCTCCTACTTGCTCCCAGTCGGTTCCATGAGTTGCAAATCCGGCATAGTGCCCGACACTATGTGATCAGAAAACTATTCCTTGAAAGTAAATACATAAAAAGTAAGTCTGAAAATAAACAACAGACTTTATATATAATATAACATAAATATTAGCTATTATAACCTTATTTAGACCAATATACTTATGAATCTAGCATATAAAATATGCTAAGTCTGTGGCTTATCAATGGTGCATTTAATGTGTATTGGTTCTATTGGGTATATTGGACGACTTGGTGTGCTGAGTAATGTGTGGAAGGATGTGAAATGAGCTTCGAATGTTATTTGCTTACCTATATATATCATTTTATATATGCTGCTATTTTGCTTGCTACATAAGAATTGGGGAAAGATTCTAGTATAACTTGGGGAGGGGTAACCATGGGAATAGAGATTGAGTATCTTTAATCTTGGCTTATAATCAGGAGTTCATTTTGAGCTCAAGAGAAGCAGGACTGGTAGACCGACTCAACTTCACCTATATACCAGAAGTAGAAGCCGAAGGATCAACATGGTAGCCAATGACCCAATGAGACAGCTTCAAGAGTTCACGCTAAATATGGGACAAATGGTCCAACGCCAGGTGCAGTGAGACAACTTGCCTGAAGACTACACAAAGAGAATTACCCACTTAAAGCCTTCTACCTTTGCTGAAGAGGAAGACCCGGTACTACTTGAAGACTGGATCCGAGAGTTTGACAAGTTCTTTGATGTTGTCAACTGCCCAGAAGATAGGAGGGTCAATGGAGCAGTATATTACTTTAAGGGTGAGGCCGACATCTGGTGGACGGCCAATCGGGATGTTCTATGAGCTGAGCCCAATTTTGGGTGGGATGCGCTGAAGGAAGCTATGAGGAGGCGCTTCTACCCGGAGCACGTTCAGATGCAGAAGTATCTCGAATTTCTGAGATCAAGCAATTATCCAAGAGTGTGAAGGAGTACCATTCAAAATTCTTGGAGTTGGTGAGGTTCGCACCTACCATGGTCCCTGATGAGGCATCGAAGGTGCAGAGGTTTATTAGGGGACTCAACTAGAGTCTCGATAAGGCTTTGAGCATATTGCAGACGTTATATTGTGAGTGGTTAGAGCAGGTGAAATTAACATAAAAGAAAGAAATTAAAAACTCAAAATAAACGTCGGGCTGCAAACAAATCCGGTCGCAGAGTATAGTGAAAATGTAAGCAACCGGATGTCGAACCGTGGGACTAATGTACATATAATAGTACCTAAGCGTGTCACAAGAGGGGGGGTGGATTAATTGACAAGTAAAATTAAAAAAAAGAAAAGATAAAATAAACTAAGTTGACAGATAAATAAAATGGAACTCTGGGTCAGGTTAATATAATCTGCATATTAAGCTATCTCTACTGGTTTAATAATTGGCAAGGTTCCTGTAATTATCTTAAGGACTAAGTCATAGCCTCATAAGAACTCGTCACCTGTAATGCAAGGTTCTAATCAAGGTTCAAGCAAAAGCCTGCGAACGGCAGAGGAGTATTGAGGAATTACATTTGCAACTGAATACTAACTTATTAAATCATAACAAGTTTCCTCCAATTTTACGCCTTAATTAACCTGTCTATTTTATCACCTGGTCTGATCAAAATAGACTTAGTAGAGCAATTTAATAAATTCGCGAGATCTATTAAAAAGGCGATATGACTTTTAAAACGTTACAAACTGTATATAAATAAACCAGTAGAAATATTGCATAATTAATACAGATACATAATAACTATTCCCAGAGTAAATGTAAACTAGCCTAACATATTAAATAGATAGATAGAGACGAGAGTAATAAAATCATCCGTAATCACTCCGTCTCACCTGCTGTTTTGTGTACGTAGGGCTAGAGGTGAATTTGTGGAATGTAAAATAAATAAAATGGAGAATACGGGAGAAGAGAAATGGGATGAATGTGTGAAGTGGTGAAGTTGGGTCGTGGATGGATTGAATGATTTTTGTGGTGAAGTTGCGTGCGTTTATATAGGGAAAGGAAGATGGCAGGAGAAGGAAGAATGATTGCAGACATAGGTGAATGACGCGTGAAGGGATTGAGCTCATTGATTGCTCACTGATTGAAGCATTGATTGCAGGGGACAGGAGTTGGAGACGGGGAGCGAAATAGGTAGGCGCCGGCGACAGTGGGCAGCGCGAGTTGCAGACGAACAAGATAAGCTTCGCGTCGGTTTACATGTTGTCCGCCTGTGGTGTCCGCCCATTAAGAGGCGGTTGCTGCTCTCACGTCCGCCACCAAGACCGCCAGGCGGTTGCGCCCCTCTTGTCCGCCAGTTATGGGGCGGTCGGCGCCCTGTGGTGTCCACCAGTTATGGGGCGGTTGCCCCTCTTGTTGTCGGACTTATTTCTTCCAACTTCGACCGGCTCTAGATTGTTCGTTGGGCTCCGTTTTCTGAGCCGTTTGCGTCTATGCGTTCGTCTCTTAATCTACTTCACTCCCAGCTTGGTTTTCCTCATGTTAAACCAATAATTTGTGAGATAACAATAAAACACAACTAGAGGAAAACTAACCGAAAGTGGAGAAATGAGCAAGAAAAGTGCTAATATTATGTGAATTACACCTACAAAACATGCTCATTTGGACACTTATCACATATTGACCTTCCTAACCCTTCAAGATGTGTACGGGAAAGCTGAACCTATATATGGTGCAGCAAATGAGGAGGGAGGTCCAAGCGGGCCAGAAGAGGAAGATGAAGGATGGGGAGGACTCTCGGAGTCATGATGAGATATCCTAGAGGCCGAACCAAGAGAAGAGGTGGAGGCCTAGCTATGAGGGGAGGCAAAGGTTCGAGGGGGACCAGAGGCAGACCTAGAGATGGGGTGACCTGCCCCAGAGTTAGACTCAGAGGACGGAGCACGGCCGAGAGTGGCACTTTCACTGCAAGAGGGTGCCAGAAGAAAGACCACCAGGGAAGGAGTGTGAAGGGAACTTGGTCACGTGTTTCCGGAGTTGCAAGAAGGGCCACAGGGTATTGAGTGCTACAAGAACCCTCCAAGAGATAATCAGCAGAGGAAAGGTGGTGAAGATCGTACCTACAAAGAAGTCAGACTCCAGTTCAGAGGCCGGTACTAGAGCCAGAACTATCGTGGGGATGCTTCCAGCATGGCAATGGCGAGGGCAATAATGGAGGCAATAGAGGCCAAGGGGAGAACTGAGGCAACCACAGAGCTCCTGGGAAGATCAACGTCACGAGCCAGGCTGAGGTGGAAGCCGAAGCCGATGTTTAGCAGGTACCTTCAATGTTCTTGTACTCCTGCTCGTATTTTGTTTAACACGGGGGCTTCATATCTTTTCTATAATAATAAATTTGTTAAAAAGTTGGGGTTGGTAGCTAGTGAGACCTCTTCAACAGTTGTATCTATTCCCTCAGGAAGAGTAATCTCTTGTACTAGGGTGTAAAAAGATGTAGGGGTATACATAATCGGTGAAACGTTTTCAATTGACCTAATCCAGTTTGTTCTCCATGACTTCGACATCATCTTGGGGATGGACTGGCTGAGAAAATGCAAGGAAGGATAGACTGTGGCGAGCAAAAGATCATGCTAAGAGGGCCATCGGGACGGAGAGTCTCTAACAAAAATGTGAGAGAGAAACAAGGAGTGAAGATTATCTCAACGATGTCAATCCTTTCCCAAATGTAGAAGGGGCAGCAGGCGTTTCTCTGCTACGTCCAAGATTTGAGCCGAGAGACAAATAAGTAGGAGGAGATCCAGGTGGTGAGCGAGTTCCTAGACATTTCCTAGATGAGATCCCGGGTATGCCACCAGATCGAGAAGTAGAATTCAGTATCGACCTGGTGCCAGGGTCTGTACCCATCTTGAAAGTTCCTTATCGTATGGCACCTTCGGAGTTGAAAGAGTTGAAGGCATCGTTAGAGGATCTCTTGGAGAAGGGATGCATTTGCCCGAGTGTATCACCTTGGGGAGCCCCAGACCTGTTTGTGAAAAAGAAGGATGGGAGCATGAGATTATGTATCGACTACCGAGAACTGAACTAGATCACAGTGAAGAACCGATACCCACTACCGAGGATTGATGATCTTGTCGACCAGCTTCAGGGTGCAGGGATCTTCTCGAAGATTGACTTGAGGTTGGGATATCATCAGCTCAGAGTTGTAGAGAGAGACGTTCTGAAGATAGCTATTAGGACCAAATATGAGCATTTTGAGTTCCTGGTTATGCCCTTTGGATTGACGAACGCTCCAACTATCTTTATGGACCTCATGAACCGAATCTTCAACCTTAATTAGATCAGTTTTGGGTGGTATTCATAGATGACATACTAATATACTCCAACGATGAGCAGGAGCCTGAGGAGCACTTGAGGTTGTTGTTACAAATATTGAGGGAGCAGCAACTGTAAGCAAAGCTGTCCAAGTGAGATTTCTGGCTAGCCCGGGTGGCGTTCCTAGGCCATATTGTTACCAAGGAGGGAGTATCAGTGGATCCAGCAAAGATCCAAGTGGTAAAAGAGTGGCCGAGACCGAGTAACCTGACTAAGGTTCGTAGTTTCCTAGGCTTGGTAGGATACTACAAAAGGTTCATGAAAGACTTCTCGAAGATTGCCAGACCACTCACAAACCTCATGAAGATGGTGGTGAAGTATCAGTGGAGCAATGAATGCGAGAAGGCATTCCAGACACTAAAGGAAATGTTAATCTCAGCCCTAATGTTAACCCTACCTTTAGGTACTAAAGGATTCGTGGTATTCTGCGACGCCTCCAAGTACGGTCTAGGATGTGTCCTGATACAAAATGGGAAGGTGATAGCGTATGCGTCGAGGCAGCTGAAGGAGTACGAGACCCGATATCCGACGCATGACTTAGAGCTGACAACAGTGGTGTTTGCCTTCAAGATTTGGAGGCATTACCTTTATGGTGTCTCCTGCAAGATCTACACCGACCACAAAAGCCTCAAGTTCATTTTCATGTAGAAGGAACTTAATATGAGGCAAAAGAGGTGTTAGAGTTGATTAAGGACTACGACTTAGAGATTATGTACCATGAGGGGAAGTCTAACTTGGTGGTAGATGCTTTGAGCAGAAAGATGAGTCACTCAGTGAACTCGATGCGGGTTCATCTAGACGAGTTGGTTCGTGACTTCCAGAAGCTGAACTTGGAAGTAATAAAGTCAGGAGGCGTTGACCGGGAGATGAAGTTGTTCCATATGAGCGTCTCCTTGACATCTATGGGGAGATACTCAAGGGACAGTCCGGCGATGTGAAGTTGGAGCGAATATGGGAAAAGATGAAGAAAGGTAAAGAAGAAGAGAGTTTTGAGATCCACGATGATGGAAGTCTTAGATTCAAGGGCCGTTGGTGTGTTCCTCAGGAGTGTGCAGGTGTGAAGGAGAGCCTGAAGAAGGAGGCTCACAATACTCCATATTCAGTCTCCAAGCGGGGAAAAATTGTACAAAGACCTGAAGAAACAGTTCTGGTGGCCGGAGATGAAGAAGGAGGTGGCAGAGTTTGTATCTAGATGCCTCACCTGGCACAAGGTGAAATTCTAGCACAAGAGAATGGGAGGACTATTATAGACATTGGAGGTACCCAAATAGAAGTGGGACTCCATCTCTATGGACTTCGTGGTTGGACTACCTCCAGCGAGGGGTGGAGTCAACCAGATCTGGTTAATCGTAGATCGACTCACCAAGTGTGCTCGGTTCATACCTATGAAGAGCACTTGGTCTATGAGTCAGCTAGTAGATGCGTACATTAAGAATGTGGTAAGATATCACACAGTGTACCGCAGACTATTATATCCGATCAAGACTTGAGATTTTCGGCACACTTCTGCAGTAGTTTCAGTAGGCCATGGGTAGTAAGTTAAAGTTGAGCACAGTGTTCCATCCAGCTACTGATGGTCAGACAGAGAGGACCATCCAGACTTGAAGCATATGCTTCGGGCGTGTATAATGGACTTCCAGGGTTCGTGGGCAGACAGGCTACATCTGGTAGAGTTCTCATCTAATAACAGTTACCACGCCAGCATCAAGACGGATCCTTATGAGGCTTTGTACGGGAGGAAGTGCATAACCCCCTTGTGTTGGAGCGACATCACTAAAATAGTGGTATTGGGACCTCAGCTGATAGAGTAGACGATGGAGCAGGTTCAAATCATCCAGAGCCAAATGAAAGAATCCCAGGATAGGCAGAAATCCTATGCCGACTTGAAGTGGAGATCGGTTAAGTTCGAGGTAGGGGATAAAGTCTTCCTGAAGGTGTCTCCTGTGAGAACGGTAATCAGATTCGGGAAGAAAGGGAAATTGAGCCCTAAATTTGTGGGTCGTTATGAGATATTGGAGAGAATTGAGGAGGTGACCTATATCCTATCAGAGTTCTAAACACCAAGACTAGAGAGACCCGATCGAAGTCCACTCAAATGGTCAAGGTGATATGTTCAAATCATGGGACTGAGGAAGCAATATGGGAGGTTAAGGAGGAAATGAAGAAAAAGTATCCTCAGCTTTTCGAGCAGGTAATAGTTTAGGATTTGAGTGAATGTTCAATTTGTGATGAGCATTTCTGATACAACTTTTTCTTCAAGATATGGTTAGGTTTAGCTTCGAGGGTGAAGCTTTCTTTGAATGGGGATGAGATGAAATACCCACAAATTACGACATAAGATATATTTAGTACATAGCTAGAATAAATAATTTATTATGTGGTTAGTCGAGAGTGGTATTAATAATGGCCCGGGGTGTGGAGGGTGATTTTTCGGTATGAGGGGGGTCTATCTAAATATGGTCTGACTAAAAAGCCTAGATCCTAGAAACTGCCATTCTGTGGAGGGTGAAAACCCGTTATTCTGGCATCCCTCAAATACCTACTAAATCGTCCGTCTTTCCCATAAAACATAAGGGGAGTGCAAGTGAACACTACACCCGCTCTCAATGGGCCCCACGCGGACTTATGCCCCTAAGGGCGGAAATTGACTAGAGTCGCCACCTAGTTTGACCTAAGCTACTAGGAAGGAAGGGAAGGAGGGTTCTAAGAACCGTTGGTTGACTCTGAATTTGTTGCTTATGGATAGGACTTAGCTGGTTGCGTCAGAGATTCTATTGTGGGTTCGTACTGGGTTACACCCCTTAGAGTGGCAACAACCACGACTTCGGATTGGTGCCCGAGGAAACCTCGGTCTCCAATTGTCGGGATTGCCCTCTTTCAAAACCTTTTGGAGAGATTCATTTAAAAGCCAAAGGATAGGATTGAGTGTGGTTTGAGGATTGGATGATTTAGAAGATTTGAAGAATAGGCTGGTCTTGGAGTTAGTTTGGTTGAAGGGTTGGGAGTTTCGAGAGGTATGAAGAACACCTTAGAGAGGGAAAGGGTTTTTTATTTGGAATGGGGTCACACCCTAGATGGGCTGCCTACGTACTCAACTCCCTGTTGAGATCAGACCTTACGTAGTTCAGGAGTTTGTTTTTGGAGATTTTGATGTTTGAAGGTTTTTAGAAGAGCTTGATGTGTGGGGGTGTTGTAGTCTGTGAGACGCTCGGGTCTATGAGACGTTTGAAATCTTGAGATGTCGAAGTCTGTGAGACGCTTGAATCTGTGAGACGCTCGGGTCTATGAGATGTTCAGGTCTGTGAGACATTCAAGTCATTGGGATGACAAAGTATGTGAGACGCTGGGGTCTGTGAGACAATACGGGGTTGTTCGGAGGTGAGATGGCCGAGTGAAAATGGCATTTTGATTGATGTGGGGTCGCACCCTGTGTGGGTTGCCTACGTACTCAATTCTGTATTGAGATCAGACCTTACGTAGTTCATATGTTTAGGGTTTTGGAAGTTTTGATGTTTGTGGAGCTTGAAGATACTTGAGGTGTTCGAGATTTAGAAAGGTTCGAAGTTTCAAAAAGTTTCAGGTTTGGATGCTAGTCTGTGAGACGCTCGGGTCTTGTGAGACATTTGGTGAAAAGAGATATCGAAGTCTATGAGGCGCACGGGCCTGTGAGACGTTGAATCTTAAAGGTGGAGAGATTGAAGTGTTCGAGTCTGTGAGGCGCTTGGGCCTATGAGACTTTGGAAGCTTGAGAGAAGATAGAATTTGCAAGATGATTTAAGTTTAAGGTGAATTGGAGTTTGAATGATGACTTGAGTATGTGAGGCAATTGGAATTTGGGAGAGATCCTGGGTTTTTGGGTTCGAGGTTCGAAAAGAGTTGAGGTTTTGGGATATTTCGGGATTTTGAAATGAGATGATGATGGGTTGAGTTGTTTGGAGGAATGATGTTCAAAATCGTCTCTCTTAAAGTTTAAAACCGAAAAGTCATTTTTGTTGTAAAAGGGCGGATAATCCCGAGGGATTACCCTATGTACCCCCTCGAACACGACACTTAATTAATGGTAAGTGTCGAGGCTCAAAATATGGGGCAATGAATTTATATCGAAAAATAGGATTTAGAGAGAAACACCATGAATGAGATGTTCTCGGTCAAATCCTAATAACGTCTCTAACTCCCGGGTTTTAAAACGTTAAAAACCGAAAACATTGAAATTGAGCGGAAGGGAGTTAGACGATTATAAAATCCCGGCTGCGACTAGGAAGGTCATTACTTCCCTAGCACCCCGCCTTGTAAAAATCTAGGCTACAATTAGGGGAGGTTTGTCACCCTAATGCCCCGCCTAAAGAGATCCAGACTGCGACAAGGGAGTTTACGACCCTAGTGCCCCGCCTCGGATATTTATTTTGGAAGAGAGACAAGCGATATCTAACTAGGAAGAAAACGTTCTTTGAAGGTGTTAGACATCTCATGTTCCCCGAAAACGGTTTATTTGAGTTGAAAACTAAGTTTGAAAACTTTTGAAGTTGTTCGGAATTCTCGATGAAGAAACACTGATTTTGAGAAATGTTTTAGGAGAAAACTTTCTGTATATGTGAGAAGAACTTTCTGCATTTGAGAAGAGTTTTCTGTGATGTGAGAAGAGTTTTCCTTTTAAATTCCACAAAATAGTTTCTTTTGAAAACTTGGTGAAACTTGAATAAGAAGATGGTTTGAAATTGAAAGAAATTTACAAATTGAGAGTGGATGTATTGTGGATAGGATTTGGCCGAATGAATCGGGCTTGAATTGAATTGAAGTCGAGTTTGAATTGGATTGGGGTCGAGTTTTAATTGGATTGAGGTTTCATTTGGATTGAAGTTTGATTTGGGTCAAGGTCAGGAGGGGTCAAAGTTTGATCAAGATCAGCATTCGGATTGGTCAAAGCTAGGCCGGGTCAAAGTTCGGGTCAAGGTCAAAGTTCGGGTCAAGATTTGACTTTTGTGGACTTGGTTTGAATTGATTTGGACCTTGGGTCGGTTTGGGCCTTGTTGGCTCGGGCTGATTTTGGAGCTGGGGTTATGGACTTGGGCTTTGGGCGGCTTTGGGCCGATTTGAGATGGGCTGATTTTGGGGACGGGCCAAGTTTGGCTGAGAAAGAATTGGAGAATCAGATTGGAGATGAGTTTACTACTAAAAGGTTAAAATATGAATTTACAAAAGGTTGTGGAAAGAGACAACTTCCGGATTTGAGGATGGAGAATTTTGAATTAAAGAGCTGGAGGTCTGAAACGGAAGTGAGATTTAATTACATATATATAATGTATTAGGTGCATTTTAGGACTTAGAATGTTACCACCATGAGATAGGCCAATGGTCTATCAGGCCAGGGGAACACTCACTATCCTAAGGGGATTATTGTTTGCTTATACATAAATGTGTGTTTTAGGGTTTAGGATGTCACCACCATGAGATAGGCCAATGGTCTATCAGGCCAGGGGGACCCCCTCTATCCTAATGGCCGGGCCCTAAGGACATAGTAACTAGGGCTTAGAAATACAAGAGTAGAAAGGAAATGATATAAAAAAAGAGAGAGAGAGAAAGCATTATACACATGAGGTAAGAATGAATCGATAATCAGGGCGAATCAAACAGATAAGCAAATACATGATAGAACGGTGCTAGACAGGTTCTAAGAGGGCTCTCTTGTTTTATTATATCAAGTGGTCAAACAAAACTTCTGACTGCACAAGAAATCGATGACAAAACCCACAATGAATTGCTAGTTCAAATCCTTTCATTTCTGTTTTCTGCTTCTTTTTTTTTTAAGCCAAGTACATAGTCAAAATCTGAAATGAACCTACGCTTAAAATTACAAATGGGAAGCAAATGCTAAATACTCAAATGAATTGCTGAGAGTGTTCAGACTTAGCTCTACCGTTGCCAATCAGATTTGATTCAGTCTTGTATCTCAAACAAGCCGAACATAAAGTACAGTCGAATATGGTGCACGCAACAAGTTCATTAAGCCCAGCATTTTCTTAAACAAATACTAATCCTAATCATGGCACCGGAAACAGATAAGCAAGTTGAATTCAACCAATTAAACTGAAAACTCTATTTGCCAATCCCTCTTAAACAAAGACGGGATACATCAACTCATGCTTAATTACATATATTAACAACGAAGAAATCAGAAAGCAGGATCGAGAACCACAATCCAACAAGAAAAATAGCATGTACACTGAGTGAATAATCAAGCCACACGATCAGCCAAACAGAAGCATAAGTGATTTGGATTGAAGATAGATACCAAGAGAAAACAGATGAAATTTAACCCGCAGATCAATTTGATTATACCAACAGAAACATCAACGAGAGATGTTTTAAAACCAGAGAAGAATGATGAGAAACTGCAGCTGATTTTCTAAACCCATGAGAAGCAGTCTTGGAGACTAGGGTTTACAAGCCCGCTCCATGTGCACAGTCCAGTTCGGGTCTCGAATGGTATGTACCTTGGTTAAGTAATAGAGAAAAGATAGCGAACAGACAAATGTTAATCACCATGCAGGCATGACACTGAATAACAAATCATTATCCAAATCAGTCAGTGAAACCGACAACCAGATGCTAAAAAGGGGATTAAATGATCCCAACGAAACTGGAAGGGGCATATAAACTTGCTAAGAGGTGACAAATCTGAGATAATGGGTAGCCTTGGGTCCTGTATGGAGAGCCTAGCTTATAGACGACGAAAGCAAAATTAAAGACAAATCCAGCTGAAAAGCCCTTCAGAATTCGAATCGCAATGCCATAATATCTTAACAACAGTTATGTAACAGTGAGGCCAGGCCAACCATAACCGAAAATGACAGAGTTAAGCTAGGACCACCGTTAGTTCTCAAACCATACAAGATCGATGGATTGAACTTCCCAAACAAAGTGGAAATAATAGCTAGTCCATCCACACAGAACTGGTTGCCATAATAACGAAAGAAAATTGAAGTTCAGCAGAGATAACTGTTATACCCAAAATTTTGACCCCCTGGTTAGGGTCTATGAGGTACTGGTGTTGTGAGAGCCATTTTAATCAAGCGGTGAGGGATCCCGGCCCGATCGGCACGTTCTATGGCATGGGAGCAGCTTCGTCACTTTTAGGGGCGTTTTGGTAATTTTTAAAGGCTCCTAAGACCTCTTGTAAGCTTTCTCTCTCCTCCAAAGGATGCCCAAATCAGCTTGAAACGCTTTGATATTTTAACCCATGATAGAGGACGACATTTTAAGCATAATGGCGTTGGAATTTTGATTTTTCGAATTTCCAATAATTTTCTAGCAATTTCTGACTGAATCTGACGAGAAATTCAATTTAAAAATATTCCAATATTCAAAAAATCGGTTCCACCTCAGAAAATTCATAATATCCATCCTTGACACGTGGTTAAAATTTCACAGCAAAATTCCTTTGGGAAGTCACTAACTAAAATATCGAAAAATCTTACTTTTACTAGATTTTCTTTATCTTTAAGAAAGTCTATATAAGGGGATAGGTTTTTGGATAAAATCGGAACCTCATATGCTCAAGAACCCTGGAGAGTCAGAAAACACAGCCTCCTCACTCTCTCTCACGTTTTCCACACCCGGCCACCCAAATCATACCGAAAATCCCCCGAAATCACCATCTAAACACGTTTTCCAATCCCCAAAGCATCAATAGTCATCAAAACCCCACAAAACCACCACCAAAACGTGAAGAACAGCAAGGACAACCAACAACCAGAAGCTTGGGTCGAAATCCTCTCAGGTCTGCCATCAACGGAGCACTCGACGAATCCCGGTGTGAAGAAACGTTGTGAATCCGAAGGTAAAACAGGTAGAAACTCCACTTCCCTAATTCTCCACGGTATTATCTGTCCTGCCTCAAAATTTGGGCTCAAACTAACCTTCGTACGCTTCTGTATTGCTGTTTATTCAAGCTTCTGTCCAATAACTTGTTTACCAAGTTTCGTGCATAATTCGAATTCAAATTGAGAACTTTCGATCAGTAACGCATTGTACATCTTTCAGGCTACGCACCCATAAAATTTGAGCCAAAAACACCTTCGGGAACAGCCTTAACGCCGCTGTCCGAGGGGGTCCGCACCCACGGACGTCATGTCCTGGGTCCCGGACTCCTTGTCCGTAAGCCCGGACGCCCACGGACGGCGGCGAGTTTTTTAAATTTAAAAAATTTAGGTTTTCTAATAATGTCCGGGCCCACGGACGGCCTGTCCGTGGCCCCGGACTTTACAATTTTCTATTTTCTATTTAATTCGACTTTTATTTTTATATAGGTTAACTAGGGTCCGTGGTCTCGGACATTAGGTCCGTGGCCACGGACGGAAACAAAATTTGACCTAATTCTGCCTCCGAAACCCTAGTTTAGGTAATTTTAATTTCCACTTTAATTTTCTGTCAAAAAATGCTAAAAAACACAAAAAAACAGAAGCGCGCACTTAGGTTAAAAAGCAACTTTGTAAAAAGCCGTAATTAAACCAAGTAGAGGAAAAACGACCTAGGAGGGGTAATGAAAGTAATTGAACCCTAATTAAGTCGAATATCGAGCCCCCGTACCCGAACTCTCCTTTCCTAATTTGATCTAGGTTAAAATTAGGTGGCGACTCATAATAGGTTCCAGTGAGCTAGCTTAGGTTTTAATAATTATTGTTATATGACATAGTTATTAATCTTAGACTATGAGGACCTAAAACCCGGTTAGATCCTAATCAACTTTAATCAACATAGGATAGGGTTTAAAATCGAGGCTCACAGACTGGCGACTCTGCTGGGGATAACTTCTTAATTTTAACTTGTTTAATTTTAAGAAAGAGGGTTTAACTTGAAAATGTTTATTTATGGCTTTTACAATGTTGCTTGTTCATTTATGTGCGCACTTTAATTTTTGCACCCTTGCATCATATGAGAGTGAGGGTCCACGCAAGCCAATTTCACCCCGGGACCCGTTTGAGGGTCCCCTGTCTGGGACTCACACCTTTTAGGTGATGTGAATAAATGGGGGAAAAGAGGAGGGTGTCGTCTAACCACACCCCCTTAATACCTGGGCCTTAGCCCCAAGCATTTTCCTGGCAGTACCCTTACCTAGCCCATTGTTTGGTCAGTCAATGACCCGACCGTAGACGCACACCTTCAGGTGATGTGAAAAAAGTGGGGAAGCCCAAAGAGGATAGCGTGCAAGCCCTATTCCTTTGTGGTGACCTGGGCTAGCGCCCCAAGCACCTCTCCGGATTGATCCATACCCATTAATCAAGGTCGTCAGGTGAGGGCATTTTGAATTTGTGTGGAACCTTGTTTGCTCTTGTGATGGGCTCATGACCAGGCTTAGAACGGATAGGGAATTACCCCCACAGTTGGCCCAACCCAGTTCGAAGTCCCAGTTGTTTGAGGCCCATAAGCAAGGTTGGGCGCTAATTGATACCTTGTGTATGTTTTCTTTTCTTGGAAAAAACAGGAAAAAGCCCATGGCCCACTGCTTCGAATTCGACAAGTCCTGTGACAGAACTATGAAAGATGTGTTCAACTGGTCAAAGAAGGTTAACAAGTTGTCTATCCTTCACACTCTGGCATATTTATCCCAGACACGATTGCACGAAGATTTCCTGAGAGCGGCTATTAACCATTGGGACCCGGTTGAACATCTTTTCAAGTTTAGGGATAATGAGCTGACTTTACTGCCTGAGGAATTTGACGCGCTTCTAGGGGCCAATACCCTAGCTAGCCCAGTAGTACCGAACTTGACACCCTCACCGGTCGAGGCCCATTCCCATTTACTTGGGCTAAGTCCGACCCAGTTGCTAGGAATGGTAGGGCCCGAGGGATTGCCGGTGGAAACTCTTTCAGACTTTGTTACCTCTGAGACTTCTTAGAGCATAAGAGGAACTTTCTCGATCTCGCATTGCTGGCAATCTACCTTTCAGAACCCCATACATGGCTATACACCGAAAAGTTTTCCCTTTGCTTCTACAGGTTCGAGCTGGTTTCGCCTTGGGACCATTGATAGTCGCGCAGATTATTCAGAGTCTGGATTCATGGCCTAAGTCAAAGGATACCCCTTACTTCTTCGAAGGGAGCATTTATCTTCTACAAGTCTGGCTTCTCGAGCGGCTTAAGCTGATTCCTGAGTATAACCAAACGTTCACGATCCAGCATCTCCCTAAAAGGCGGGCCCCCGAGGAGCCGGTTGATGGATGGCCGGCCCTTTTGAACTCCATACGGCAGGGACATCAAGTCCGATGGACGGTCTCAGCTTGGAAAATTGAAGGAGTTCGAATGTGTGGAGGTTACTATAGGGGGATCTCGTTACCCGGTTTTGAGAGCTTTTATGTCATCCACCCGTGGCGTTCCAGCCGTCAGATTGGGCGAGCCCAGAACCGACCCAAGGGTTTGTTATATGAGGCACCAAGGAAAGCATACGATCATGAGGCTCTTCATACGATCATGATGGATCGACTCGAAGGGGAAGTTCAAGTGGTGAAGCCCTTAGCACTTGAAGACTTGGAGCTCTCAGCAAGTTATCGGAAATGGCTATACGGTCGAAAGGAGGAGGTAGATGCATTCAAACGAAAGAAGGAGGGGTAGCCGAGCCAAGGATTGTCAAGAGGAAGCTTGCGTTTTAGATATTTAATCCTACGCACTTCCTGTTTTCTTAGAACTCTATAATTTGTACTTCTTCTAACATCGAGATGAATAAAGAGAATATTTTGTTTTATTTAATCCTCTTTTAATTTAATCAATCAATTCTCGGAAAAAAGGAAGGAAAAAAGGGGGCGTCCGTGACCCCGGACTCGCCGTCCGTGGCCCCGGACGTTGACTCAGACGCGCCCGTTGGACCTCCAAGCGACGCCATTTCGTTTAGTAGTCTTCCCAACCCGATTCAAATCGGGATTTCGCCCAAATTTTGACATTTTCGTTCCAGCAACTTCATTCTCAAACCCTCAACTTCTCTCTTCCATATCTCACTCGTTTCTTGACCAAATCACTCCATTCCACCGCCATTTTGCCCACAAAACATTCCTCTTTCAATTCTGAACATTTCCATACCAAGATATCCTCATTTCGAGCGCTTACAGGGGCAGAAACTAGCGTCCGAAACCGAGTCTGGGGCGCACTTTCGAAGGCCAGATTCGTGCAGCTCTCAGCTCCCAATCCAAAACATTCTTCCACCATTGTATTTGGGTAAGTTTTCTCTACATTTTGACTACTCATTTGTCCATTTTGGTGAAGAAACAGAAGAAAAACGAAATTTGGGAGCTAGGAAGAAGACGACAATGGTGGTTCTCGGGTCAAATTTTCGACGTTTGATTTTTTATGTTTTAAATGGCCCACTAGCTTTAGAAGGACATTTTAAACGTGAAAAGTTCGTTTGGAAGGCCGAAACGCTTGTAACGGCCGAGGGTCGCCCGTTTTAGTTTAGTGCGTTTTAAGTGCGAAATGAGATTCCTTGCGTTTCTAGCTCGTGGAATATTTAAAGTTTGCATGAATGATAGATCCTAGGACTGATTATATGGTGTGGAGTGCATTTGAGAGCACGGGATTCATGAAAAATCTAAGGGAAACTCTGTCAAATTCCTGCAGAATTATATGTCTTTTGTCTCGTTGAATCCACAGGCATACCATGGAGGGTCGTAGGAGTTCCCGTGGGGTAGCTGGGGCTGGAGCACCAGGCTCTCAGCCACGTCGCAGGCGCCGCAGAGAGGCATCCCCTACCTATGACCATACCCGCTTCAGAGGAGCTCAGCAGGAGCGCTGGTTTTATGAGAATCAGGACATTTCCATTCAGCAGGAGCGTCTCTTCAGCGATGACGTGGTCGCCACTTTCGACCTTGATCACCTGTTTCAGCACCTTGACTGGGTGGGGTTGCTTACTTGCCCGAGGAGCTACGTTAGGGAGTTAGTCATAGAGTTCTATGCTAATTTGGACCAGGACGATACTGGGGCAGTGGTATCCTATGTACGAGGCCAGCCCATTACTGTGGGCCTAGATGATTTTGTGCATTTTTACGGCTTGCATCCTAGTGACCCTGAGCACAGGGGACTAGAGACGATTGCAGTCCTGGAGGGCGAGGCACGCCAGTACTATCTGCAGCACTCTACCCTGTCGGAGCGTGTTCGTTCTTCCACGAGGGATCAGCCAAGGAAGCAGGTGATCCTCCCTCCGCTTTACCCACTGCTCTTGACAGGGTGTTATTGGAGGTCTTGTCCCGTAACGTGTTACCAAAAAGCGCGTAATGACGTCTCCACTCGCTACTGCTTCCTTATGAGGTACATTCAGCATCCACCTGACTCAGAGGAGGGCTTGATCCCGTTGTCGGTTTTTGATGAGAGACCACCTGATGGTGGCAGCCGGGCCGGTCGCCATGCCTTAGTTACCCGAGTTTCATTCAGTGGCTATGCGAGTGTGCACAGGTTCCGATGGGGGATGACGATTGGGAGCCTCTATATCCTACCTACACCATGGAAATGCTGAGGTCCCTTGGCTACTCAGCCGATCAGGGTTGGGCTTTCCGCAGCAGGCCAGAGTCTTTTCTCAGAGACCAGTCCGGCCCAGGCAGAGACAGCAGGCACCAGAGCCCGAGGACGTCCCACATCACGAAGACCCGTCAAGAGGTTACGCCTACCAGGGTGAGGGGTCGAGCTACATGGGCACCGAGTACCCTATACCGCTTTCCTCCTACTACGCCTTACCCGCTAAGCCACCACAGCCAGCCACAATTGAGAGCTGTGCAGAGGGATATCCAGTCTCTTTTCCACATCACCCAGGGTCGCATGGAGCGTAGGCAGGTGCGCATGGAGGGTCGCATGGATACTTTCATGGCTCACATGTATTCAGTCTTCCCACGTCCACCTCCTCCAGGGCAGTAGTTTTAGGACTTTGAATTTTCTCTAGATGTTTCATGTCCTTTTTCGTTTGTATTGTCAGACATGAGTTTTTCTTTTGGTGACTTTGTGCTTTGATACTTGTTGCATGTTTCATTTCATGTTATTCGAGAAAACTCTTGCATGTAGGAAATCGTTGTCCACTATCACAAGTTAGTTATGCATCTTTGCCGTCAACACAAGGTAAAAAAAAACAAGTCATTTCACCCATGTGTCCTATCACTTTATCTCTCCATCACTTCACCAAAGCTTAAACCAAAAATTGCTGAATCATTCGACAATCACTTCCTCATGCGAACACCACCTTCATCATATACGTCCCATGCGCTTTCTTAACATTTCACTAAATACACAAAGCCAAAATTTGTTGCTGCCAGATCACCCATCACCCCTTCACAGGAATATCTCATCACCACTCACCATCATTGTTTACCACCACACATGCAATCACCCTCCATAAATAACTTGGGCATTCTAAGGTTCGTTAAGTACACCCCACAGCAATACTGGGGGCAATCTGAGTTAAGGAATGATAATGTTTATTTCTTTTGTTTAAATGTGCAAGCAAGTCTCCGAGTGTACACTTCGCGAGAGTGCCTTGAGTAGTAAAACCAAGAGCGAAAGAGCGTGTCATTTTTACTCGACTCTAGAGAGGTCACATTCAAAGGTAAGGTAAACGGCATGACTCCGACTGAAGGAGATAATTTGTAAATTTACGCTTAAACCTATGAAAAGTAACAAAGAACAGATACACAACTACCAGGGATGACGAAGCACCTAGGTACAGCACCACACAGCCAAAAGCCTGTGAACCCAGACATTAAACCCTAGGCACCCCCGCTGAGCTTTTCATATATGACCTCTTTCACAATGTTACAAGCTCCACAAACAAGCCAGCCAATGATGAATAACCAACCCGGTGACCAAAGGAAGCAAGGAGCCCGACTTTTGAGCAACAACTTCACAAGTCCAAAGAAGCAGAACCGCTACCAGCGTGACGAAGCGATCCGCAAATGGTCCCAAAGTGACACAGGATCCAAAATGAGCTAACATCAAAAAGCTCTCAAAGATCAAAACCGGGAAACACAAGAACCCCGAAGGAAAGGATTCAAAGAAAGGCAAACCTGAAAAGCCTCGAAGAAATCCAAAATTGGAAGAAAGAGGAAAGATGCAAGGAACAATCCAAAAGTTCCAAGTCCCAAGTTCATAAGCGAAGTCATCACGAAGTAGCCAAACGTCTTCAAGGCAAAGAAGACAAGTCCGAGAGACGGTGCAAGTTGCAGCTTTGGTCACCCTTATAGCTCTATATATCCTAAACATTCCTCCATTGTCCTATTGTCATTCATCACACCCCATAGCCACGTTATAAGCCCAAAAGACTTCCGACTTAGTAGTTGTGTATCCGATCATGTGAAAGTAATAGGTTGAACACGTAAATCTAACAAATGTCAAATTCAATGGTTGAGAAGTTGTGACTGTAAGTGAGAAACGAGTGCAAACACCAAACACGCCGAGTGTAGGATAGGAAGCACCACATCAAAGCATAAGCCTCGACCCTGTGAGGATGAGACTTGTTCACGCGTTTAATCAAAGAAAATACTGGGGGCAATTGATCGTTCCGATCAATTGCCATGAGCTCTAACTCAGATCGTCCTAAGGAAAAATACTGGGGGCAATTGGTTGGTTCCAACAATTGCCATGACAACACCAATTGAAACCTAAAGCTTGAGCACCACCATCCCACCACAGGCCCGTCCTAAGCCCTTCCTCCACATCAAATACCCGCAGGCCCGTCCTAAGCCCTATCTCCACATTCAAACACCTTCAGGCCCGTCCTAAGCCCTATCTTCACACTCAAACATTCATAGGCCCATCATGAGCCCCACCATCTCCAGATTTGACATAAACCCTAATCGTTCTACATCCATTTAGACCCATCATACATTTTACTCACTTTCACTTAGAACAACCCTTAGGCTCGTCATAAGACCTAGATCCATCCTTAGGCTCGTCATAAGACCTAGATCCATCCTTAGGCTCGTCATAAGACCTAGATCCATCCTTAGGCTCGTCATAAGACCTAGATCCATCCTTAGGCTCGTCATAAGACCTAGATCCATCCTTAGGCTCGCCATAAGACCTAGAACCATTTTTAGGCTCGCCATAAGACCTAGTCACGTTCCCTTAGGCTCGTAGTAAGACCTAGTTGCATCCCTTAGGCTCGTCATAAGACCTAGAACCATTTTTAGGCTCGCCATAAGACCTAGAACCATTTTTAGGCTCGCCGTAAGACCTAGTCACATTCCCTTAGGCTCGTAGTAAGACCTAGTTCTAACCCTTAGGCTCGTCATAAGACCTAGAACCATTTTTAGGCTCGCCATAAGACCTAGAACCATTTTTAGGCTCGCCATAAGACCTAGCTGCATTCCCTTAGGCTCGTAGTAAGACCTAGCGTTACCCTTTAGCTTACCCACTCTTATCAAACACATTGCATTCATCTCATTCATATAGGCTCGTCGTAAGACCTAGTTGCATCATCCAGGCGCGTCACAAGACCTGGCAACAGAAAAGTTGGCGAGGTGATGACAATAAATCCTCCTTTTGCGATGTCAACTTATTTTCGGGATCAACGAATGGTGGGCGATGGCAATAAGTCCCCAAGGTTTTTACCAGGAGTTATCCCTGCACACCGGCTTGGGGGGCGATGGCAATAAGTCCACATTGGGTCCAGCCAGGAGCATTGGCACGGGTTTCGGTCCCCAGAAGCATCCGAGCATCATCAGCATTATCATCAGCATTATCATCAGCGTCATCAGCATTATCATCAGCATTATCATCAGCATCATCAACATCATCAGCATCATTAGCATCATTACCATTCCAGCATTTTTGCATTTGCATGCCGCCTAGCTATCATCATTATAGGTAGTCAACGCCTTAGAATCGCTTGACATTATCTCATTCATTATAGGTAGTCAACGCCTTAGAATCGCTTGACATCATCACGTTCATTATAGGTAGTCAACGCCTTAGAATCGCTTGACATCATCACATTCATTATAGGTAGTCAACGCCTTAGAATCGCTTGACATCATCTCATTCGTTATAGGTAGTCAACGCCTTAGAATCGCTTGACATCATCTCATTCATTATAGGTAGTCAGCGCCTTAGAATAGCTCGACACAACTTATCAGTTTTCTGATAACATGCAGGGTCTTGGAAACATTTGAAATTTTGGGGTATCACTCAGGCATCAACTAGCCTTCTCACTTTCATTACAAAGTCTAGTTGACGGGGGGCAATCTGTTATACCCAAAATTTTGACCCCCTGGTTAGGGTCTACGAGGTACTGGTGTTGTGAGAGGCATTTTAATCAAGCGGTGAGGGATCCCGGCCCGATCGGCACGTTCCATGGCATGGGGAGCAGCTTCGTCACTTTCAGGGGCGTTTTGGTAATCTTTAAAGGCTCCTAAGACCTCTTGTAAGCTTTCTCTCTCCTCCAAAGGATGCCCAAATCAGCTTGAAACACTTTGATATTTTAACCCATGATAGAGGATGACATTTTAAGCATAATGGCGTTGGAATTTTGATTTTTCGAATTTCCAATAATTTTCTAGCAATTTCTGACTGAATCTGACGAGAAATTCAATTTAAAAATATTCCAATATTCAAAAAATTCGGTTCCACCTCAGAAAATTCATAATATCCATCCTTGACACGTGGTTAAAATTTCACAGCAAAATTCCTTTGGGAAGTCACTTAACTAAAATATCGAAAAATCTTACTTTTACTAGATTTTCTTTATCTTTAAGAAAGTCTATATAAGGGGATAGGTTTTTGGATAAAATCGGAACCTCATATGCTCAAGAACCCTGGAGAGTCAGAAAACACAGCCTCCTCACTCTCTCTCACGTTTTCCAACACCCGGCCACCCAAATCATACCGAAAATCCCCTGAAATCACCATCTAAACACGTTTTCCAATCCCCAAAGCATCAATAGTCATCAAAACCCCACAAAAACACCACCAAAACGTGAAGAACAGCAAGGACAACCAACAACCAGAAGCTTGGGTCGAAATCCTCTCGGGTCTGCCATCAACGGAGCACTCGACGAATCCCGGTGTGAAGAAACGTTGTGAATCCGAAGGTAAAACAGGTAGAAACTCCACTTCCCTAATTCTCCACGGTATTATCTGTCCTGCCTCAAAATTTGGGCTCAAACTAACCTTCGTACGCTTCTGTATTGCTGTTTATTCAAGCTTCTGTCCAATAACTTGTTTACCAAGTTTCGTGCATAATTCGAATTCAAATTGAGAACTTTCGATCACTAACGCATTGTACATCTTTCAGGCTACGCACCCATAAAATTTGAGCCAAAAACACCTTCGGGAACAGCCTTAACGCCGCTGTCCGAGGGCGGTCCGCACCCCGGACGTCATGTCCGGGGTCCCGGACTCCTTGTCCGTAAGCCCGGACGGCGGCGAGTTTTTTAAATTTAAAAAAATTTAGGTTTTTCTAATAATGTCCGGGCCCACGGACGGCCTGTCCGTGGCCCCGGACATTACAATTTTCTGTTTTCTATTTAATTCGACTTTTATTTTTCATATAGGTTAATTAGGGTCCGTGGTCTCGGACATTAGGTCCGTGGCCACGGACGGAAACAAAATTTGACCTAATTCTGCCTCCGAAACCCTAGTTTAGGTAATTTTAATTTCCACTTTAATTTTCTGTCAAAAAATGCTAAAAAACACAAAAAACCAGAAGCGTGCACTTAGGTTAAAAAGCAACTTTGTAAAAAGCCGTAATTAAACCAAGTAGAGGAAAAACGACCTAGGAGGGGTAATGAAAGTAATTGAACCCTAATTAAGTCGAATATCGAGCCCCCGTACCCGAACTCTCCTTTCCTAATTTGATCTAGGTTAAAATTAGGTGGCGACTCATAATAGGTTCCAGTGAGCTAGCTTAGGTTTTAATAATTATTGTTATATGACATTGTTATTAATCTTAGACTATGAGTGGACCTAAAACCCGGTTAGATCCTAATCAACTTTAATCAACATAGGATAGGGTTTAAAATCGAGGCTCACAATAACGACAGAATGATTCAATCAGAACAAGATAAGCACGGAGATATAACCTGACACTAATCCTCTGCAGTATGAATCGGTAGGGTTAGAAACAAACCAGTGGATCCTTCGGGAAAGTGAGCGAGTTTCTCATTCAAAATGAGCTTAACAGGCGAACCGCCCACATATCAATCAGGAGCAAAACCAGTGGTGACGTAGTTGCAACGGCAGGGAGTAGTGCTGGGAATTGGAGATGGAAAACGGGTTATGGTGAAAATAATTTATCTAGCTTTTACCGATGTGAAATCAGAGGGGTTTAATGAGAAGATGCAACTATTGATAAAAAGGAATCATGACATCGCTGATGGAGTGCAGGGATGGTTTGATTTTTTGAAGAGGAAGGGTGGAGCGGGCGTGCTCCTCAATCGTCGATGGTTTGAAGAAAGGGAGGTCTGGTTCATCAATGAAGAGAAAGAAGACGGGCGGCACTCCTGGGTTACCAATTTGAGTTTGCAAAGTTACCGGCGAAGAGGATGAGAAGAGACGGCGCCCTTGTTCTCCGTTTGGTTGAAAAATTACCGCCGGTGAAAACGAAGAAGGTTGGGGCATGGACATTCTTGTTCGCCAGTGAGAGTTTGCGAACTTACTGAGAGGGATGAGGAATCAGGATGAATGAAGTGAGAAATCGGTGGAGGTTTCCTGCTTAAACGAAGTCGGGGAGGATTTGTGTAGTGAAGATCTCTAGTGGTGGTTGTTTTTTTTTTAGTGAAGAAGAAGAGGGAGACTCCAAGCGTGTACATTCTTGTTCGACAGCTTGGGTTTGCAAAATTACCGGTAGAGAAGGGAATGAAGGAGTGGCTACTCTTCTCGTTTCGAAAATGGAGGAACGACCAAAGAAAACCGGGGGAAGAAGATGGAAATCGGCCGCACCTCTCTCGCTACTGTACAAGTTGGTTTTATAATGAGAGGGTGGGGTTTAGGGTTTTTGATTGGGTTTGAGTTTTTGTTTGGGCCTCTAGGTCCAATGCTTGGAGCTGGAATGGGTTTAAGGGACTGGGCTAGACCAGACTTCAATCAAGTGTGGATTGTGCTTGTGAGCTGAAAATAAAATGTACAAACTGAAGTGAATTGAAATGATAATTAAAACACTAATGTTAATGGCAGAATAAAATAAAATATAAGAAAAAGTGGATAGACGAATAAATAATAAATAAAGAATATAAATAAGAATAAGATTGTAAAACAAATGAATAAACAAAAGAGATGGCTTTGGAACAGGAATGTCGTTGGAAACTCTTTTGTAAAAGATCGGCGTGTTTTCTAAATGCTTGAAAAATCAGTTCGAAAACTTATTAAAAGGTGGCTTCATTTTGGCACGCACGCTAATACGTTTTGAAAAAAGAAAGGCGACGACCCCTCTTATTCCATTTATTATTTCGGAATTTGCTTTATGGGGTGAGAATTTTTGGTGTCTACAGAAAGTATCGCCCATGAGAGGAGTACCCAGGTTCGGGAAGAAAGGGAAGCTCAGTCCCATGTTCGTTGGACCCTATGAGATCTTGGAGAGGGTTGGAGAAGTGGCATACCGGCTAGCTCTTCCTTGTGAACTGGAGAAAGTTCACAACGTCTTCCATGTATCCCAGTTGAAGCGGTATGTTCCCGACCCTTTGCATGTGTTGCAGCCAGAGGTCTTGGAGCTGGAGCAGAATCTATCCTATGAGGAGTACCCCATCAAAGTAATGGACACTAAGACCAGGGAGACACGATCGAAGTCCATCCGTATGGTCAAAGGCTTATGGTCTAATCATGGAACCGAAGAGGCTACATGGGAAGTAGAGGAGGAAATGAGGAAAATACCCACAGCTTTTTTATCAGGTAACCACTCGAGTCAGTATCTAGTTTAGCAACTTCTCGCCTTATGGATGAGTTTTAGCTTCGAGGGCGAAGCTTTCTTTTAAGGGGGATGAGATGAATACCCAGGAATTTGAAGTTAGGAGTACGATAATATATAGTCAGAATAATAAGTCCGAGTTAGTAATATAGTGGCCCAGGGAAACTAACGATACTCCTATATTAACTTATTTCCTCTTCCTAGAACTTTCCTCTCCACATTTATTCATTTTAAATACATAGAGTTCTAATTCAAATTGACTTTCTCTTTGTTCTTAATTATTTATATAGAATTCAATCTGAGTTTACTTCCTATTAGTGATTATCTTTGATTATAGAGTTCAAATCCCATTTGACTTCTTCAAATTAATTTATATATATTTGTTATTATTATTCTAGAACTCTATCTAACGCAATTATAATTCTCTTGCTAGTATTATTGCCTTACTTTATTTAATTTATTTCAATCTCCTTCCTACTTCCAAGTAAATGTTTATTAATTATCTTCCTAGACTTTCTATTCCATCCTTATCTTGTTACAACGATCTACTTCCTCAACAATATTCAACTAGGAAACTATTTCTGAATTTCTAAAAGAATGTTGTTAGAGATTTTATTTTCCTTCCTGATGTTTCTCAACGTTATGTTGTTGTATAGGTTCCCTAAAAAACAAATTACAATGTTAAGTATTTATTTTGATTTCCTTTTCTGAGTTATTTGTATTTCGTATTTATTTAACTCTTTTGTTTTAAGATAGTAATCATTAACTTGTTTAACAATATCGATTTCCCTTATTCCTATAATTTACTTATTTATATACGACCTTCCCCACTACGTCTCTACCTTCATCACGACGCTTCTACGCTTTTGCTCTACCAAAACTTATTCACGTATCTTCTTCCTTGAGTTCTTATAATTCGCGTTCTCCATTCTACCTTCGGCGTTCTTCACTCTACCCTTGCTGGATCGTTTCCCTTGGTGCCAATTAGGAGCTTTGTTGGGTAATGTATTCTACTTAGTTACTTAGTTATCTATTCATGGCTTGACGAATTCTGATTGTTAATTTTGGTTACCTAGACGCCGATATCGTTGACGAGTGCTATCAATAGTCCGGAGCAGTTGGGTTCTTGAGGGATTTGGTTGTTCCAGGTAAATTCTATGCTCAATGGTTTCAATTGTGGTTTTGCGAAATATGGAAAAGGGTTCATTGTACTTTTATCTCGGTTATGGTTTGAGGATTTGGGATTATTCCCCACGTTTTGGAATTGAGGAATTGGATTGAGATTGTGGTGTTTCAATTGTGGTTTTGGGAGTCTTTCAGGTGTATTCTATTGTTTGGGAGCCCATAGGTGCTCCCCATTATTGATATTATTTGCGCTGCACACATTGTTGCAGTTAAGCTCTATGATCTACTCTATGTTACTACTGTTTCATAGGGGTGTGCACACTTAAGGACTTAGGGTGAGGTGGTTGTTTGACGGTCCCATAGGTGACTGTCCTGGAATTGTTGTTTGGGGTCCCATAGGTGACCCCGTGTTCGGAATTGTGGTTATTACTCCCTGTTGAAAGCTCCCTACTGCAGTTCGGTATTGTTATATTTTTCTGGAAATTCACTAACTATTCAGTAAACCTTCTCATCTGATTGTTAAGGCAATGGTGTTCTAAAATGTATTTTACAGCTTGAGGTGGAATTTACTCAGTTTTTCTGATTTGTGCGATCCTTTCTGTGTTTTGTCTATGTTTTATGATCGCAGGTATGGATGACTAACTGAGGGGATCGGGACAGCGAATCACATAGTTTAGGACCACGTAATAATAAGGCGATGTCTTGAATTTCAGTGTGTTTAGAGATGTTGTTATGTTCTCAAGGTTTTTATACATTAACGTTATCTTGCTTCCGCGTCATTTGAAAGTTAACTTTGGTTTTAATGTTGTTTAGTTCATCAGCCTGAGCACCCATGGGTATTGGGTGGCGGTAATGCCCTGGATGTTTTGAGATCCGCTGCTGTATTGAAGGTTATGTGCATTTGAGTTTTTGGTTACTAAGTTAATTGCTCTTTGAATCAGTTTTATCAAGTTTGTGGTTGTATTGAGTTTTATTAATGACTTCTTCTGCTCGAGAGATTCTCTTGTTGTTATTACGTTTTGCATAAGTGTTTCTAACGGTTTTTGGGTTCTATTTCTGTATTTAAAACTGCACTTAAGGACCTGTCCGAACGTCCGTCCGGACATCAATGTTCGGACAGGCCCCGAATGTTTCAAGTGTTTTCTTCGTTTGGCTGTGTCCGAACATATGTCCGAACTTCTAAGTTCGGACATCATGCGAGGACGGGTTCGGATTGCAAGTCTCGACCTATGTCCGAACTTGCAAGTCCGGACCAATGTTCGGACCACGTAAGGATTTTTCCAGAGTTTTAAAGTTCGACTTGTGTCCGAACTTCGAAGTCCGGACACAAGTTCAGACATTTGGTTTTCCGCAGTCTATTTCTCTTCGGCTTGTGTCCGAACTTGCCATGTCTGGACACAAGTTCGGACCAACTTTGTTTTGCTCTTCTAGGACTCGTTTGGAGTCCGTTTTTAATACCGTTTGCGCCGTTAGATTTGTATTCTCATAAGCTATGTTTTGAGGTAAAAATCCAGGGTGTTACACTCACATACATTTATTTCACTATCTTTTGCGAAGAGGCTGGGGTTAGACGGTGATGAGATTCCAGATTTTCTAGCCACTCTCCCGTCGAAAGAGCGGATCAGGTGTACCCGCTACCACCGAGATGTTGTTGTACGAATCAGAGTGAAGAGTTTCCGATCGACTTGATAGAGTTCGAGGGACTTGGTTTTGATGTGATTGTCGGGATGAACTGGTTGGAGCGGTACAAGGGCAGAATCCTGTGTGCCGAGCATCGTCTGCTTCTTCGGAGTCCGTCTAGGGTTACCATATCTTACCGCCAGAGGCCCAGGGAGCCTTTGACTCAGATCATCACCGCCATGGCTATGTATCATGAACTACGACGAGGGAATGATGTATACCTCTGCTATGTCCCTGACATAGAGAGAGACCCAGAGTTTAGCCCAGATGTGCCGGTAGTGTCGGAGTTTCCTGATGTATTTCCTAAGGAACTGCCGGACATGCCGCCAGCACGGGAAGTTGAGTTTGAGATTGATTTGGTTCCGGGCACCGGACCAATTGCGAAGGTGCCCTATCGTATGGCTCCAGTAGAGATGACAGAGCTCAAGGAGCAGCTGAGAGACCTACTCAACAAGGGTTTATCCGCCCTAGCGTTTCACCATGGGCTATCGAGAGCTGAATGCAGTTACGGTGAAGAACCGTTATCCTTTACCACTCATCGATGACTTATTTATTCAGTTGAAAGGAGCATCAGTATTCTCCAAGATAAATCTACGACCCGGATACTATCAGATTGCCATCCGTGACAGTGACATTGAGAAGACCGCATTCAGAACCAGATATGGACATTATGAGTTTACAGTTATGTCGTTGGTTTATCCAATGTGCCAGCCAAGTTCATGGACTTAATGAACCGCTTGTTCCAAGATCAGTTGGACAAGTCAGTTGTAGTCTTCATCGACGATATACTTGTGTATTCGAAATCCAAGGGTGAGCACGAAAGCCACCTGAGAAGTGTGTTGCAAACGTTGAGAAAGAATCAGTTATATGCGAAATTTTCTAAGTGTGAGTTTTGCTTGAACCAAGTATCCTTTCTTGGACATGTGATTTCTGAAGCCGGGATCGCTGTTGATCCGGCAAAGATTGATGTAGTGCGCACCTGGCCTAGGCCAAAGACAGTTACCGACATCAGGAGCTTCCTCGGTCTGACAGGTTATTATAGGAGGTTTGTGAAGGACTTCTCCAGTGTCTCGAAGCCGATGACTTCCTTGATGAAGAAGGATGCTCCATTCGAGTGGACAGATGACTGCGAGAGTTCTTTCAGCGTCTCAAGGATGCTCTGACATCTGCACCAGTCCTGACTTTACCAGACGGTCCAGATGGTTTTGAGGTCTATTGCGACGCATCAGGCAGAGGTATGGGTTATGTATTGATGCAACACGGGAAGGTCGTAGCATACGCCTCCCTACAGCTGAAGAAGCATGAAGAGAACTACCCTACCCACGACTTAGAATTGGGTGCCATTGTCTTCGCACTGAAGATATGGCGACATCACTTGTATGGGGTAAGTGTGACAATCTATTCTAACCACAAGAGTTTAAAGTACTTGTTCACTCAGAAGGAGTTGAACATGAGACAAAGAAGGTGGGTCGAGTTTCTAAACAACTACGACATCAATTTACAGTACAAAGAGGGGAAAGCAAATGTGGTAGCTGACGCATTGAGTTGCCAAGCACACTCTCTCCATTCGCTAGTCTCTCATACTAGCTTGGTTGAAGAGGTGCAGAGTGCTCAGATGATGGATCAGTACATGTTGGAGATCAGGCAGAAGCTTATTGATGGCACATTCGAGGGTCAGAAGTACGACTTCCGACTCCACGATGATGACCTGATTAGGCTTAATGACCGACTGTGTATTCCGAGGAGTAGCGCTGAGCTGAAGGAGTGCATACTGAGTGAATCCCATTGTTCTACGACTTCGATTCACCCCGGAGCTTCAAAAATGTTTAAGGGTATGAAACGCTACTCTTGGTGGACTGGCATGAAAAAGGATGTGAATGATTATGTATTGAGGTGTCTCACTTGTCAGAAGGTCAAGTTTGAGCACCGACGGCCTGGTGGTATGGTACAGCCAATGCCAGGGCCTGAGTGGAAGTTCCATGACATTTCTATGGACTTCGTAGTAGGGCTTCCGCCTACAAGGGAGGTCTGAATATGATTTGGGTTGTTGTTGATCGACTGACCAAGGTGGCCCAATTCATTCCGATGAAGGACATTTGGAAAGTGGCAAGACTTGTAGAGCTCTTTGATAGAGAGATTGTTCGGCACCATGGGGTACCGAAGACTATCGTGTCTGATAGGGAAACCAGATTCCTCTCCAGGTACTGGAAATCCACACGGGAAGCGCTTGGTACCGAGCTGAAGCTAAATACAGCATTCCACCCACAAACAGATGGTCAGAGTGAGCGCACCATCTAGACACTTGTGGATATGTTACGTGCATGTGCACTTGATTTTCAGACCAGCTGGATTGATAAGTTACATCTGATCGAGTTTAGCTACAACAACAGTTACCACGCTTCGATCAGGATGTCTCCCTTCCAGGCATTATACGGTAGACCATGCCGCACGCCATTATGCTGGGATGAGTCGAGTGAGACGGTCATTATAGGACCAGAGTATCTGGAACAAGTTCAAGCAGAGGTACGACAGATCCGGGCTAACATGAAGTCTGCTCAGGATAGGTAGAAATCATACGCCGATGTGCGCAGACGTGACCTGGAGTTCGCCGTGGGCGATCAGGTATTTCTGAGAGTATCCCTCATGAAGGGAGTGTTTCGTTTTGGCCAGAAAGGCAAGTTGAGCCCGAAATATGTGGGGCCATATGTTGTGACGGAGCGGATCGGCCCGGTAGCTTACAGACTTGATTTACCCACCGAGCTAAGCAAGGTACATGATGTATTTCATGTGTCCCAGTTGAAGAAATATATGTCTCATCCGTCTTATGTACTTCAGCCTGAAAGGCTAACCTTAGAGCTGACCATGCGATCAGTGGAGACTCCGGCACGGATTCTGGATACTAAGACTCGAGACACTCGCCATAAGTCTGTGAGACTGGTGAAGGTTCTCTGGTCTAACCAGGACGTTGAGGAGGCCACTTGGGAGCTGGAAGACAAGATGAAGGCGAAGTACCCGTTGGTTCACTTCTTAGTATTTATATGTATAAGGGTACGGGGCCAACCCCTATTTTAATGGGGGTAGGCCGTTGTGGTTATGTGTGTACGACATGTATTTGAATACATTGTCTATGTTATGTTGTTTCTATGTTATGTTACAGACCGTTGAGTCTGAATGATGTTGTGTTGTTATGTGGTTTGGACCTTGTGTCCAATGCTATGTAAGTAGTTGTTAATGTTGTTATGGAAGTATTGTTTAATGTGTTCCCGTGTTCTAATATTTGAGATATGTGGGAAGTATGAACTTTGGAGACAAAGTTCTTTTAAGGGGGGTAGATTGAAATACCCCAAACCTTAGTGTGGTTGTTTAAACATTAAAGTATGGTATATTAAGACTAAAAAGAGTCTTAGAAACATTACAAAACAATTTAAACCATAGAAAACACAAATAAATACCTTAAAGTCAATTAGGGCCAAAATGTGCTCTAAGCTTGGATAAGCTTGGTTAAGACCCAATGAGCATACCAAGACCTTATTTATATATTAATGAACATGTTAAACCATTACCAAAAAAACCAAGCTTGAAAACAAGTTAAAACACAAAATGTGCTTTAAGGAGTCTTAAAGCACGTTTTTGAAAAATTGTCTTGTAAATGAGTTTTGAGTGGCTAAATGTCCATCATTACTCTTTAATTAACATGTTTACTACTTAGTATCACATTAGGAAGTCGGGTCAATGGGAAATCAAAAATTTCACAACTATGTGCCTTATTTTGTGAATAGTAACCAAATTAACCAAGTTTATAACATATGTCAATATAAGTGTGACAATTGGTCAACAAAGACTAAAATACCCCTTAGTATATTATGGGGGACAGTTTTCTTGGTGACTCACCACTCTTAAACAAAAATATAAGCTAAGTAAAGTAATAAAGCAAATCACTATTTACTTTTACTTTAAATATCAAAAACTAGCTACTTATCTTCATTCTCTTCTTTCCCTCTTCATTTCCCACGTCTCCAACCTCTCTTCTACCTCCTTCTTGCTCTCCATTCACGGTTTTGCAATATACCAACACCAACACCAACTTCCATTGTCATTATCTCCTAGCTCACTTTGCCAAATCAAAAACAAAGACCACCATTCTCTTTGTCTTGCCAAGCTCTTCATTCCTATCTTCTCAAAATTCTAAG
>CM041776.1:54594165-54762077 GCA_023374045.1 Limonium bicolor
CAACGTCTCCAATTACCCTGTTCCTGCTCTTCAGCTCCGACAATGATCACAACCTGAAATGGTGTAGTATCAGCGATAGACGCTGAGTATGCCGGGCCTGGACCCTAATGGTCACTTGTCATTTTAACCGTCTTATTATTAGATCGGTTTCATGCTTTACCATTTTACAGTTATATTCAATACTGTAGTAAACATGCATAACAAATTTAACCATCCATAATTCACTGACCTAAACATCCATCCAAACCAAACCATCATTTAGATATCACAAACCACAATTATATATCGAACGTATCGAATAACAACAATATATTGTACAATTACAATCGCCGTAGCGTTCACCATCCACTGTCAACTTATTTTAGTTTGGCTTTCAAGCCCCATCCATATGTACAATGTATTCGCCGTGGCGTACAGTTTTCATATTTAATTTACCTTAGCCTTGTAGGCTCCATCCAACCATCAACACACAATAAATATCCACAAGTATAACCAATGAACAACAAAGCGAAACAACGAGAATAATACCAGTATTAAGTCCCGTCCATGGTATTGTTCGCCACTGTATAAGTTTCAATTGTTTTAGTTGTTCAGTTATACCTAGTGACAATGTCTCGTTAAAATGACACGTCTCTAGTTACCCATATATTATGGCGGGTCACCCACGGCAGTAGCCACTCCAACGGTAGAGTCTCCGACCAATGAGCATTCTAGCTCACGGGAATTTCCTTGATACTTACGGACCCGTACGCGGACATCCTGGTATCGTTTTTGTGATCACAGCGCGCACCAAGAGCCACATCCTCTTGGCTTTCCTTCCATTCATTAATTTTTAATTAATTTTTATTATACCATCGCATCGCATCGCATTACCAATTTTCTAACACAGCAGACTAAGGTCATTAGTCCAACCCAGAGTTTGTAAACTCAGGATCCAGTGTTAGATACAAGAGCGGCGTATAGAAAAGGCCAATGCTCCGTACACAAGTCTCAGATAATATGTATGTGTTATTATCATAATGCTACAACGTTTTACTTACGTTCCTTATATTTCATATAAGATAGCACCATAGCCGCTAGTTCGTTTTATATATATAGGTTCATATATACGAACCACTACTGTTAACTCAACAACAGTAAATAATCAGCACTATAATATGCAATTAACACATTCAGGCAAACAATCATATCACAGATCACACAGAAGCCTGAATTGAGGAAACCCTCATAGACAACCAGAGCATATAACAACACACAAGTTATATCAACCAATCCGAGCCCAAGGAGCAACCTTAGGACAACTCGGCAACCCCTTTACATACCGTTCACCCTGACAATATTACGGTGGAGTATGAATCAGCAAGATCCTACGCTCCGTGTAGTCCGCTAGCTCGTCAAGCGTCCTTGCCAGAAGTATACTCTAAACGGTAATACAAACTATAAGTCAGTCTCCATGACTAACTACATCCGGTATTTCCGAATTATAAGTACCCCGACAGTTCACCCCTGTTTTCTACAGTTTGTTACGGGTTTCTCTAAAACAGTCGGCTTTGTTACTTAAAACGCGTACGTCAAACTATTTCAACTGTTAATTTAATTCATTATTTCCTTTCAATCTTATCCACCATCTAGTTTAGGTACGTACCCATAGTTGCATGTATGCATGCATGATTATGTTATATTATATATTTTTGTATTGTATCACTTATCATATTGTATTCTTTTCCGTATTGTTTTATTTTTTTCATGTTGTATTATTTTCCCACCATTCCTTATCATACCATGTAATATATAATTCGTTATCTTTAGCAAATAGTATCTGCATCCCAAAAACCCATAACATATAGTTTGTAACTATATTTTTTTTAAATAACCACCACCATTAAACCATATGGTTTTCAACCAAATTATATATATCCACCTTATATACATCATTCTTGTGTATGTATATATATATTTTTACCACGTAGGTAATTCTCGTGAGTTTCATAAACTCTTATATTTTATGTTACATTTATCATCTTTTATTAGATGATTGTTCCCATTAGTTGTATTATATTATACAACTTATATTAAGATTATTATCCTAATATTATGTAACATTTTATGTTGTATAATTACAACTCCTAAGGTTTATTCCATAAACACCTTAGTTAATAAATCCCATTTATTTATCGTTTGTCACATATTTTATGTGAGTACCCCTCCTTATATTAATTCCCTTAAACCACCTTAATACCATATAATTGTCATAACATTTATGACATTGTAGACCATAGTCTAAAATTCATTTTCAACTCTTATTAATAGTATAGCCCTTGAATTTATTTAAATCCCATTTTGACCACATAACATTATGTAATGTTATACCAAAATACTAATACCATTTGATATGATATTTTTTATTTTCTTTAACTCATAACCTATAGTTTTTATACAAAACTATTGTATATTGCCTCTTAGGCATATATTAAACCTTAGACTTTTCCTTAAACCGTAATTTCCTTATTTACAAAATCACCCCTTTCTTTTCACCATGTTATATATTCCATTCAATATAACATTTCTAACTTATAAAAGAGTATAACCTATGGTTATTTTTCATAAATTCCGAATAGACCTCAATATACATTTTATATTGTCATTAGGCCCAATTATAACATATAGTTTGATAATATCTTTAAAACTATATATTATACATATATCTCAACAAATACTCTTATATAATTCTAAAAATCACCAAATTCCACCAAAGGGTTATAAATATCCTTATTAACCCATATACTCTTAGTATTTACCATTTCACCATCTATTTTTCTCCAAAGTGTCATAATGACATATAACTATATATTATACATATATAGTTTATTTTAATCCCAAAAACACTCAATAAATTCCTAAAAATTCCTAATAGCCCATGGGTGTTTTAAATACCCTTGTACACCCTTTATTTTCGGTAATAACATATTTCCACATATGTTATAAAAAATTACCATAAAATAAATAACTTATTATAAAACCTTAAATGAGTTATCTAACTTATTTATTTTGGTCAAACCTAGCATATGGTCAAGGTTGACCACCTAATATTTCCTTGACCATTATTTCTTAATATTCGATTTGCACCCAAACTTTCTAGAAATCACCATTTAACCCCCAAAACTTTATAAAATCTTATAAACTTTATTTTAACTCCTTTTTACCCCTAATTTTCGGCCTTATATTCTAAAGCCCTCAAATTTAATTTAATTACACCTAAGACCCCATTTCATTTCGGTAATAATTATATATCACCTAAACTTAAATAAAAGCTTGTAAATGCATAATAAAAAATGGCCTAAAATACATGGCCTTATTACAAACTTTGCTCACAAAATAAATTACACATAAATGTCCCAAAATACATATAAATTTTCGGCCTCACCATTATTCCTTGTTTAATTACCAAACTTCCACATAATGTCTTAAATTTGACAATTATGCTTGTTTAATTAGTTATAAAAATTATTAAACCATTTCTTAACATTTTAAGGTCAAATAAGACCTTGTTTTTCTCCTTCACTCACGGCAATTAATATACACACACTTAAACTTGTGTAATGTATCAAATTAAGGTTTTAAGTGATTTATACCTTGATTTAGCTTAGGTAATGCCTTGTTTGGTTCGGCCACCTTGAGTAGGAATTCTCCACAGCTTGTTTTACATGTTTTCAAACAGAAAACAAGGCCTAGTTAGTCTCAAGCAAGATCTAACCATAAGGAGTAATTTAATGTAAGATTTAAGGCAAAAATTACCTTAAGAGTGCAAGGAAAGTTCTAAGTGGTTTCGATCTGAACCAAACACACCACAAGGTGTTAGATCCACCATATTAACATAAGGATTAGTTAGATCTCGAAATTATACCTTGTTATTAGGTTTTACCTTGGAAAAATGCCTAAAAAGAGAGTATTTCTCTTGGATCTCGGCCATCCTTGCTCCAAATGGCTAGCCAACAGATCCCACATGAAAAGGAGAAGAAGATGAGGCTATGGTCAAAATTTCACAGCCGAATTCAAAGGGAATCAAAAGTTATGAGCTTAAAGCACATTTTTACCTTAAAATGTAGATTTGGACAACCTTGGTCCCTCTACTGGTCTCAACTGAGTTTAGCTCTTGTTCTAACCTTAACACTGAGAATAAGCCATAGGAATTGTTGAGCCACGAAATTTAGGTGTTGGTAGTGAAGAGATGAAGAAAAAGGACTAAAAATGACTAAAAATGACATTAAAACACTTACTTTAGGCACTTAGGAGCTAGATCTGCCTTCCATGCTCAAGAACAGACCTTGAGAGCTTCAATGGAAGGGAGGAACTCAGCTGGGCAGAAGGGAACTCGTGCAAGGAAGGAGGAAAGAGAGGAAAGGCTTGAAAAACTTGAAAAAGGTAAGAATAATTAAGCTTTTACTATTCTTGTTTGTATTAGGCTGAATTATTGTCAATCAATGACTCATTCTGTCTTCCCACCTCCATGCCAGCCGATTTTGACAAGGGTAAATGGGTCATTAGTTGCCCATTGACCAAACTTGGTCATTTTGACTCCTGTGGGCCCCACTTCAGGGTTTTATTAATATTTTAATATTAAATTTGTAAAAATCTGTAAAATTTGGAAATTAAATTCCTAATATCATATAATATGATATTTATTATATTTAAAGGTATTTATAACCTTTTAGCCCAAAACCAATTTAAAAGACAATTTCACAAAAACGTGCTTTAAGGAGTTTTAGCGCACATTTTGTGTTGCCTGGTGTTTCTGAGCTCTGTTTTCTTTGACAACGGTCTTGTTGTGTTCCTTACATGATATTTGATCATGTAATTAAATTTTATATCATTTAGAGGTCATTAGACCTTTAAGGTTTCTTAGAGCACATTTTTGCCCTTTTTGACCTTGAAGCATGAAAGTGCTTTTTCTTTGTGTTGGAGTGTTGCCCAACAATTATAATATGTTTAGTAATGTGTTAATATGCTTAGGACAAATTTTTAGGTCCTACATAGTTCATTTGGGTATTTATTTACCCTTAACAGTCAAACGGTGCAACATCTTGTTTTATGTTGACCACTGTTGTTCTCAGTTGACTTTGAAGGCATGTTTAAGCCTTAATTAATGTGATTAAATATTTAATCCATGTTTAATAAGTTTGGGGTATTTCAGGTAATGTGTGGACTTGGGCGGTGGAAGTGAAAATTGTAGGAGAATGTTGTAAGTCGTCAAGGAAAAGACTAGAAACGTATAAGAGTGTAGGATCATGAGAATGGGGAGTAAGTGCATAAAAGAGGTGAAATGTCTAAGGAGGGTGTGTACATGGTCAGGGTAAATGAAAGAACCATGTCAAGGTTAAGGTAATGGAAAGCAATGTATAAGTAAGCTCAAGAGGTAGGAGTGATGAGTAACAAAGGGAGTGTGAAAAGGAATTGGGCGAGTGGGACATGCAAGAAACCTTGGAAGGTTTAGCAAGCAAAGAGGGGATGCATTAATGCTTAGGGGGAGTTATTTGATTGGGGAAGGAAACACTTTGGATAGTTAGAGTTTTACACAAAAATTATAGGTTGGAAAAAAGAGGAAAAATAGAAACAAGTGTTAGAAATTTTTGTAAGGATTGAGAAAATGGTAAGGAGGTTTTAAAGGATGTTCTAAGGTGAGTTTAAGAGCCTATATGCATTAAGACAATATTGGACACTTGTGGAAGAGTTGGGCATTTTTCAAGAAAGGCGATAAGGTTTAAGGGTGTAGAAGATGAAATTCTGGCCTGTCCGAACTTCCGTCGAATTGGAAGCTGGACATGCCCTGTTGCGATTAAAAATTTTGAGTCGACTAGAGTCGAACTACCATCCGGCCTTAGATGTGGACACTGTGAAATTCTTCCTTTGATTTTTTCTCGACCTAGGTCCAACTTAGGGAAGTTCGGAACATGTTCGGACACACGTCTGGTTGCAACCTTTTGAGTCTCGATTGCGTCCGAACTGTAAGCCGGACACAAGTTCGGGCGGGGCGGTTTTGACCAAAAACTTTGTTTAAGGTTAGGAAATGATATCCAATGGTGGGGATTGATATAATGATTATAAGGTTGTTTAAGACATGTTTGGTGGGTATCAATGATAATTAAGTGGGTGAATAAGTAAGTTATGAGGAGAAGTGATTCACTTAAGATTAATTGTAAGATTAAAAGTTGTAAGACATAAGAAGTGTTAGGTTGGGATCATATTAGGGTAAGTAAGGTAAGTAAGTTAAGTAAGAAGTAAGTAAGTAAGTTGAATTAAGTTAAGGATTAACAACCTAAAACCGAATGAATGTTTTAGGACTTGGGGAATTGGATCCGGAAGAGAGTACGCAAGCACGAACAACCAACGGTGAACGTGTACAGTTCTTCTTGTGACCTGCTTGCTAACGAGGTGTCCCTCGGCTTGTGTGCTATTTGTTTTTGTGTGCTCACTAAACAAGATAAAGCATGCAACCAGAATATTATATTCATTGTATTGTGTGTGATGTTTGAAAAACAACATAACATACCGTGAGAACTTACTAACCAACTTTAGTAAGGAATTGAGTGAGCCTAAGGAACGCTCCCTAATATGGGCTGATATAAACCGAAGAGGTTAACCAACAAACATGGTCTGAGACTACTACTAACTGGAACTTGAGTGAGGAAACTTCTGGACCGATCTCCGGTCATGCATGCTAAGAAAAGGGGGTCGGTATCCATAACAGATTCGACTTCCGCTTAAGGACTTGTCTTCGGACTTGTAGCCTAGGGCCGGTTGCCGGCTCAGCTACGCGGACTCCCGTCCAGGGTAGGTGGCATTAGATGGTGCGGTGGATCACCATAAACCCAGGTTTGGACTTAGGATCAACCCCATCCAGGAACGGTTTGTATACTGAGAATAAGTTAAGATTAAGATTAAGGTAAGGTTAAGATAAGTGCAACCATTTTTTAAAGGATGGTTTGTATTATTAAGATTAAGATAAGCTACATCCACTCCTTATTAAAGGATGGTTGTTTCTAATATTAAGATAAGACTAAGATTGAGGTGAGATAAGGATGACTAAGATAAGAAGGAACATTATTAAGGAGTTAAAAATTAACTCTCTAATTAAGGGAACGCATTAAGTCGTTCATTGTGTGTGAACTTGATTGTTCAAATCTGAGTTGCTGTTTACTACACTTTCTTATTATGTTGTGCATTAATCAACCTCCATGCTATCGACAATTAGTCGTCGTAGCCACATTAGCTTGTGGGGCCATGAGAGGATCGTACCAGCCATTCGTGCTGACCCCATTTGGGGGCTGTTTTTACTAACAGGTACATCAGGAGGCGGCTGTCGCGAGAGTAAGAAGGGCGTAAAAGTGTTACAGGTAAGTGTGGCTATGAGTGTGCTGTACACTCGTATGGCAATTGAGTTAGTAAGATGTATAGGATGTGAGGGGATTGTAAGAAGGATATGTATTTGGTTAAGGTTGTTGTACTAATGTTCGGTATATTCTGTAGTCAGACCGTGGCAAGGTCCTGGATTGTAAAGAATTCCGCTGTGACATGTTTATATATATACTGCTAAGTTGCGAGACCACATCTGGATTGAGTTGGGGTGTTACAGTTTTAGTGCATGGTCCGGGACCTTACCCTAGACCTAGGTCCCGAACCACTGCTACAGATTTGCATATTTACATTTTTCAAGTCTTGTTGCAATGGTTCTCCACATCCATTATATGTATAGAGTTACCAACAGATCTTAGGCATATTCCAATGCCAAAATAACACCTTAAACTCACCTAGTTCCTTATCCAACTTGTTACTCAATTCCTTACAAAATTTACCAACACTTATAACATTTCTTACTAGGTTTCTCACTGGTGTTTCACACCTATGATCACAACTAGCCCAAAATGTTTTCTCACCAAACAACATCATCTTCCAAGCATCTTTCCTCACAACCAAAACTCTTTTATGCCACTTCAAGAATTTTCTCCACAAGCTCACACATCTTCCTTACAACCCCTTATTTCCTCATTGTTACTAAAACTTGTATAAATTCTAAATACAATCTCATCATGATCTTGAAGTATCCCAAAACGCTCATTTGCATTCTAAATCGTCCAAGATAATGCCTAAGTCCTTTTTGCATTCTAGGACACCTTAATACATGGTTCATTCTCTAGTAAAATACTTATTCATTTCTAACACTCCCTGGTTCACCAAAACTCATTTAAAACACTTAGAACTTATTACACATTACCTAATTTTTGACATGGGTTCTACTAACATCTTGTTACACCAAAACACATAGTTTTCACCATTAAACATCCAAGAACACTTAAATCCATCAAGAACATTCTTATACACAAAACTTCACGCATTTAACACTACCTCACAATATAGTGCATAACTTAAATTGCTTGGCACTTAGGCCCTTAAATAACATGGCTCTTAGGCCCTTAAATTGCATAAACCATAAACACTGAATTTCCCACATTATATTTGCCTTTGACCTGCAAATACACCCAACAATACATATGCCCTTAATAAACTCCTTGAGAGCATTTTACTAACTCATATACCATTAGCTCCTTTAGTAGTTTTAATAAACAACTTAAGCTCATTTTTCCTAATGCATCAAACTACATTAGATTAGCACATTTACCTCTTTTCCTTCACAAGTTTTTCACTTATCTCTCCTTGCTCCTTCTTTGATTAAAAACCAGCAAGGCTTTAGTTACTTTTCAACTTCTAATCAATATACAAGCAATGTAATGAGTATTCAAGCTTCATGCTTAATCTCATTATACACCCTATGTTACATATTGTCTTGAAACATTAAGATAGTTATTTTACCTTGGAAATGGAAGGGAACTTGATTAAATAGAAAGAGAGGACTCCTCCTAGTCCTTGGAAGTTTGAATTAAGCTATGAATAGAGCAAGACAAAGCACCATTGTGAGGTGAATTTTCGGACATATACAAAAATGAGAGGAAACCAAGATTTTCTTTGGTTTTCCTCACCTTGTAGCAAAGGAGAATGACAAGGCATGAAAATATGAGCTCAAGCTCCTTCTATGGTGAATCTCCATGGCACCGAAATGGAGCTTTTGAAGATTTGAAAAGAGGGAAATGAAGAGCTTGCTCCAACTAGAAGAATGGTAGTCTTGAATTTAATTTTAGAGCATGGAGCTAGGAATTACAAGTGAAGAAAGATGAAGAATGGTGGAGGTTCTGTAGGAATACCGGTTGGAGCTTGGGAGAAGATGAAGAAATCGGTGAGGATGGAGGAAAATAAGAGAATGAGTTGAGAGAGTACTCTTTGTTAAGATATTTCTGCTTAAAAGTAAATAGTACTTTACTTTATGAATTCTCCTTCCTTTAACAAACTAACAAGGGTGATGACTCACCTCTCATAAAATCGGCCCCCCTCTTGTACCTAGACTGATTTTAGGTCTTTTTTGACCAACTAAACAAGTTATGTTGACTAAAGTCAAAACTAGCACTATTTGGGCACTATTCACAAATTAAGGCACATAATTGTGAAATTTTTGATTTCCCCTTGATTTAGACTTCCTAATGTGATACTAAGTATTACACATGTTAATTAAACAGTAATGATGGACATTTAGCCACTCAAAACCCATTTACCAGACAATTTTTCAAAAATGTGCTTTAAGACTCCTTAAAGCACATTTTGTGTTTTAACTTGTTTTCAAGCTTGGTTTTCTTTAGTAATTGATTTAAAATGTTCATTAGAATGTTAACAAGGTCTAGGAATGACCTTTAGGTCTTATGCAAGGTTACACCAAGTCTACAGCAAGTATTTGCTTAAATTGACTTTAAGGTGTTTTCTTATGTTTTGTTTGGTTTAATTGTCTACCAAAGCTTCCTAAGAACTTAATTAGTCTTATCAATTCATAATCCAAGCTTAGAGCATGTTTTTGCTCAAACTGTGTTTATGGTACTTTATTGTTTACTATGGTTTAAATTGTTCACTAATGTTTCTACGGCACTTTTTAGCCTTAACATACCATAGTTTAATGTTTAAACAGCATATCAAGGTTTGGGATATTTCAATATACCCCCCTTAAAAGAACTTCATCCTCGAAGTTCACACTTCCCACGCATCATTTGGATTAGAACACGGGGATTACTTGCAAAACAAAACTTCTATAACCAAACATACTTTACATCACATCCTCGGACTTAACGGTCCGGGTATCATATACACATCCATACATAACATAACATACTTACATGATAACCTCGGACTTAACGGTCTGGGTACCTTAACAACATTTGTACCTACAAAATAACCCTTAGACTCTCAGGTCTGGGTAACATAACAACTTTCGTAACTCGACCACATTAGGACTCAGGGTCAAAATAATATTTATTACACATACTACACAACATGTCTTAGCATGTATGGCAACCAAAATATCTTTTATATACACTGTGATCCCGCAGATTCCCTTGGAGATCAAAACAATCACTTAATCTTTAACATATATACTTCCCATGTCACCGGTCCGAAGACAAAGGCTCATACGTCTTCGGCTCGTGAGCAAGTACTACAAAAATATTCTTTGTGAGGTTACGTAGGAGGAATTTCATTATGTAAAGTATCTATTGACGTTTTATAAATACCGATTCAAAATCCTTTTGAAAACACATACAACTCCAAGTCCAACTTATGCTCTTTGCTTCTTTTCTTAGCGTGGTTAATTGTGACCACTTAAGGGAGCTTCAAGAATTATCCAACCCTGATGTGATCAGCAACAGTGTTGAACTATCCTTCCACCCCAATTTGTGTTTGGCTTCCCCTGATCACATGCAAATCAAGTTCCACCTCCCACTTCATTTTCAAGCATCAAATAATACACTCATTTCCAATTTTCTATCTTTTAGTCTTTCTAGTCATAATCATTACATCTCCAAAGGATAGAACTTCGTCCATCAGTTATCTCCATTCACTTTAATCAGTTACCTAGGGAATCTTATCCTCACTAGGTTCTATGTTGGTTTCATACCCTTTCATGAACCACTATATTACATATATACATACATTTTATCAAAATACAACACACGGTTTTACATTTATACACTGTCGGGGTATTTATTCCCCGGGAATTTCTTTACTTCCTTATACTTGTACTACCACACAACAATTAACAAAGTAGTCACACTTATCCCAATGGTATTTCACATCTTCTGTGCAAAATTACCACAATTAAACCATGAATGAATGCGTAAGTTTATGTAACGCACACACCAATGATCCAAACAAATCATTTTGTGCTATGCACAACATAGTTCACGTGCACTTGTACGGTAAAACACACTAAGCGGTTTTGCGCTCTACCCCCCTTAAAAGGGATTACGCCCACGTAATCAACCACTGAATATTGGGTTAAAATGTTCTACCGTCGTGAAGTGTTTTAACTTCCTCGCGGTCTGTTATACAATGTGTTCTGGTTAGAGGGTCTTAACCATATTGGCGGCTTAGTCCCTAAACCAAGAATTCTCATTGGAGTTTGCTTTAACTCTTAACTAGTTTCGGTTCTGGCCTGTGAGGCTTCTAGGCATTAATAATTAGTTATTCACTCATGTTCACTATGCACATTCAACACTTGAATCACTGGCTCACTAGTTTCTGCTGCGCAACTATGATAACTGTAGAGCTTAGTTTGCCCCACTCGTTATTCTTACTATATTGTACATCTCCAATTATCACCTTTATCTTGGTAATAACGGTTTCTCAATCGATGCGTGGTATCTCTTACCGTGAGCGAATTCGGTGAGTTTCAAACTTTCCATCCACTTCTCTAATAACTTACTGTGTAAACTGCTACGTATTTCAAAACGATTGACTTGATTCCTTCCGACTTACTGTCGGTTGAGGTTGAGCTACTACCTAATGTGTAGTGCTCTCATGGTTATTTCCCACACTCGAGGTATATTCCACACCGATATTTGGTATTTAGTGCTACTGTAGTCACTTGTTGTTAATCATGCCTCCACACTTGGTTTTGTACATGTATTCTTTCCTTGGTATGACCCTGCATTTCTTATGCATCGGTCATTATAGCGTTATAAGTCTCTTTTTACTTCCACCACAATTAACATTTTTCCCAAATTCCTAACTATCTCACTCGATCATTACTGTGCAAGTGCAATACCAAAACACTCAGTCATACAGAGTGCAGAGGCGTAAACTCTTGGCAGTAAATCTCTTATGCAATTGCAAAAGGAATGAACATTTTTTTCACTGAGATTCTTATTTCGTAATACTGGCCACTGGCTTACTGCCTGGTTCATTTGTTAACACTTACCGTTGTATCTCCACTGAGTCTAACTCATAAGTCTGCTTATTCGCCATTTTATTGCCTAACAACACTCACACAACGGTCGCTTACAGCGCACCGCGCTCTTCATAACATAGACTTACATGGCATCCACTGTCATATTAGCTTCCGCTCATCTACTTACATTATTCGTATTACGGTTCGTCATTCATTTGAATGACCACTGAATACACTATTTCCCATCACTTTGTTACCCTCACTCGAGTTATAAGCCGGCGCTACTCAGCTCGGTGCTTCACATTACACACACATGCTACTCAACTAACTGTTCTCCCACAATAACAACATGGCCAATCCTTAACATATTTCCTGAACTTAGTTCACCTAACTACCACTCCAGCGGTTTCACAATATCAAGAGGTATCCCCACTCTTAAAGCAGTGGTTCGTTCTCCGCTCTATTCACTTGTACAACATAAACTTCCATAATCAATTAAATTTACGTAACACATTTTGTTTGTGGCTTACAAGCCTTATTGCCTTGAGCTCGGCTCATTGTAGGCTGTGCACACACATTTACTTCTCTGTACAACATTACATGGTTTACTGGTTGTATTGGGCTCCATGACAAGGTCATTGCATTACGCTTCCTTTCATGGGATGCCCCTTAAGGAAGCCAGGTTGCCTCCTGACGACATATGTTTAAACTGAGTATTAGTTTCAACTCCTGTGTTTCTGTCACGCTATTTCGTTCAACAATTGTTGATCCAAATACCCTTTAAGGATAGCTCCTGGGTGTTACTAGGTTATGCCATTACATCTGGCTTGCATTATTGGTATGTTTAGTAAGCTACGCCGTTTTGCGTTCTTAGGTGGGTTACTATCCTTTTCTATGAAGATCGATCTTCACTGGTAGCCAAGGTGATCATTCCGAGAATTTCATCCCGTTGTTGCACCTTAACATATCCATATCAGGCATCTGCCATGCCATGTATAGGCTGGGTCACCATTCCAGCTATCATGTTTATCCCCCGTGACTTTTGAGACACATGGGATGTCTTTATTTACTTGTCAGTGCACTTCGTGTTTCCTGACTCTTATACATTTCCTTGAAATAAGTTCACTAGTTCCTTTAGTCTCTTTAACTTAACTGATTTCCTTTACTTCAACCATTCTCGGTAATCCATTGATCTGTTTGACCTTTACTGCTGACCGTAGTATGGAGTCGACTACTCCCCGTGTCCCGGACTCTACTCGTATACATATGTGGGGTACCATACTGATACATTGCTACTTACCCGACTAACCCATAAGCAGGTCTGTCAGGCCCACAAGCTCCTATCGGAGTGCGGTCGTCCCACATTTCAGTTGGTACACTCGTAGTGTCCGTCACACACCTAGGTGAAGTATTCTGTTATCATCTCCCTTATATTGTCCTGTGACAATATGTATTCTGTGCTTCCCGAACTTAATCGAGGGAAAGTCTATCCACTGTTGTATTACTTAACCTAGGCAGATACTCTCGGGGGTAAATGAGGGGGTGGTCCGGGTCTTAGTACAAGACATAAGTCCCGGACCAGAGTGGCTTATGAACTCTCGACCTGTTTTACTGCATGGTCAGGGACCTTACCCTAGACCTAGGTCCCGGACCACTGCTACAGATTTGTATATTTACATTTTTCAAGTCTTGTTGCAATGGTTCTCCACATCCATTATATGTATAGACTTCCCAAAAGATCTTAAGCATATTCCAATGCCAAAATAACACCTTAAACTCACCTAGTTCCATATCCAACTTGTTACTCAATTCCTTACAAAATTTACCAACACTTATAACATTTCTTACTAGGTTTCTAAGTGGTGTTTCACACCTATGATCACAACTATCCCAAAATGTTTTCTCACCACAACAACATCATCTCTCAAGCATCTTTCCTCACAACCAAAACTCTTTTCTACAACTTCTAGATTTTTCTCCACAAGCTCACACATTTTCCTTACAACACCTTATTTCCTCATTATTACCAAAACTTGTATAAATTCTAAATACAATCTCACCATGATCTTGAAGTATCCCAAAATGCTCATTTGCATTCTAAATCCTCCAAGATAATGCCTAAGTCCTTTTTGCATTCTTGAACACCTTAATACATGGTTCTTTCTCTAGTAAAATACTTATTCATTTCTAACACTCCCTAATTCACCAAAACTCATTTAAAACACTTAGAACTTCTTACACATTACCTAATTTTTGACATGGGTTCTACTAACATCTTGTTACACCAAAACACATAGTTTTCACCATTAAACTTCCAAGAACACTTAAATCCATCAAGAACATTCTAATACACAAAACTTCACCCATTTAACACTACATCACAATATAGTTCATAACTTAAATTGCTTGGCACTTAGGCCCTTAAATTGCATAAACCATAAACAATGAATTTCCCACATTATATTTGCCTTTGACCTGCAAATACACCCAGCAATACATATGCCCTTTATAAACTCCTTGAGAGCATTTTACTAACTCATTTACCATTAGCTCCTTAAGTAGTTTTAATAAACAATTTAACCTCATTTTTCCTAATGCATCAAACTACATTAGGTTAGCACATTTACCTCTTTTCCTTCACAAGTTTTTCACTTATCTCTCCTTGCTCCTTTTTTGATTAAAAACCGGCAAGGCTTTAGTTGCTTGTCAACTTCTAATTAATATACAGGCAATGTAATGAGTATTCAAGCTTCATGCTTAATCTCATTATAAACCCTAGGTTATATATTGTCTTGAAACATTAAGATAGTTGTTTTACCTTGGAAATGGAAGGAACTTGATTAAATAGCAAGAGAGGACTCCTCCTAGTCCTTTGAAGTTTAAATTAAGCTATGAAGAGAGCAAGACAAAGCACCATTGTGAGGTGAATTTTCGGACATATACAAAAATGAGAGGAAAACTAGATTTTCTTTGGTTTTCCTCACCTTGTTGTAAAGGAGAATGACAAGGCATGAAAATATGAGCTCAAGCTCCTTCGATGGTGAATCTCCATGGCACCGAAATGGAGCCTTTGAAGATTTGAAGAGAGGGAAATGAAGAGCTTGCTCCAACTAGAAGAATGGTAGTCTTGAATTTAATTTTGGAGCATGGAGCTAGGAATTACAAGTGAAGAAAGATGAAGAATGGTGGAGGTGCTGTAGCAGTACCGGTCGGAGCTTGGGAGAAGATGAAGAAATCGGTGAGGATGGAGGAAAATAAGAGAATGGGGTGAGAGAGTACTCTTTGTTAAGATATTTATGCTTAAAAGCAAATAGTACTTTACTTTATGAATTCTCCTTCCTTTAACAAACTAACAAGGGTGATGACTCACCTCTCATAAAATCGGCCCCCCTCTTGTACCTAGACTGATTTTTGGTCTTTGTTGACCAATTAAACAACTTATGTTGACTAAAGTCAAAACGAGCACTATTTGGGCACTATTCACAAATTAAGGCACATAATTGTGAAATTTTTGTTTTCCCCTTGATTTAGACTTCCTAATGTGATACTAAGTAGTACACATGTTAATTAAAGAGTAATGACGGACATTGAGCCACTCAAAACCCATTTACAAGACAATTTTTCAAAACTGTGCTTTAAGACTCCTTAAAGCACATTTTGTGTTTTAACTTGTTTTCAAGCTTGGTTTTATTTAGTAATTGATTTAAAATGTTCATTAGCATGTTAGCAAGGTCTAGGAATGACCTTTAGGTCTTATGAAAGGTTTCACCAAGTCTGGAGCAAGTATTTGCTTAAATTGACTTTAAGGTGTTTTCTTGTGTGTGTTTGGTTTAATTGTCTACCAAAGCTTCCTAAGAACTTAATTAGTCTTATCAATTCATAATTGAATATTACTAAGTGTTGGTAGGCTCTTTGGATCCTAACCAAGTTCACTCCAAGCTTAGAGCATGTTTTTGCTCAAACTGTGTTTATGGTACTTTATTGTTTTACTATGGTTTAAATTGTTCACTAATGTTTCTAAGGCACTTTTTAGCCTTAACATACCATATTTTAATGTTTAAACAACATATCAAGGTTTGGGGTATTTCACTCCCAGCTCCCCGCTTCTCTCCCTTGAACAAGCTACACCAAGGGTCCAAATCAAAAATAAATTACATATTTGAACTCCCCTCATCAAGAACATTATTCCCCTATTTTCAAAATCTCAAAAGCTTGAAGTTCATCTCCATGGGTATAAACCATTTGAAGAGAAAGTTTGATTTATTGGAGCTAGGGAGTCCCCTTTTCCACTTAAGGAAAGAAATTTCAAATAAAACTCATCTTTCCACCATTTTCCTTACTAGCCGATTTTGGCTTCTCAAGAGGGTTTAATCCTTGTTTTGTGTGGGCCTCAATACAAGTCTCCAATGGTGGTTGGAACTCCTTCTTGATTCATGACCAAGAACAAATTCTAGGGTTTCCAAGGTAAATGCCCAATTCTAGTGTTTTAAGCATTCCCTTGTATTCTTGAGTTAATTAGTGGGTTAGGTTCCTTTAATTAATCTCATTTCTTCATTTAATGTTGGGCTGGAAATTGGCAATTACATTTGCCCCCTTGACCAAAAATGTGAAGAGGAAGAGAACAGGAGAATTGAAAAGGAATCTTGGAAGATTAAGGTAAAAAGCATGCCTTAATGCTTGTCTTGATTACTTTAGAATTTGGGATGGGAAGTTTAAAAGAATGAACCAAATTTGAATTAAGAATGTGCTGATAGTTAGATGAAGAAATTGTGAAGTGTTGTTTGGATTGAGGGCCTTGAAGCCAAGTGATTTGAGGATATGTGTATATTGTTGATTGGTGAATTTTGAATGGGACATGTGTGCTGGTAGGACCCACTAGGGATTTGGTAAGTTTTGAATGGAATTAGGTGAATAAATTGTGCATTTGGACATGTTAGGATTTGGAGGAGTTATGGCAAAATTCCGGTAGAAATTAAGTGGTTTAAGTGACTAGATGAATTGATGCTACCTAGGGTGAACTAGGTGTTTGGAGGGACCCATTTTGATTAGTTGAGCACTTGGAGATGGTAATGGAGGGAGTGTAATGAGTTAAGCAAAATCTGTAGCAAATGAGTGGTTGAAGTGTCTTGGAGTTCTAGAGAAGGCTTAGATTTTAATACTTTGGGAATGAGGCATGAACTTGGGCATTAGAGGTGCATTTGTCTTGGAAGAATTTGGAACGGTCAAATGAGTTGAGAATAAGGTAAACTATCAAGAGAAGTTTGGGTAATGCACTAGTGTGCATAAGTGTTGAAAATGGGAATTGCAATTTGTATAATTAAGCAAGAATTGGGGTAAAGGTTTGGACAATGGTTTAAGGAGGTTTAGAGCATGTTTAAGGTGTTAAAACAAGTTAGGAAACATGTGGAATGATTAGGAAGAGATTGGGTACGAAATAGGGTTGAAAGGAGATCACAAACAGTCAAAATTTACAGTTTTAGACTTGGTCTGGGTTTGTAAATCGGTACACAAACCCGGACCACCTTCAAAACTAGGCAGAGAGTGTTCCCAAGGGTTGGTCCGAGTTTGTAACCCTGGACACAAACCCAGACTTATCAAAAAACTAGGCATAACATTTATTCAGGGTTTGGTCCGGGTTCGTAACCTCGGACACAAACCCGGACCAATGTAAAAATGCACCAGGAAGTAGTTTTAAGCCTCTAAATGATAGGGAATTGATTGAGGATGATTTTAGATGATGATTAGGACTTTTTTGGTGGCTTGTAAAGGCCATTGGAAGTGTAAACAAGTTTGAGAAGTGAATGAGAAAGTTGAGAACGTAAGAACACTTGAGTAAAAATTAAGATTAACGGGATAATGGGGTAACTACGGGAGTATTAGTTATATACAGACCGTACTACCTTAATGATGATAGAACCCCTTGAAATGTAATCAGTGAATCAAGTGTGACCCGAGGAACCTAAGGTGACACAGTAGAGTAATTCCATGCTGTAAGGTACGGGTTTCTTACAACTTGTGTCCTACCGAGTTTCACTCGGCTTGTGTGTTGTTTGCTTGTGTGCTGACCTAAACAAGATTAAAGCACGAAAATGTTTATTGCATTTGATATGTATATCTTGATGCATATTGTATGTGCTTAGCATACTTGCTCGATTGTGTGGTCTAACTTAGTGTTTTAAACCGACTTGTAACTGAGTATTGTTTGGTTAGTGACTAGTAGAAAGAGTCGTTTCGCAAAATAACAATAACGTGATAAACACACGAGAACTCTTGAATTGAGAATAACGATAATGCAAACTTATAAACTTACTAGAACGTGAGAGTGTGTACAGGATTAGTATGCTCCCGTTAACGGTTAGAGAACCGAAATGAAACAATCCACGAAATAATTACTGGTGGAAAGATAAGATGAATCCTCTATTAAGAGAATGATGATAGTTTAAAGATATGAACTCTTGAGAGAAGTAAAATAATGATAAGTGTAGAATCCTACCGCTAGTGTATAATGCGTCTTAGTATAGGACTGACGAAGAACAGAGAACACGATTAACAGAAGAGCTTAACTAACTTTCACATAAAACGCGTATCACACCTGTATACAAGTAAGCACGTACACCCTGCATTCCTTATGTTCTCACGTGTACTACTACTCAGATCACGTCTAGAAAACGACTAACCTTTAACTCCTAGCACCTGAAGTTTACCCCGTGGATAACTTCAGATTATGAACCCAGATCTATATTACAGTGCTATAATCGCTTCGCATAACAATCCCTATCGTGTTTCCCGTGTTTTCCCACTGGTTTTCTCATCCGTTAAAACCTTGCATCTAACCCTAGTCTCGCCGCTTATTTTATAGATATCGAGTTATTAAGTTACAAGTCATCGTGAAGATTTTATTTATCTTAACAGATAGATAAAATCTTACTTAATATCTTCTATATTCTTTCTTTTTGCTTTCTCGGTTAGGACTAACTGCGTCTTCAGGTATTGGTCTTTTTGTGCTTGCAGTTTGAAACTGAGTTTGCCGATCAAAATAGCATTAACCAGTTTCCCCTTTTTGATGCGGCAAACCTTGAAGTCTTGAACATCTTGAATTGATTCCCCCTGAGTCTTGTGCTCAGATAGCTTCACATGAAATCATTCCCCCTCAATTTCGCATGTCTTCCAGTTAATCCTGTACTTGGTATAACACTCATAACCTTTCAAGCGTAAAGTGATTCATAAAAAAAATGTAGTAATAACGAGAGAGAGATTTGTAAGCATTGGTGAAAAGACTTAGCATAAGCAATATTCAAGAATGCAGTCAAGCGGAAACTGGGATTGTAGCATTAGTAATCCAAAATGTGGCTAGTATCACGAAACTAATACGTGCTAATCAAAAAAAATTTGAAGTTCAGCCATCCACCACAATTCAAGTACCCACATAAGAACATAAGGACCAAGAGCAATTCGAAGACTTCCAAGCATACAAAAAACAGTTCAAAGACTTCTAAACACTTCCCTCTTTTGCCTCATCAAAAAGAACAATACCCAACACACGCAAGAACCAATTACAGACACAAACAGTCATTACAGTTTCTCAGAAGATTCTGAATCTGGCACCGGCATAAGAGTATCTAGCTTATCTTCCAGCCTCGCCAAGTGTGCCATTACCCGCTTTTCCAAAGCCTTGACTGAGTCTAGAACTGACTGAATCAGGGATTGCAGCATGGGATCCTGAACAACTTGTTTCTCTCTCAGTCTTGGCGGTGTGTTGAACCTCGTTTGAGTTGCCAGCCAGACTCGGAGAGTTCCATCCCCATCTTGGAAAGAGTAGCCAAAGCTAGATAGCTCGTTGGTTGAGCGGGGATGGAGAAGGCATCATCCAGAGAGATCTGATGATACATGAGCACCTTTGTCAGCCAAAACGGATAGGGAATCGACGGCTTGGAGCTGTTAATGATAGTCCTCAGATGGGAAATGATCATCCTAGGCAGAGATAGATGTATCTTCCTATCAAGACACCACATAACCGCAGATCTGCTGGTGTAACCTTGTCCCTCATGTCAGACCGAGGAGAAAGACATTGATAGGTAATCAATGTAACAAACGAGGCAAAATTGCTAAATCCCTCTGTGGGTAGTGCTTGAGTCTAGAACTCACGCGTGACAGGGCAAAGTGATCGACTACCTCGGTATGTGGCGCTATGTCAATTTTTTGTGGATTAAATTCAGCCAGACCGTCTAGGGGAACTTCTAACATCATAGCAAGCCATGCAGGTGAAATTATCATTTTCTTGCCAGCACACCTCAGTCTTGAATTCAAAAGGAGACAAAAAACTCCATGTTTTGAATGAATGGAAACAGAAATTCGGGGTAATACACAGTCTCAGACTTAAAACATTTATCCCAACCTTGGAAACGTAAGGCATCTCCTAAAGATTCTAAAGAGTTATTTCCAGCCAGTCACAGTCTATCAGCTTACCAGGTCAATATCCTTCGAGGAGGGCACAACCAAAGACAGGCTTCTGAGGGTAAGCGCGACTTGGATTTTATTGATCGTTCAAGATTGAATTCCTTTGCCTTAGCTTTGGGCTGAAGTTTTCCCACAGACTTCTTGCGCTTCAAAGATCAGGATTGTTGAGCAGGAGAATATGCAACCTTGCGCTTCAAGGACGGGCGCGCAGGGGTTATGCCCAGTTGGAGATGGCGCATTCTTCTTGGAGCGATCTCGCAGTCCACGTCTGGTAGGATTTGTAGGTGGAGATTGGAGATCCTCTTCAGGCGGGGTAGCCGAGGAAGCACTGCCACTGAGGATCGTTGCTTCAGCATTAGGGTTTGGAAGTTTTCATCGGGAGAGGGTTTTGAAGAAGAATCAGGGATGGACTGCGAAACTCTTGTTCAGTTGGCTTCTCCATAGCTAGGGGGCGAACATTTTCGTCAACAATTAGATGTTCGAAGGAGTCCATAGCCAGAAGATGAGAAAATCCGAGTTCGATTTGAGGCAGAGAGAGATGAACAGAAAGGAGAATTGTGTTGAAAAACAAGAGTAGAGAGTGAGAGAAAATGAAGAGAGTATATCAAACGTCTTTAGCCACAGTGAAAGATGATATCATTTTCTTCCTTTAAATATGTTTTTAAAAAAATGGAGCGAAGTGAATGGAAGAGACCGTTACGAAACATACTATCTTAGTCCAGACTAAGTTTCACACAACACAATCTACCGTAATAAGTGAAGTTTGTTGAGTGGGGTGTCCAAGGAGATCAAATAGTACAACCTACTAAGTTGAGAAAGTTTTACTCTCCGTGGTTTATGAATATATGCACATATGCAGTGACACACTTGTATTGCAGAAGGTTCCTCCTTTCTTTACTTTCCATTGAATCGACAAGGGGCGAGAAGTGCAGTCTTATTCCACTGAACCTTTCATCGCCACAGATTCATGCTCACAGTCTGATTCTTTAAAACTTCCTCCTTTAGATTCTGTGTTTTCATGTTACAAACAGGGACTCGACTTTTACTCCTTATCTTTGTAGCAGCGTTGGGTCAACTTGCCCAGAGCAGTTGCCCTTAGGAAGTTAGGTGATAAGGCACCCTTAAAGACTTAATAGCCAGATAAGAGAGGCCAATACTGTTTTTTCTTTCCTTATTTTTGTTTAAAATAGAGCGTTGAGTATCAAACTGTGAGTAGCGGAATCTCTTGCCTTGTTCATACCACCATTCTATCCTTCAAACCCAGTTCATTCATGAATACAAGCATGGCACTGTATGTAGACTTATGATCCATGTTAGACATCGGAGGGTAAAATTATTTTCAAGGTATTAGGATGTATATCAGTTATGATCTCAGAAAATGAATGACTACTTGGACTTACACAAAACTTATTAATCACAGAGTATGGTAAATGATTATGTAAAAACCCATTAAGAACTGTGATAACAATGTTATGAAACAGATTTGACCATTCTCAACACTAAAAAACAACGAATGAAAAGAATTACAACGACCTTAGTTTAAAACTGAAATTGTTAAACTGTGAAAAAGAAAGAAAAGAAAATGAAAATTAATTCTCACTTCGTGTCAACCATGCCTAACTCAAACCTAAGTTTCTCGAAGATTTCTCTTGGTAGGGGCTTGGTAAAAATGTCAGCTAATTGCTTGTCTGTTGAACAGTGAAGTAGAATGATGGTGCCGTGTTCAACATGATCTCGAATGAAGTGATGACGAATATCTATATGTTTAGACGTGAGTGATGAACAGGATTCTTTGTAAGCTCAATGGTACTTGTGTTGTCACAATAGATTGGGACGGGTGTAAAAGAGAGACCATAGTCTTCAAGTTGTCTATGTAGCCACAGGATTTGTGCACAACACGCAGCAGCGGCTACATATTCGGCCTCAGTTGTGGACAGAGCAACAGATGCTTGTTTCCTTGACCATGCGACCAGATTTGATCCAAAGAACTGCGCAGTACCCGTGGTGCTCTTTCTATCAGTAAGAGAGCCTCCAAAATCAGCATCCGTGTATGCAGCAAGAGTAGGTAGTGATTCTGCAGTGTACAATAAACCAAGTGATGATGTCCCTTGAAGATAACGAAAGATGCGTTTCACGGCCTTGACATGGGGTACTTTTGGATGAGCCTGAAACCGTGCACAGAAACAAACACTTTGCATTATATCTGGTCTGCTAGCTGTAAGATAGAGCAGTGAACCAATCATTCCTCTATAAACCGTGGGATCCGTGGACTCTGCATCAGGCTCCAGACCTAGTCTGAGAGTGGTAGACATTGGCGTGAGCATCGGCTTGCTCTCATGGAATTTATATTTGGTTAAAAGCTCAAGTGTGTACTTTGTCTGACTGATGAACGTTCCATCTGCTGTCTGCCTAATTTGGAGTCCGAGAAAGAAGGTGAGCTCACCCATGTTACTCATCTGAAACTCTTTGGTCATCATAGAAGCAAAACCTTGTGTCAGACTGGAACTGGTAGAACCAAAAACAATGTCATCGACATAGATCTGTACTAACAGCTTGTCTGCCCCGTTTTCTTTGATGAATAACGTGCGATCTACCTTTCCCCGTACAAAATTTTGTTGTAGAAGAAAGGATGTTAGCCGCTCATACCAGGCCCTTGGCGCTTGCTTGAGACCATATAGAGCTTTCTTCAATCGAAACACATAATCAGGTTTCTCTGGATCAACAAAACCAGGAGGCTGAGAGACGTATACTTCTTCTTTGAGATGTCCATTCAAGAATGCACATTTCACATCCATTTGATAAAGAGTAAATTTGTGTAATGTGGCAAACACAATGAGAAGTCTGATAGCCTCAAGGCGTGCAACTGGAGCGTAGGTCTCATCGAAATCCAAACCTTCTTGTTGGTTGTAACCTTTGGCCACCAATCGTGCTTTGTTCCTTGAAATGTGTCCTTCTGAATCAAGCTTATTCCTATAGACCCACTTGGTTCCAATAACATTTTGATCTTTTGGTTTAACAACAAGTTCCCACACATCATTCCGCACAAACTCATTCAGCTCCTCATGCATGGCATTAATCCAGCTCTCATCTTAAAGCTCTTTCACAGTTTTAGGTTCTGTTGTGGAAACAAAACCAAAGAAGGCGCAAAAGTTTTGCGTGGTAGATCGAGTTCTTACTCCTGTGTCCAAGTCTGACAGAATATTTGTGATGTCAATGCCTGGAGCATTCCTAGCCGTCAAGCGATGAGGTGCCTCCGTTGTCTGTCTTTGAGAAGCATTAGTGTCGATTGGTACAGTCAGAGGCTGTTCTGAGTTCGGAACTGATGGAGGTGATGCTTCAGTTTGAGTCAATTCTTCTTCTGAGTCTCCTCCTGAACTATCATCAAGAGAAGCGATTCCATCTTTAGCCTGAAACAGATCCTCGAGTGCTCCTTGACTTGACCTTCCTCCAAAATTGTTCTCATCAAACTTTACATTTGTGGATTCTTCTACCACAAGAGTTCGTTTGTTGAAAACCCGATATGCCTTGCTCTTCATAGCGTAACCAAGGAAAACTCCAATGTCACTCCTCTTATCAAATTTTCCCAATTGATTTTTCCCATTATTATGAATATAACATGTGCAGCCAAACACTCTAAGATGTGTAATAGACGGTTTGCGCCCTTTGAACAATTCGTAAGGAGTCTTAAGTAATATGGGTCGAATAAGAGCTCTGTTGAGTATATAGCAAGCAGAATTGATAGCTTCCCCCCAAAAGCTAGATGAAAGCCCTGCTGTTCAGCATAGTACGAGCCATCTCCTGAAGAGTCCTATTCTTACGTTCTACAACACCATTCTGCTGGGGTGTTCTGCTGCAGAGTAAGTATGGGTTATTCCAGTATCAGTACAGAACTGAGACATTCTCTGATTAAGGAATTCCGTTCCTTGGTCAGTACGTATGCACTTTACCGTACTCTCAGTTTGAGTCTGAAGTTGTAAGATCAGGTTTTTGATCTCATTAAAAGCCTGATCCTTGTGATGAAGCAGTATAATCCAAGTATACCTCGAGTAGTCATCGACAACCACCAAAACGTATCTCTTTCCACTTCGACTGTACTCTCATAGGCCCCATTAGATCCATGTGTAGTAGATCTAGAACTTTAGTGCTGCTGACCATACCCTTAGACTTGTGTGAAACATGTGTAAGCTTATTCAAGGCGCAATCTTGACAAATCGTGCTGTGATCAAGTCTCTTCTCTGGTAGTCCATGCACCAAACCTTTTATCCTGAGTTTATTGATTAACGATGATGTGCATGCCCCAGCCTTCGATGCCACAGCAATGCGTCCTCTTCGTTGACCGTGAGACATGATAAATCACTCTGATCACTAACGTCTACCATGTAGAGATTACCTACTCTACAACCTTGGAGCAAAACTTCCTGTGTTGCCTTGTTACGTATCTGAAAACCGTTAGAATCAAACACAACCTCGGATGGACCCTTATCACAAACTTGTGAAACGCTAAGTAGATCATGACTGAGGCCTTCCACTAGACTAACTTTATCAATGCAATGTTCTTTTCCAATTGTGCCAATTCCGATTATTCTACCTTTCCCGTTGTTGCCGAAAGTTACTTTACCTCCTCGTTGTTCAACTAGAGTATTGAACTTTCCTCTATCACCACTCATATGTCTTGAACAGCCGCTATCCATCAGCCACCAATTGTCGTATTGTGTAGCTGCTAGTGCCTATGAGCAAGTAATGTCTTGTTAGTCTTAGGTACCCAAACTTGTCTAACTGTGGTTTTCTTTCGATACGAAGAATTGTCTCTGATTTGTCAGGTCTAGACTGGGAATAGATTCTGGATGTACGAGGGATATGTCTAGAATTTAAGGCTCTACAAAAACCTATACTATGACCATGCTTATGACAAAACTGACAGAAATACTTAGTCCTAGTGTTTGGAGGGCTAGGGTTTTGCATATGTTTGATGAATTTAATGTTTCTATCCTTTTCTTTCCAATCAACATTTGTGTTAGATCACTTTTTGTGTACCAAGTTGGGTTCCGATGGGAATATATTTCTTTTTCTCTCAGGATTCCTGACAACTTGTTTGTCAAGGTTTCATTCTCTTTTTTCGAATTTTCACAACCTTTCTGAAGAGACCTAAACTCAGTTTGTGCCCATTCAGGTAAACATTCAATTCTTTCTACCAAGGGTTTTACGAACTTTATTTGAGGAATTTCTTTAACTTGGTTTTCCATGACAGGTTCCTTAGGCACCTCTAATTTAGACAACTTAGATTCAAGCAGTTTAATTTTAACAACAGCAGTAGTTAGTAAGTTAAAGATCTCCTTTTTAGATAAGGAATTGAAAGCACTTTCGATAAGTTCAGGACTTACCTCATCTGCCTCAAGAACCTTCTTCCAGTCTTCACTAGCCATCATACAGAAGTCCTTGTCTGATGCTGCGCTTACTTCTTCATCTTCCTCGACCACGGCCGTCATGCACACCTCAGCTGTTTTCTGTTTCTGAGTCTGTGTCTGAGACGTCTTGCCCCCAAGCTGCAGCTGCTGCTTCTGTAAACTTCTTGACTTTGTCATGAAAATTTTCTTTCGGTTTTAGTGTGCAATCTTTGACCACATGTCCTGGTTTATTGCACCTAAAGCATATAATCTGGTCTTTCTTGAATTTGGTCTTATCAATTCTAGACCCCGACCCTCGCTTTCCTCCGAATATCTTCCTAATTCCGTTGGCGATCATGGTAATCTCCTCATCCTCATCAGTGTTTTCACTTTCCTTCTCTTTATCATTTGATACTTTCTTGGCCTTCAGTGCCAGGTCTTTATTCACACCTGGAATTGTCAGTTCCCCTCTCATCTTTCCCTCATATACAGTCAGTTCTGAACCCATCTCTTCAAAAGACAATTTTGACAAATCCTTCGTGGTCTCCAACAATGTGGCAAAGTTCAGCCAGTCTTTGTCGAGACTATCCAGAAATCTCTCATTCACCACATCATTGTCAAGAGTCACCCCGACAGCCTTGAGCTCACACAAAATCTTGTCGAACTCTCCAGTGTCTCAGATATGGTCTCACCGTCTGACATCTTGAAATTATCAAGCTGTCTTTTAAGCTGCTTTCCTTTAGCCTTTTTCACCGAATCAGTTCCCGCATATGCGGTTTTGAGAAATTCCCATACTTCTTTAGCGGTGCGCAATCCCAACACCTTTTGTTGGTCTGAGTCTGACAACGATGACATTATAATCCTTCGTGCTTGTCTGTTCTTACTGATCATCTTGTTGTCGTTTTCACTCCAGCTAGCCTTAGGTTTCTCCTTGGTAACTCCGTTCTCCTCGAACTTGGGTTTTAGGTCGCCATCAGTGACCACGTCCCATAATTGTAGATCGATGGATATCAGTTGATCTTCCATCTGTTCACACCAGCTGGTGTAGTTGAACTTCGTCAACTTTGGAGGTTTAACGTTGTAGGAATTCATCTCGATCTACCCTGAAGAAGTTTCTTCGAAGTGAGGGTAACCTTGCTCTGATACCAATTGTAGAATCCTACCGCTAGTGTATAATGCGTCTTAGTATAGGACTGACGAAGAACAGAGAACACGAATAACAGAAGAGCTTAACTAACTTTCACATAAAACACGTATCACACCTGATACAAGTAAAGCACGTACACCCTGCACTTCCTTATGTTCTCACGAGTACTACTACTCATATCACGTCTAGAAACGACTATCCTTTAACTCCTAGCACCTGAAGTTCTACCCCGTGGATAACTTCAGATTATGAACCCAGATCTATATTACAGTTGCTATAAATCGCTTCGCATAACAATCCCTATCGTGTTTCCCGTGTTTCCCACTTGGTTTTTCTCATCCGTAAAACCTTGCATCTAACCCTAGTCTCGCCGATTATTTTATAGATATCGAGTTATTAAGTTACAAGTCATCGTTGAAGATTTTATTTATCTTTAACAGATAGATAAAATTTTCTTAATATCTTCTATCTTCTTTCTTTGCTTTCTCGGTTTAGGACTAACTACGTCTTCAGGTATTGGTCTTTTTGTGCTTGTCAGTTTGAAACTGAGTTTGCCGATCAAAATAGCATTAACAATAAGGGACCATCAAACTCCCTTAGAAAAATAGTCGACCTCCTACATGAGGATCCGACCTAGTATAAGAAATTGTCCCGAACATACAAGTATTCGAAAAGTTCGAAAAACCCTTAAATCTGAGAAATTAGACATTGAGAAAATTCCATAAGCTATTATATGATATTGAGAGAGATACTTCTAGGCTAATCTTTAAGATTACAATATAACTCTAAGAGAGGAGTATTTGGGAAATTGAGTAGTCTGGTGGAGAAACGGACGTTTGTGAATTTGAGGAGCTAAGTGTATAGTTCCGTTAGATGGTCGAACCTTCCCACTATGCTAGACCTGGTGTAGGGTCATAGCCGGGGAAGTAAGACGAGTATTTGAAAGCCCGGTGGTGAGTCTTGTGTATGACTCTGCCCGGAGGTCATTGGTAATGACTTTAAATGTATCCCAGAATTGAGAATTTGAGAATTGAGATTGAGACTTGAGAATTGAAATTGAAATTGAGAATTTGAGAGTTGAGTTGAGAATTCAGAATTGAGAATTTATATTCAGACCTGTAGTGTCTACGAAACTAAGAAGCCATGAGTAAGAGTATCCCAAGAGAATGGGTAAGACAATGAATAAGTGTTTAAGACAATAGTGAGGTAGAAACCCTCAAGGCCTAGGAGTAAGATAACATAAACTAACAACCTTGATGTGTTAGTTAGTGATTGGATTCCATGATTGAATGTTGAATACTTGTGGATGCGAGCATGATGTATGTGCGTTGCACTTCATGTCATGATTTAAATAAAATCAATCTCATGCTTAGACGAGAATTAGTTGAGTGCAACCCGGTAGTAGCGGGTTGCACGACTACCATACCAACAAAGGTGTTGAGCCCCTTTGGGGCCATCCATTACTATTTCAGGTACTTTGGAGCCGATTATCGTTCGAGAGTTGGACGGGGATGCCAGTTGAACAGTGTAGTCGATTAAGAACAATTGTATTATTTGTAAATGTTGTATCATAAGTCTGAAATGTTATCAGCAAACTGAGGATTGTAATAGACTCGGTATAAAATTGAGTTGAGGATTTATATTTGTATTTGACTTGGTTAAGGAATGAAATGTATTTGTTGGTATAGAGTACTCGATGTTCTAGTTCATCAGACCGATATTTAATTTGGATTTGGCCTTGTTAGTCACGTGGGTGACTAACGGCATTGTATCACCCACCGTTAGGATTAAGAATTTCGCTGCTTTGGTATTGGTAAACAAGACGGTTTAAGAGGTAATGACTTGATTAGCGGTAGGGGTGTTACAAAAAGTGGTATCAGAGCGATATCACTCTGATGTCAGAACTACCAAGTTTAGGAAATACCGAGTTAGGAATTAGAGACTTAGGGCAAAGGGTTGAGTGTTTGCGTGAGAGGTACGCTAGATAGGAACTTTCAGTGTGATCTGGATACCTATAATAACCATACCCGCCCTCCACATCCCCCGTTTTAATGCTCGGGAAAGAATGCCAGAGAGATGGAAAGAACTCTCTTACTCGGGAAGACCCGATCTGGCAGTTGCGAAACATTCCTAGGGGAACAAGAACCTATCATACGGTAGATTCTGACAACCGGAAATCCCGGAGACGGTTCCCGTCTGAATGACAATAACCGCAATTAATGGCAAGAGAATGAGAAATCCTATCCATAGGAAACTGGAATTTATGACAACATGGGCGACATGCTTAGTAGTTGCGAGAACCCTGCTTGGCCAACAAGAAGGAGAGTATCAGCCGCGTAACGAAGCGGAAAAGGCGAAGTAACAAAACCCGAGACAAGAGTCTGTGTACATGTAAAAACGTATTATCAGCAAGTGTACTTGTTGGTCGTAGCAAGTTTTCCTATGAAGTATTCCCTAGGTTATCAAACCAAGGAGGCAGTGTCTAGTTTAATCTATAAACTAACATAACTAATAAACTATAGAAAAATAACAATGATAAATTGGGGGTTTGATTGCAGAATTTAAATAAACTAAAATAAAAACAATTAAAAGTGTTTCTCTAACAAATCTTAAAGGGCGAATCCTGGTTTACTATTTCTCCCTAGTTAATTAATTCCCTTCTTGAGTGTTTTCTAAATTCTAGATTGCAACCTCAGATGTAAAGTAATCTAAAACTCGTCTCCCGCAAGATAGATTCTTACTAGCAATTCCCAAATCCTAACACTCGTTATGAATTCACAAATTAACTAGTAGCATTAACGATAATCTGGTTTCTAGTCAGGTAATCCCCAGGAATTACCATCTGTAGTTTAACTGGTAATATTCCAAAAGTCTAATGAACGCCGCAGTTCTCACTTGTAAGCAATTCATACCAAATAAACTCAAGCAATAATTAACACAAGAAAATTCAATAAATAACAAGGAACAAAACTACAATCTGTATAGAATTTATATTCGATAACTCAGGAAGCAAAATAATGAACTAGTTGTCCATAGCAAACCAGTATTCTAACAACTACTAGGACATCCGAGACAAAGAAATAATAACAATGTTAAAGAGATTAGAAACGTCATCTAATTGAAGAACGATGATGATCTGGTCTCTGCCTTCTGCTCTGGTCTGTCAGAACTGACTGATAATCTCCCTCTTTTGTCTTCCTTTTCTGCTCGCGGCGGCCCTCCTGTAGGGTTGTTGTATTTCGTCTTCTCTGACGTGGCTAGGTTTTGTGAAAATTGTCTTATGTTGTGTACTGTCGTGTTATCCCCGTAATATATCCAGAATGTTCAATGTCAGCTCCCTCCTTTATAATGATAAAATCTATCTTGTCATGTTGTCTATCCTCATTGTAGTCTACACCGCCTGTGAAGTGTATCGGCCAAGCTCCTGTAGCCCATCATCTCATTTGGTCGGCCCCCAACATCTCTCGCCTGTCTTCGTAATGTCTTCACATGTCTCTAATCTGGTCCAAGACAACTTTACGCCTCTATTTATTCGTGTTGGCAGCCCAACACATCCACGGACAAGTCTGCGCCTCTAGGATTTGTCGATGACTTCTGCGCCTCTCAGCCCATGATGGTGAAGCCCATCATCATCAAAGTCTGCGCCTAAGTCTGCAAGTCCTCTGCAATTGTTGGAGAAATATGTGACTACTTCTACAACCTAGGCAGTGTACCTATCATTTTGTGGAATAATGGATTTGTGGGGTTGTCGAACTCTTGGGGACCTTGCTGTAGTTTAACTGATAGTGTAGTAAATTGACTGAGAACTCTAATTAAACTACTAACAAGAACAATTAATCAAAACAGAGATAATAATGGTTGTAAAACTCTTTGTTTTTAAGGAAGCACCCTAGGTTGTTCTGCTCACCTATTTCATCCAATTATATTAATATAAACTTCCACCACTTTAGCAATAAACTCAGGTATCTTAATTAGTTCATTGACCGGTCCTTGTACAATAAACCCTGATTTACTTAAACAACAAGCCGCAATCCTTGCCCAAGTTATTATAAATTAATCGTTTTATTACCAATTCCTATTGGAGACAGATTAACCTATAGGCGAGACATCTTCTAGTCGTTAACCAGATTTGACTTCCTATGTCTAGAACCTTATTTAGCACCGCATTTTAACAAGAGAACTACAAATATCACTTTAATAATTGGCCTGAAGATTAAAGCGCATTAAGGACAAGAATCAAAATATTGCTTAAATAGATTATAGTGAGAAGTCTATATAACACAATTATATAAAATAGGCTTGCTTCCCAACCTGGGAGGCTAAGTTTATTACTCACACATAATTATAAAAACAGACATCATAGATAAGATAGACCTTAAAACAAAGTAAAGTTAAAGGAAAGAAAGAACTCTTTTGGGGAGAGTTGTTTCGCTCCCAGGCTTGTCTCCGTGACTATGCCGACCTCAAAACGATGATAAACAGGTAAAACGAAGAATAACGAACAAACTGGCAAAAGTTGGTCCTGTCCGTGTGGGGCCACGCGGACACAAACGCGGACACAAATCCGGACACAATCTGGAATTGTGTAGAACGTCGTTCTTCAATGGTTTTCAGGAAAAATAACAGCGTAAGCTAATATGGTGATGGGGATGGATGGAAATGAAGTGGAGATGTGGATGTATATGGGAAATGGAATTTGGGTGGAGGAAGTGTGATATGGAGGGTGTGTGTTTTTATCATAGAAGGAGCTGGGTTTTTATAGAAGCAGAGGAGAAGAAGAAGACAAGGGTGGATGGGATATAAGGTAGGTGGTGGTAGTAGATGGATAATTGTAGGCGCCGTAGAAAAGAGAAGAAGAAAGCGGCACCAAAAGTTACAACACGTGAAATCTAGAAATCGGCACCGCAATTTACACGTGTCCGGATTTGTGTCCGGATAGGGGGCTACGCGGACGTGTGACGTCCGAGTTTTTGTCCGTATACGGACACATATTCCTGGCGAGACTTTACATGTGGCCGCGTTTCTGTCCGCGTGGGGTCTGTGCGGACGTGTGATGTCCGAATTTGAGTCCGCAATGCGGACACACCTGCCCGGGTTTGAGTCCGCGTGGGCGATATGCGGACGTGTGTTGTACGAGTCTGTGTCCGCGTGAGGACACGTCTATCCGGATAAGCGTCCGCGTGGGGCTATGCGGACATGTGTATTTTTCCTCATTTTTCTACAATTTTGAACTGGGCTTAGACTCTTTGTTTTAGCTCCGTTTCACTCGCTGTTTGTTGCGTTGGAAAGATTGTGAAGTAAACTATGTGATTCCAAGACTATTTACTGCATTTGATACATAAAATGTATCAGTTCATATCAAAACATAAATCTTAGGAAAAACATACGATAACTGAGTAATATTATCCTGAAAGCAAGCGAATATAAGGTAAATTAAACCCTTAAATGTCTATGTATTTCTCACTTATCAGCAATCGATCAACATGGTCTGTGCCTCTAATGTCAGAATCCAATTCAACGTCAATGTCTTCCAATCATGTCGCGCTACTAGCCCATGTATGTGAATGTCGATGAATGAAAGTAGGCCCCCGAGTGTCTACGCAGCCCACTTGCATGGCTTTTCCACGTGCATGCATGTACTACAATTCAGTTAATTCAATCTCCCAACAATTCTTCACGTGCACTTCGTTTGTATGAATAAAGAATTAATGTTAAAAGTGCTAATGTCCAACATCTTCTTACGTGCACGTGTATACATATATTGACCTAATTAAGAATAAAAAACCACATGGGAGGAATAATCTTAATATTAAACATAATTAAGCATTTAAATGGGGAAATATATAACATTAAAGCTTAAATTAATAAACAATGAAGCATATAAATATAGATATATTCCTCACGTATCAGTCTGCGGGAACATAATTGTTAAATGATACCACCAACGGTATACTAACCGACTATGGAATTAGTCAAGAATGAATAACTCCAAACCTACAACGCCAAGAGGCTGTAATGCCTGAATAACATAGCTTAGACAGCTTCGAGAACATCTACGGGATACCTCCCGATAGGACTACAAAGTTGAAATACCCCAAACCTTAGTATGCTGTTTAAACATTAAAATATGGTATATTAAGACTAAAAAAGAGTCTTAGAAACATTAGTAAACAATTTAAACCATATAAAACACAAATAAATACCTTAAGGTCAATATGGGCTAAAATGTGCTCTAATCTTGGGATAGTCTTGGTTAAGACCTAATGAGCTTACCAAGACCTTATTTATATATTAATGAACATATTAAACCAATTACCAAAGAAAACCAAGCTTGAAAACAAGTTAAAACACAAAATGTGCTTTAAGGAGTCTTAAAGCACATTTTTGAAAAATTGCCTTGTAAATGAGTTTTGAATGTCTAAATGTCCATCATTACTCTTTAATTAACATGTGTACTACTTAGTATCACATTAGGAAGTCTAGATCAATGGGAAATCAAAAATTTCACAATATGTGCCTTGCTTTATGAATAGTAACTAAAATAAGCTAGTTTATAACATAAGTCAATGTAAGTAATTTAATGGGTCAACAAAGACTAAAATACCCCTAAATACATTAAGGGGGCCGGTTTTCATGGTGGTGAGTCACCACTCTTGTTGGCTTATTAAGTAAATAAAGGATGACTAATAGTTACTATTTGCTTTAACATATAAATATCTTCTAAAAGCAAACTCCAAACTCATTCTCTCATTTCTCTTCATTTCCCACGTCTTCTACCTTCCTTCTTGCTCTCATTCACGGTTATGCTACAGCACCACCACCATTCTTATGTATTGTGAACTTCTACCAGAAAGGTGGACGGTTAGGGTTACACCAAGATAAGGACGAGTCACCTGAGTCTCTAAGTAAGGGAGTACCCGTGGTGTCTTGGTCCATTGGTGATACCGCAGTGTTTATTTACGGCGAGCAGAAGCGTGGTGATCTCGCAAAGAAGTTAGTATGAAATCAGGAGATGTATTAATCATGGGTGGGCAGTCAAGGATGCTTTACCACGGTATCAAGAAGATCAAACTGAATACCGCACCTTCGACAGTGATCAACGCCACACACATGAAACCCGAACGTTTGAATTTGACCTTCAGGCAGTTTTAAAGCCTCGTGAATCATGTAATGTGTTAAACCAGTGTATGTTAAGGATGTTGTATGTGTTAGTTATGTCACCAATGTAAACAAACTTATTGGTAAAGAGTGTGTTAATGAATAAAGAGATGTTGTTTTGGAAGTATATCAACCGTGTTGTGACCGTATAAACTTATGAAGTTTGCCAATGATTTAGGCTATGCACTCGGAACGGGAGGTATACTGGGCGTTTGTAATGAGGCAGAAGCCGGCAAGAGCGGCACAATCCTCACAGGTACCTTTCCAGTCAATTGCGTGGACGCTTCGATCTTGTTCGACTCCGGAGCCTCACATACATTTATCTCGCTATCTTTTGCGAAGAGGCTGGGGTTAGACGGAGAAGAGATGCCAGACTTTCTAGTCACTCTCCCGTCGAAAGAGCGGATCAGGTGTACCCGCTACCACCGAGATGCTGTTGTACGAATCAGAGGTGAAGAGTTTCCAATCAACTTGATAGAGTTCGAGGGACTTGGTTTTGATGTGATTGTCGGGATGAACTGGTTGGAGCGGTACAAGGGTAGAATCCTATGTGCCGAGCATCGTCTGCTTCTTCGGAGCACCGCCAGAGGCCCAAGGAGCCTTCGACTCAGATCATCACCGCAATGACCATGTATCGTGAACTACGACGAGGGAATGATGTATACCTCTGCTATGTCCAGGACATAGAGAGAAACCCAAAGTTTAGCCCAGATGTGCCGGTAGTGTCGGAGTTTCCTGATGTATTTCCTAAGGAACTGTCGGGCATGCCGCCAGCACGAGAAGTTGAGTTTGAGATTGATTTGGTTTCGGGCACCGGACCAATTGCGAAGGCGCCCTACCGTATGGCTCCAGCTGAAATGGCAGAGCTCAAGGAGCAGCTGAGAGACCTACTCGACAAGGGATTTATTCGCCTGAGCGTTTCACCATGGGGAGCGCCAGTCCTCTTCGTGAAGAAGAAGGACGGTAGTCTCCGCCTCTGTATCGACTATCGAGAGCTGAATGCAGTTACGGTGAAGAACCGTTGTCCTTTACCACGCATCGACGACTTATTTGATCAGTTGAAAGAAGCATCAGTATTCTCCAAGATAGATTTACGATCCGGTTACCATCAGATTAATATCCGGGAAAGTGATATCGAGAAGACCGCATTCGGAACCAGATATGGACATTATGAGTTTACGGTTATGCCGTTTGGTTTATCCAATGCACCAGCCAAGTTCATGGACCTAATGAACTGCTTGTTCCAAGACCAGTTGAACAAGTCAGTGGTAGTCTTCATCGACGATATACTTGTGTACTTGAAATCGAGAGGTGAGCATGAAAGCCACCTGAGAAATGTGTTACAAACATTGAGAAAGAATCAGTTGTATGTGAAATTTTCTAAGTGTGAGTTTTGGTTGAACCGAGTATCTTTTCTTGGTCATGTGATTTCTGAAGCCGGGATCGCCGTTGATCCGGCAAAGATAGATGTAGTGCGCACCTGGCCTAGGCCGAAGACAGTTACCGATATTCGGAGCTTCCTCGGTCTGGCAGGATATTATTGGAGGTTTGTGAAGGACTTCTCCAGTGTCTCGAAGCCGATGACTTCCTTGATGAAAAGGGATGCTCCATTCGAGTGGACAGTCGACTGTGAGAGTTCTTTCTAGAGTCTTATGGATGCTCTGACATCTGCACCAGTCCTGACTATACCAGACAGTCCAGATGGTTTTGAGGTCTATTGCGACGCATCAGGCAGAGGTATGGGTTGTGTGTTGATGCAACACGGGAAGGTCGTGGCATACGCCTCCCGACTGCTGAAGAAGCATGAAGAGAACTACCCTACACACGATTTAGAACTGGGTGCCATCATTTGTATGGGGTAAGCGTGACAATCTATTCTGACCACAAGAATTTAAAATATTTGTTCACTCAGAAGGAGTTGAACATGAGACAAAGGAGGTGGGTCGAGTTTCTAAACAATTACGACATCAATCTGCAGTATAAAGAGGGTAAGGCAAATGTGGTAGCTGACGCACTGAGTCACCGAGCACACTCTCTCCATTCGCTAGTCTCTCATTCTAGCTTGGTTGAAGAGGTGCGGAGTGCTTAGATGACGGATCAGTATATGTTGGAGATCAGGCAGAAGCTTATTGATGGCACATTCAAGGGTCAGAAGTACGACTTTCGACTCTACGATGATGACCTGATTAGGCTTAATGGCCGACTGTGTATTCCGAGGAGTAGCGCTGAGCTGAAAGAGCGCATACTGAGTGAATCCCATTGTTCTACTACATCGATTCACCCCGGAGCTTCAAAGATGTATAAAGGTTTGAAAAGATATTTTTGGTGGACTGGTATGAAAAAGGATGTGAATGAATATGTGTTGAGGTGTCTCACTTGTCAGAAGGTCAAGTTGGAGCACCAACGGCCTGGTGGTATGGTACAGCCAATGCCAGTGCCTGAGTGGAAGTTCTATGACATTTCTATGGACTTCGTAGTTGGGCTTCCGCCTACAAGGGGAGGTCTGAATATGATTTGGGTTGTTGTTGACCGACTGACCAAGGTGGCTCGATTCATACCGATGAAGGACACCTGGAAAGTGGCAAAACTTGCAGAGCTCTTCGAAAAAGAGATTGTACGGCACCATGGGGTACCGAAGACTATCGTGTCTAACAGGGATACCAGATTCCTCTCGAGGTATTGGAAATCCACACGGGAAGCGCTTGGTACCGAGCTGAAGCTAAATACAGCGTTCCACCAACAGACAGATGGTCAGAGTGAGCGCACCATCCAGACACTTGAGGACATGTTACGGGCATGTGCACTTGACTTTTAGACCAAATCGATTGATAAGTTACCTCTGATTGATTTTAGCTACAACAACAGTTACCATGCTTCGATCAAGATGTCTCCCTTCCAAGCTTTGTACGGTAGACCATGCCGCACGCCATTATGCTGGGATGAGTCGAGTGAGACGGTCATTATAGGACCAGAGTATCTGGAACAAGTTCAAGCAGAAGTACGCCAAATCCGGGGTAACATGAAGGCAGCTTAGGATAGGCAGAAATCATATGCCGATGTGCGTAGATGCGACCTGGAGTTCGCCGTGGGCGATCAGGTATTTCTTAGAGTATCCCCCATGAAGGGAGTGTTTCGTTTTGGCCAGAAAGGCAAGTTGAGCCTGAAATATGTGGGGTCTTATGTTGTGACAGAGCGGATAGGCCCGGTAGCTTACAGACTGGATTTACCTCCTAAGTTGGGCAAGGTACATGATGTATTTCATGTGTCCCAGTTGAAGAAATATATGTCTCATCCGTCTTATGTACTTCAGCCTGAAAGGCTAACCTTAGAGCCGACCATGCGATCAGTGGAGACTCCTGTATGGATTATAGATACTAAGACTCGAGACACTCGCCCTAAGTCTGTGAGACAGGTGAAGGTCCTCTGGTCTAACCAGGACGTCGAGGAGGCCACTTGGGATTTGAAAGATAAGATGAAGGCGAAGTAACCATCATTGTTTACTTCTTAGTCTTTATATGTATAGGGTACGGGGCGTACCCCTATTTTAAGGGGGGTAGAGCCGTTTCGGTTATGTGTGTACGACATGTATTCGGATACATTGTCTTTGTGTTATGTTGTTATCTTGTTATGTTACAGACCGTTGTGTCTGAATGATGTTATGTTGTTTGGACCTTGTGTCCGGTGCTATGTAAATATGTTGTTGATGTTGTTATGGAAGTGTTATTTTATAAGTGTTCCCCGTGTGTTAATATTTAAGATATTTGGGAAGTATGAACTTTGGGGACAAAGTTCTTTTAAGGGGGGGGGGGGGGTAGATTGAAATACCCCAAACCATAGTATGCTGTTTAAACATTAAAATATGGTATATTAATAATAAAAAAGAGTCTTAGAAACATTAGTAAACAATTTAAACCATAGAAAACACAAATAAATACCATAAGGTCAATATGGGCTAAAATGTGCTCTAAGCTTGGGATAGTCTTGGTTAAGACCTAATGAGCTTACCAAGACCATATTTATATATTAATGAACATATTAAACCCAATTACCAAAGAAAACCAAGCTTGAAAACAAGTTAAAACACAAATGTGCTTTAAGGAGTCTTAAAGCACATTTTTGAAAAATTGTCTTGTAAATGAGTTTTGAATGGCTAAATGTCCATCATTACTCTTTAATTAACATGTGTACTACTTATTATCACATTAGGAAGTCTAGATCAATGGGAAATCAAAAATTTCATAAATTTGTGCCTTGTTTTATGAATAGTAACTAAAATAAGCTAGTTTATAACATAAGTCAATGTAAGTAATTTAATGGGTCAAAAAGACTAAAATACCCTAAATACATTAAGGGGGCCAGTTTTCATGGTGGTGAGTCACCACTCTTGTTGGCTTATTAAGTAAATAAAGGATGAATAATAGTTACTATTTGCTTTAACATATAAATATCTTCTAAAAGCAAACTCCAAACTCATTCTCTCATTTCTCTTCATTTCCCACGTCTTCTACCTTCCTTCTTGCTCTCATTCACAGTTATGCTACAACACCACCACCATTCTTCATCTTCAACCTCTTGTAATTCCTAGCTCCATTTGCCAAATCAAAAACCAAGACCATCATTCTCTTTGTCTTGCCAAGCTCTTCAACTTCATCCTTTCAAAACTCCAAGAGCTCCATTTCGGTGCCAAGAAGAATCTCCATGGGAGGAGCTTGAGCTCGTATTTTTACATTTTATTGTTCTCCTTTGTTTCAAGGTAAGGAAACTCAAAGAAAAACTCTATTTCCTTCATGTTTTGATGTTGACCGAAAATCACCATTGATGGTGTTCTTTACCTTGCTTGTTCTAGCTTCATTTCAATCTCCAAAGGGCTTGGCGGAGTCTTCTCTTGCTACCTATCCAAACTCTCTTTCATTTCCAAGGTAAAACAATCATCTTAATGTTTTAGGACAATATATGTAACTAGGGTTTATAATGAGATTAAGCTTGAATACTCATTTCCTTGCTTGTATATTATTTAGAAGTTGACAAGCAATCCCAAGTAATTGCCGATTTCTAATCAAGGAAACAAGAAAGAAGTTTGTGAGGAAAAGAGGTAAATGTGCTAACCTAATGTAGTTTAATGTCTTAGGAGAAATGAGCTTATATTGCTTATTAAAATTATTTAAGGAGCTAATGGTAAATGACTTAAAAAAAATACTCTCAAGGGTTTATTAAAAGGCATATGTATTGTTGAGTGTATTTGCAGGTCAAGGGCAAATATAATGTGGGAAATTCAGTGTTTATGGTTTATGCATTTTAAGGGCCTAAGTGCCAAGCAATTTAAATTATGCATTATATTGTGATGTAGTGTTAATTGGGTGAAATTTGTGTTAAGGCTTAGATAGATTCCTAAGGCTTAGATATGCCTTAATAGTATGTGGGAACAATTCTTGAATTAAACGGATCCATATAATGGATTAAAAACGCTAATGAAGCTTTAGAGCACGTTTTTCGAGAAAACCCAGAAACGCGACTTTGAGTGGTCAAATGGACCCGTAAAAATTATAGTCAATCATATAACTATAATTAAATATTAATGTAAGCTTAAGAACCATTAAAATTATAGAAACGAGAAAAATCTAGAAAACGGGCCCAGTCAGTGAATAGTACTAAAACCGGGAAATGAACGAGCGTTATTGCGAAAAGACGAAAACGCCCCCAGCTTATATTTCATAGTGGTCCAGTTTTTAGTTTGTCCAACACACTCCCCTCTCTTGATTAATGAGCTAGTTAATAAGTAAAAGAGAAAAGAGAATAAAAGTGAAAAAGTGAAAAGTACGTATTACCTTTTTCCTCTCTCTCTCCCCTCACCTTTCTTCCCTTTCCTTCCTTCTCCTCCTCCCAGCCTATGCTCTCATATTCCTCCCCCTTCCATGGCGATATGCAGCCCTCTTCCAGATCCACATTTCTCTCCCTTGTACAAGCTACACCAAGGCTCCAAATCAAAAATAAATTACATATTTAAACTCCCCTCATCAAGAGCTTCATTCCCCTCTTTTCAAAATCTCAAAAGCTTGAAGTTAATCTCCATGGGTATAATCCATTTGAAGAGAAAGTATGATTTATTGGAGCTAGGGAGTCTCCTCTTCCACTCAAGGTAAGAAAACTCAATGAAAACTAATCTTTCCACCATTTTCCTTACTAGATGATTTTGGCTTCTCAAGAGGGTTTATTCCTTGTTTTGCATGAGCCTTAATCCAAGTCTCCAATGGTGGATGGAAATTCTTCTTGATTCATGACCAAGAACAAATTCTAGGGTTTCCAAGGTAAATGCCCAATTATAGTGTTTTAAGCATTCCCTTGTATTCTTGAGTTAATTAATGAGTTGGGTGCCTTTACTTAATCTCATTTCTTCATTTAATGTTGGGCTGGAACGGGCAATTACATTGCCCCCCTTGACCGCAAATGGGAAGAGTAAGAGAAGAGGAGAATTGAAAAGGAAACTTGGAAGATTAAGGTAAAAAGCTTACCTTAATGCTTGTCTTGATTACATTGAAATTTGGGATGGGAAGTTTAAAAGAATGAACTAAATTTGAATTAAGAATGTGTTGGTAGTTAGATGAAGAAATTGTGAAGTGTTGTTTGGATTGAGGGCCTAGGAACCAAGTGATTTGAGGATATGTGTATATTGTTGATTGGTGAATTTTGAATGGGATTTGTGTGCTGGTAGGGCCCACTAGAGATTTGGTTAGTTTTGAATGGAATTAGGTGAATAAATTGTGCATTTTGACATGTTAGGATTGTGGATGTAACACCCCTCTCTACAAACACGTAATAATCCCTCACGTAGCAATAAATAAAAACATCTACAGCGGAAGATTAAACATCATTAACTCTCACTTGGGTGTCACCTGCCATTACTCACCCGTGCGAGTAACGAAGCAGAAACTAAATCCAACAACCAAAATAAACAACACTACAAACCCGTTGTGACAACCAGATATCTCCTATACATCATACTAAGTCCATAATCATAAACGTCGACAAGTGAGCGTCTACCCAAATCCCGAATAAATAGAAACGTGCCATAATACAATCCACAGTCTAACATTGTTATACAAATAAATTCCATGTGCAGTAATTAAAGTAAAACCCTAACTACCCGGTTTCATCACTTCGGCTTCGACGTTGATCATCAACCTGCATAATGCCATAAAGGCTCAGCGATAAACGCTGAGTATTTCGGGCCTAGACCCTATTGGTCACTTGTCATTTTTAAACATCTTTATATTAGATTGGTTTCATGCTTTTCCATTTTACAGATATAATTAAAACTGTAACAAACATGCATAAACACATAACCATCCATCCAATCCAAACAGTCATTACAATTCACAAACATCAGTAGTATAAACGAATGTATCGAATAATTACAGTACTGTGTATAATCGTCGTAGCGAACGGTTTCCATATTTAATGTTATTTGGCCTTCAAGGCCCCGTCCATCCAAACCATGTTTAATTAATTACCTGTTGGGCGTCATGTTGGGATAACCCGATAACCTCACCAATGGACAGTAGTCCTCCCGTACACACAAAGGTGCTCATGTTGCCAGAGGTCCGAAGGCCCCTGGTCATTCTCTTTGCCTCGTAAGGTGTCCATATAAAGGCCGTAGCCGTGTACCAACAGCAGGTACCATCTAACCCACGATCCAATTAGGGCTCGTTGGGAAATTTCCTAGAGCGCAACCCGATCGGGTACCCCTCAGTGATCACAAATGCCCAACCAGGTAGTTCGTAAACTACCAGATTCCTCCCCTCATCTCATACCAACTCTCTCATAATATTAAGATATGCTCTTAGTTTTATAGAGATTATCTGCCCAATGGGTCTTACGCATGCCTAGAAGAAATCTAGGTCGTATTCATGTTCGAGATCCATGCTCTAGAGACCGACAATGTCGTATCTCGTACCTAAGTGTTTTACTTAGGTTATCTTATACTTAATTATAATACTAGGGTATTATATTAAGTAACCGTCATGCCATCACATTAAACGCGTATGTATGTTTATATAAGTCAATCTATAGTCGACGTAGTGTTAGTCCCGTAGGACGCTCGTGCATAAATAAATAATGCAGTAACACACATAATCACATACACGTATCCACACACATAACACACAAGTTATATATCAACCAAATCTAAGCCCGAGGAATTCCTCAGGACAACCCGGATCAAACCTCTTTACATACCCTACACCTTAGACCAAGGATGCGCAGTGCAGACCACTAAGCTTCTCGAGCGCGCACGTCTGACAGGCGATCTAAACATACGAAGAACACTAAGTGTCAATCCACATGACAACATGATTCGGTATTTCTGAATAACGTCAGTAACCCCGGTATTACATCCCCGGTTTTCAACTGTTACTAGTTAAGGTATCGTTATCCTTAAAAACTCTTTACTCGTAGTACCTATTAATATTCGGTTTACAATGGAGTCGGTTTCATAAGACGTCGTTGTAACACCCCTCTACTTAAACACGTAATAATCTCTCACATAGCAATAAGTAAAACGTCTTACAGCGGAAGAAATAATAACAATAACAATACTCACTCGGGTGTCACTGGCCATTACTCGCCCATGCGAGCAACGAAGCCAAACTATATCCAACAACCAACATAAACAAACTGCTAACCGCTGTGATAACGAGATAACTTCCTACACATCATACTAAGTCCATAAATCATAAACGTCGACAAGTGAGCATCTACCCAATCCCAATATACACAGCCGTACCATAATACAATTTCCAGTCTGACATCATTATACAAATAAACTCCATGTGCGGTAATTAGAATAAACTCTAACTACCCTGTTCCCGCACTTCGGCTTCGACAATAATCAACAACCTGTATAATGAGTGTAGTATCAGCAATAAACGCTGAGTATGTCGGGCCTGGACCCTAATGGTCACTTAGTCATTTTAACCATCTTATTATTAGATTGGTTTCATGTTTTACCATTTTACAGTTATAAATGGTACTGTAATAAACATGCACAATATACATAATCATCCATCCAATCATTCAGTTAATAACACGACCAACAATTCTATATCGAACGTATCGAATAATAACACTGAATCAACACCGTAGCGAACACCATCCTTTGTTAATTTAATTTGGCCTTTAAGGCCCATCCATCCAAACCATGTTAATTAAGTACCAGTTGGGCGTCATGTTAAGACAATCCGATAACCTCACCATGGACAGTAGTCCTCCCGTACACACAAAGGTGCTCATTTCGCCAGAGGTCCGGAGGCCCCTGACTATTCTCTTTTGCCTCAGTGATCACAAATGTGCAACCAAGTAGTTCGTAAACTACCGGGATTCCTCACCTCAACTCATACCATCTCTCTCTCATAATGTTTAAGATATGCTCTTAGTCTTATGGAGGATAATTATTAGTTAGCTGCCCAATGGGTCTAACGCATACCTAGAAGTAATCTAGGTTATATTCATGTTCGAGATCCATGCTCTAGAGACCGACAATGTCGTGACTCATACCTAAGTGTTTTACTTAGGTTACCATATACTTAATATTAATACTATGGTATTATATCAAATAATCGTCTTGTCATCACAATAACGTGTATGTATGTTTATATAAGTCGATCTATAGTCAATGTAGTGTTAGTCCCGTAGGACGCTCGTGCATAAATAATTAATGTAGTAACACACATAATCACATAGACGTATCCAAAACACTTAACACACAAGTGATATCAACCAAGTCCGAGCCCAAGGAATTCCTTAGGACAACCCGGATCAAACCCCTTTACATACCGTTCACCAAGACCTAGGATGCGCAGTGTAGACCACTAGCTCGTCAAGCGTCTTCGTCTGAAGTATGATCTAAACGGTAATAAAACTATAAGTCAGTCTCCATGACTAACTAAATCCGGTATTTCCGAATAACAAGTAACCCCGACAGTTCATCCCCGGATTTCTACAGTTATTTGTTACGGGTTTCTCTAAACCGGTCGGCTTGTTACTAAAACTCGTATGTCGAAATGTTTCGACTGTTAAGTTAAATTCATTATACTTCTTTAATCTTATTCTCCATTTAATCTTGGTATATAACCTATAGTTGCATGTATGCATGCATGACTTATTATATTGTATTATTTTTCCACCATCCATTATAATACATTGTATTATATAATCCATTATCTTTAGTAAACTATATTTTCATTCAAAACTTACAACATATAGTTTGTAATTATTTTTATGTACTAACCACCACCATAATATTATATGGTTTCCAACCATAATATATATCCATCCTTATATACATTATTCTTGTATATGTATATATTTACCATATAGGTAAGTTTCATGAGTTATAGAACTCTTATATTATATGTTACATTTTATCACCGTATATTAGATGATTATTCCCATTAGTTGTATTATATTATACAACTTATATTAAGATTATTATCCTAATATTATGTAACATTTTATGTTGTATATTTACAACTCCTAAGATTTATCCAATATAAACCTTAGTTTATAAATCCTATTTATTTATAGTTTGTCACATTATTTAATGTGAATATCCTTACTTATTTTAATTCCATCTAAACCACCTTAATTGAAATACCCCAAACCTTAATATATTGTTTAAACACCTAAATATGGTATATTAAGACTAAAAAGAGTCTTAGAAACATTAGTAAACAAATTTAAACAAAAGAAAACACAAGATGTGCTTTAAGGTCAATAAAGGCCAAAATGTGCTCTAAGCTTGGGCTAAGCTTGGTTAAGACCTAATGAACTTACCAAGATCTTAATTATATGCTAATGAACATATTAAACCAATTACCAAAGAAAGCCAAGCTTGAAAACAAGTTTAAACACAAAATGTGCTTTAAGGAGTCTTAAAGCACATTTTTGAAAAATTGTCTTGTAAATGAGTTTTGAATGGCTAAATGTCCATCATTACTCTTTAATTAACATGTGTACTATATAGTATCACATTTGGAAGTCTATATCAATGGGAAATCAAAAATTTCACTTCTATGTGCCTTATTTTCACGAATAGTGATTTTTATAAGCTATTTTGTAACATATGTTGTATAAGTAATTAAATTGACAAATAAAGACTATAATACCCTCATACTACTATTGGGGGCCGGTTTTTAAGGTTGGTGACACACCACCCTTTTTAGCATGTTAAGAAAATAAAGAAGACTACTTAAGTACCTTTTTACTTTATAAAGCATAAATATCTTCAAAAGCAAATTCTATCTCACTCTCTCATTTCTTTCCTTCATTTCCCACGGTTCCAAACACCGTCTTCAACCTCTCTTCTCTCACGGTTTGCAATAGTACACATCACCATCTCCATCTTTGATCTCTAGTAAAATCTAGCTCACTTGTCCAAATCAAAAACAAACACCACCAATCTCTTCCTCTCATCAAGCTCTTCATTTCTATCTTCTTAAAATTCCAAGACCACCATTTTGGTGCCATGGAGTTCCACCATTGAAGGAGCTTGAGCTTGTATTTTTACATATTGTTACTCTCCTTTGCTTCTAGGTAAGGAATCTCAAATAAAAACTTCATTTCATTCATGTTTTTGTTGTGACCGAAAATACCTATTGAAGGAGCTCTTTGTGTGACCTTGTTCTAGCTTCATTCCAACTCTTCATGGACTAGATGGACTCCTCTCTTGTTAGATATTCAAACTCTCTTCAAAGATCAAGGTAAAACAACTACATTAATGTTTTTGAAACAATGTAAAATTAGGGTTTACAATGAGATGAGGCTTATAGCTTGAATACTCATTATAATGTTTGTATATTGTTTAGAACTTGACAAAGAATCAAATACCTTACCGGTTTTTAAAGGAAACAAGAAAGAAGTTGTTTGGAAAAGAGGTAAATCTACTAACCTAATGTTGTTTAATGCCTTAGGAGAAATGAGCTTATAAGGCTTGTTAAAACTACCAAAAGAGCAAATGGTGAATGACTTAGTAAAGTGTTCTCAAGAGCTTAGTAAAAGGCATATGTGTTGTTGAGTGTATTTGCAGGTCAAAGGCAAATATATTGTGGAAATTCAGTGTTTATGATTTATGCATCTTAAGGGCCTAAGAGCCATGTCATTTAAGGGCCTAAGTGCCATGCAATCTAAATTATGCACTATATTGTGATGTGGTGCTATATGAGTGAAGTTTGTATAAGAAGTGCTTGATGGATTTTTAGTGTTCTTGGTTGTTTGTTGGTGAAAACAATATGTTTTGGTTTAGTAATGTTCTAGGAGAACCTATGTCGAAATTTAGGTAATAAACGAGAAGTTCTAGGAGTTTAAAATGAGTTTGATAAGTTAAGAAGTGTTTAGAATGGTTAAGTGTTTTCCTTGTGAAAGAAACATGCATTAAGGTGATTTAAGATGTGAGAAGGACTTAGGCATGATCTTGAGGTTTTAGTATGTACCAAAGTCATTTTGGACTTAGGTAAAGACTTAGGCAAACTTTGGTAAAATAAGGAGAAAGTGTGAATTTGAAAAAAGATTTCAAGAATGACATAAGGAGTTAGTTGTGAGAAATGATGCTTGGGAGATGATGTTAAGATGAGGAGAAAGCATTTTGGGATAGTAGTTATCATAGGTGAGAAACACCATTTAGAAACCTAGTATAAAATGTTGTAAGTGTTAAGGAATTTTACAAGGAATTAAGTAAAGGCTTAAGGAATTAGAACATGAGTTTCATGGATGTTGTATGTGGATATAAGGGTACCAAATGTTGTTAGGAAACATTAAGAGGCTTTAGGATAAGTTTGGTGAAGATTAGCCAAAGTTTGGGTAAGTTTAGAGGACGTCCGACCCAGGGGTCCGACCCAAGTTTTGGTCGGACAGCCTCTATTAGACGTCAGGAAATTGTTCTGGAATGGTCCGACCCAGAAGGGTGGGTCGGACGGTCATATTCTAAAGGAGGGAAAATGTTCTGGAATGGTCCGACCCAGTCGAGTGAGTCGGACGTGGGTCGGACGGTCATGTTTGTAAGGCGGTAAAATTTTCTGTAATGGTCCGACCCAGAAGGGTGGGTCGGACATGGGTCGGACATGTATGTTCTGAGGTCGATGAATTTCTCTGGAATGGTCCGACCCAGAAGGTTGGGTCGGACATGGGTCGGACAAGTTAAGTTTTTCCAAAACCCGAAAACCACTGGAAGGGTCTGACCCAGTTGTGGGTCGGACGGTGGGTCGGACATATTAAAACTTTAAAAAAAAAAGAAAAGAATGTGACTTATGTAGTTAACCCTAGGGGGGGTATAATGAAGGTAACCTAGGGTAAGTTAGACATTTAAACATGTCAAATAATTATGTTAAACACTTAGTAAATTTGGAGGTTAAGTAAGTTAATTAACCGACATTCTTGAATCATGTATAGGAGTGACCTACGGGGGAAACAAATCAAGGCAAGGACCAAGGTATGGTTTTCTTGCAGTCTGTTGTCTACCGGTTTACACCGGCTTGTGTGTTGTATGTTTTTCTGTTTGTTTATGACATTATAAGATCTAAACATGTAATGAGTTTACAGTTGTTCATATAATTGTGATGTTATGATGTGACTCATTTCCCTTGTGTGTGTCTAACATGACTTACCACTTATTGTGTACTGGTTGTTAAGTTCCACCCTAAACTTCTAACAAGTGCTAACTGGGAAGTGAGGAATCCGGTTGTCCGGTCATGCATGTAAGTTAAGAGTAGATATCTGAATCAGATTCGACTCTTATGTTGTTAAGATTGTTCTCCTTAATTTGGCGTTCGATCTCCCGCTAGCTTCCTTCAAAGCTTACCTATTCTGACTTATGATCGGTTTAGTGGGAACATGTGTTTCTGTGGTGTGTTCGGGTCACTAAATCCGAACCACCTGTGACTTAAGTTACTCGTTCGACTAACAGAACGGTAATGAGTGCGTGTAACGAGCTTAACATGAGGGTGAATCATTCTCTAGGCTCTTGTGTTAATTGACCCTTGTGGTTTGTTATTGTGGAACGAAGATCCATTGTGTATGTGATGTTGTGCTGTGCACTATTGATGCTATGCCACATGCTATGTTATGTTATGTATTTAAATGAATGCCATGTTATCATGACAATTAGTTACGCGTATCCCGGTAGCCGATGGGCTGCGCGTTAACCATACCAGCCAAGGGTTGCTGACCCCCTCGGGGGATCCATATTTCTTATACTGCAGGATGAGGATCGAAGAAGCGGAGTGGCTTTAGATCCTAGGATGCAGGTTTACTTTTGATTACTTTTGGATGTTGGCCCGGGATGCGCCTGTGCTCCCGTAGTGGTATATATTGGTTATGATCGGGTTACAGTGATGTTTAACAGTGAAGGATGTATGTAATACTCGGTATTGTATATGATGTATTTATGGTTAAGTTTTATGCTCGGGAGTCTGATCATCAGACCGGTACACTTGTATTTATTCTGCCTTGTCAACCACGTGGGTGGTTGAGGGCGTTGTAGCACCGAAGCGTTAGTTACTGTTTAGTTATTTATTTCCGCTGCGATTTCATTTAGTGTTATGTGCGTAGTAGGGGTGTTACAAAAAGTGGTATCAGAGCGAAGTATCGCTCTGATGACTAGAATACTGAGCTTAGGGATATACCGAGTTAGGAAACCTAACTACAGTTACTTCAGTGAACATTATGGAAAGGTTAACCACTAACTAAGTGTGGAGATACCTTATTGTCGGGAAGCGTTACAACCGTTGGACCGATAAGTGTGCAAGCATATTGCTAATAAATATTCATTTGAATTCAGATGGCAGGTAGACCGCGAGGTAGAGGCCGCGGAAGCGGTATTGGTGATACGGGTAACCAGGGCGAGAACACTACGGCTCAGGTTATGGCTGAGGCTGTAGCAGCCGCTGTAGCCCAAGTGGTACCCCAGCTTGTAGCTGCGATTCAGTAGGGGCAGATGCCCGGAGTTCAACCACCACCGCCACCGCCACGAGAGACCAACTGGGCCAAGGCATTGGCAGACTTGAGACCCCTTTCATTTCATGGGGAGACCGACCCACGTAAGCTGGAGGCGTACATCTCCGAGTTGGAGACCGCCTACGAGACCTTGGCTGTACCTGTAGAGGCTAAGGTCCGTCTTGCCGCTTATTACCTGAAGGGTTCAGCTCAGAACTGGTGGAAGCTTGTGAGAGAGGACCGGATGGCTGATCCTCAGTTTGGATGGAGGGAGTACACGGCTCTACTGCGAGCCAAATACTACCCTGTGCATGTTCAAGAGGCCAAGCGCCTGGAGCTGGATAGTCTGAGGCAGGGGGACAAGGTGTCGGTTGATGAGTATTACACTGCATTCACCGGCCTTATCCACCTGTTACCGGACCTGGGATACTCGAACCGGGTGCTGGTAAACCGTTTTTACAACGGTCTCAGCCACCGTCTTCGCTATGGGATGGGGCCAGCTGAGTATACTACCTTGCAGGTAATTTAAATAAAGAGTGATGTGAATATGTGTAGTCTACAAGTGAGTATTAATGTGAGTTTGTGAGTATGTGTTGCGGGGCATGACTGGCATCCTAAATTCAGGAGTGCTATCATGCCGCTGCTAAGGTGGAGATCACCGTCCGTCTGAGGGACGAGGAGAATGCGCACAAGCGCAAGGCCACGAGCGAGGGCCAGAGTCCGCAGGGGTACGGGGGAGGAAAGAAGAAGAAGAAACCTTATCCCCAGCCCCAGAGGAGTCAGCACCAGGGTGACATGGGCCAAGCCCAAACCACCACAGCTGAGGAGCCACTGAAGCTCACATATGCTTATGCGGCGAAACCCCTACGCTCTTTCCCACCTAAGGGTAATTATTTAATCTTGTGTGATAAGTTGAAGTGTATGTTGATAAGTTGTGAGACAAGTATTGATGGTGTATTACGATAGCAGCTAGCACGGGCTCTGGACCGGAGCGGCCACTATTACTGTAAGTGGTGCAATGGAGACCACCCCGGCAAGGACTGCAAGGGAAATGAGGTGCAGTGTCGTTACTACGAGAAGTGGGGTCACCGTGACCACGAGTGTTACCGGAACCCCAACAGCAGAGTCAACAAGCCCAGGGGGCAGTGGAAGGGTAAGGCCACAGCAGCTATTGATGGCCCGAAGACGGCTAACCAGCCACCCACAGATCAGAGGCACACTGATTCCCAGAAGGGGAAGGGGTCGGGACCTAGCAAGGCCGCCCTGAATGTGGTGGACCGGTCTGAGGCACCAGGGCTCTCTTCTAGACCAGGTACCGCCTAAACTGTTGAATGTAATAAGTGATTGCATACCGCATTTCATGCATGTGTGTATTAATGAGTCCAAGTGTATTATCATGTGAGTAAGGAGTTAAGGTATAGTGTGAAAGACACCTAATTAGATAATTCTAAACTTAAAGGAACCTTCAATATATGTTATCCAATCCCACCCACACCAAACCCCGAAGAAACCACCATCAACATCACCGACTTTCCAATGGAGCAATGTCAGGTTATCCAGCCAGGTATGATACTCTTAAATGGATACCTGACACCCGAAGCACAAATCCATGTCATCAGACGATGCGACGAACTTGGAGCTAAACCTGGAGGTTTCTACACACCCGAATACCCGAACGGATCAAAAATGCAATTGAAGATGATGTGCATGGGTAAGGACTGGAACCCTTACACCAAGTCATATCAAGAAGTGCGAGCTGAAGATGGAGCAACAGTACCAAGTATACCTGAGGAGTTCCATGCGGTTGTTAATCACGCCGTGGGAATTGCTCAACAAGTTGAAACGGAATCAATTCCAGATGTGAAAACAGATTTGTGTATTGTGAACTTCTACCAGAAAGGTGGACGATTAGGGTTACACCAAGACAAGGATGAGTCACCCGAGTCCCTAAGTAAGGGAGTACCCATGGTGTCTTGGTCCATTGGTGATACCGCAGTGTTTGTGTATGGCGAGCAGAAGCGTGCTGAACTCGCAAGGAAGTTAATACTAAAGTCAGGAGATGTGTTAGTCATGGGTGGGCAGTCAAGGATGCTATACCATGGCATCAGGAAGATCAAACTGAATACCGCACCGTCGGCAGTGATCAATGCCACACACATGAAACCCGGACGTTTGAATTTGACCTTTAGACAGTTTTAAAGCCTTGTATAATTCTGTAATGTGTTAAGTCAGTATATGTTAAGGAAGTTACGTATGTGTTAAGTTATGTCAACCGTGTAAACCAACAATGTTGTAAAGAGACTGTGTTAATGAATAAAGTGGAGTTATTGAAGTATATCAACCGTGTTGTTACCCAGTACTTATTAGTTTGCAAATGAATTAGGCTGTGCACTCGGAACGGGAGGTACACTGAGTGTCTGCAATGAGGCAGAAGCCGGCAAGAGCGGCACCATCCTCACCGGTACCTTTCCAGACACTGAGTGTCTGTAATGATGTATGGAAGTATTGTTTATAAGTATTCCCGTGTTCTAATATTTAGGATATGTGGAAGTATGAACTTTGAGGGCAAAGTTCTTTTAAAGGGGGTAGATTGAAATACCCCAAACCTTAATATATTGTTTAAACACCTAAATATGGTATATTAAGACTAAAAAGAGTCTTAGAAACATTAGTAAACAAATTTAAACAAAATAAAACACAAGATGTGCTTTATGGTCAATAAAGGCCAAAATGTGCTCTAAGCTTGGGGTAAGCTTGGTTAAGACCTAATGAACTTACCAAGATCTTAATTATATGCTAATGAACATATTAAACCAATTACCAAAGAAAACCAAGCTTGAAAACAAGTTTAAACACAAAAGTGCTTTAAGGAGTCTTAAAGCACATTTTTGAAAAATTGTCTTGTAAATGAGTTTTGAATGGCTGAATGTCCATCATTACTCTTTAATTAACATGTGTACTATATAGTATCACATTTGGAAGTCTATATCAATGGGAAATCAAAAATTTTCACTTCTATGTGCCTTGTTTTCATGAATAGTGATTTTATAAGATATTTTGTAACATATGTTGTATAAGTAATTAATGACAAATAAAGACTATAATACCCTCATACTACTATTGGGGGCCGGTTTTTAAGGTTGGTGACACACCACCCTTGTTAGCATGTTAAGAAAATAAAGAAGACTACTTAAGTACCTTTTCTTTATAAAGCATAAATATCTTCAAAGCAAATTCTATCTCACTCTCATTTCTTTCATTCATTTCCCACGGTTCCAAACACCATCTTCAACCTCTCTTCTTCATTCTCTCACGGTTTGCAATAGTACACATCACCATCTCGATCTTTGATCTCTTGTAAAATCTAGCTCACTTGTCCAAATCAAAAACAAACACCACCAATCTCTTCCTCTCATCAAGCTCTTCATTTCTATCTTCTTAAAATTCCAAGACCACCATTTTGGTGCCATGGAGTTCCACCATTGAAGGTGCTTGAGCTTGTATTTTTACATATTGTTACTCTCCTTTGCTTCTAGGTAAGGAATCTCAAATAAAAACTTCATTTCCTTCATGTTTTTGTTGTGACCGAAAATACCTATTGAAGGAGCACTTTGTGTGACCTTGTTCTAGCTTCATTCCAACTCTTCATGGACTAGGTGCAGTCCTCTCTTGTTAGATATTCAAACTCTCTTCAAAGATCAAGGTAAAACAACTACATTAATGTTTTTGAAACAATGTAAAATTAGGGTTTACAATGAGATGAGGCTTATAGCTTGAATACTCATTATAATGTTTGTATATTGTTTAGAACTTGACAAAGAATCAAATACCTAACCGGTTTTTAAAGGAAACAAGAAAGAAGTTGTTTGGAAAAGAGGTAAATCTACTAACCTAATGTTGTTTAATGCCTTAGGAGAAATGAGCTTATAATGCTTGTTAAAACTACCTACCTAAAGAGCAAATGGTGAATGACTTAGTAAAGTGTTCTCAAGAGCTTAGTAAAAAGGCATATGTGTTGTTGAGTGTATTTGCAGGTCAAAGGCAAATATGTGGAAATTCAGTGTTTATGATTATGCATCTTAAGGGCCTAAGAGCCATGTCATTTAAGGGCCTAAGTGCCATGCAATCTAAATTATGCACTATATTGTGATGTGGTGCTATATGAGTGAAGTTTGTGTATAAGAAAGTGCTTGATGGATTTTTAGTGTTCTTGGTTGTTTGTTGGTGAAAACAATATGTTTTGGTTTAGTAATGTTCTAGGAGAACCTATGTCGAATTTAGGTAATAAACGAGAAGTTTCTAGGAGTTTAAAATGAGTTTGATAAGTTAAGAAGTGTTTAATGGTTAAGTGTTTTCCTTGTGAAAGAAACATGCATTTGGGTGATTAAGATGTGAGAAGGACTTAGGCATGATCTTGAGGTTTTAGTATGTACCAAAGTCATTTTGGACTTAGGTAAAGACTTAGGCAAACTTTGGTAAAATAAGGAGAAAGTGTGAATTTGAAAAAAGATTTCAAGAATGACATAAGGAGTTAGTTGTGAGAAATGATGCTTGGGAGATGATGTTAAGATGAGGAGAAAGCATTTTGGGATAGTAGTTATCATAGGTGAGAAACACCATTTAGAAACCTAGTATAAAATGTTGTAAGTGTTAAGGAATTTTACAAGGAATTAAGTAAAGGCTTAAGGAATTAGAAAATGAGTTTCATGGATGTTGTATGTGGATATAAGGGTACCAAATGTTGTTAGGAAACATTAAGAGGCTTTAGGAGAAGTTTGGTGAAGATTTGACAAAGTTTGGGTAAGTTTAGAGGACGTCCGACCCAGGGGTCCGACCCAAGTTTGGGTCGGACAGCCTCTGTTAGACGTCAGGAAATTTTTCTGGAATGGTCCGGCCCAGAAGGGTGGGTCGGACATGGGTCGGACATGTATGTTCTGAGGTTGATGAATTTCTCTGGAATGGTCCGACCCAGAAGGTTGGGTCGGACATGGGTCGGACAAGTTAAGTTTTTCCAAAACCCGAAAACCACTGGAAGGGTCCGACCCAGTTGTGGGTCGGACAGTGGGTCGGACATACCAAAACTTAAAAAAAAAAGAAAAGAATGTGACTTATGTAGTTAACCCTAGGGGGGGGTATAATGAAGGTAACCTAGGGTAAGTTAGACATTTAAACATGTCAAATAATTATGTTAAACACTTAGTAAATTTGGAGGTTAAGTAAGTTAATTAACCGACATTCTTGAATCATGTATAGGAGTGACCTACGGGGGAAACAAATCAAGGCAAGGACCAAGGTATGGTTTTCTTGCAGGCTATTGTCTACCGGTTTACACCGGCTTATGTGTTGTATGTTTTTCTATGTGTTTATGACATTATAAGATCTAAACATGTAATGAGTTTACAGTTGTTCATATAATTGTGATGTTATGATGTGACTCATTTCCCTTGTGTGTGTCTAACATGACTTACCACTTATTGTGTAGTGGTTGTTAAGTTCCACCATGAACTTCTAACAAGTGCTAACTGGGAAGTGAGGAATCCGGTTGTCCGGTCATGCATGTAAGTTAAGAGTAGATATCTGAATCAGATTCGACTCTTATGTTGTTAAGATTGTTCTCCTTAATTTGGCGTTCGATCTCCCGCTAGCTTCCTCCAAAGCTTACCTATTCTGACTTATTGTAACACCCCTACAACGCTCCTAACAACTACCGGAATCGCAGCGGAAATAACCAACCAAACAATAACTAAACGCTTTGGTGTTACAACGCCGTTAACCACCCACGTGGTTAACTAGGCAGAATAAATACAAGTGTATCGGTCTGATGATCAGACTCCCGAGCATAGAATCTAACATCCATATATAAACATAACCAACCATACCGAGTATTTAATTTACAACACACCTACAAACCATAACCATCCACCACTGTTTAACAACGGTACCAAAACGTAATGCCTCGGGAGCACAGGCGCATCCCGGGCTCAACAACCATATAGCCAAAAGTACATCAACAACCTAGGACCTAGAGCCACTCTGCTTCTTCGATCCTCATCCTGCAATAAATATGGAGCCCCCGAGGGGGTCAGCAACCTTTGCTGGTATGGCTAACGCGCAGCCCATCGGCTACCGGGATACGCGCAACCAATTGTCATAATAACATGGCATTCATTTTAGAACATCCAACATATATATATATATACCATAGCATAGCAAGAGGAATTTGCATAGCATCATAACAAAACATAACACCATGAAGTCGGTCCTCACAAGGAACCTTCCACCATAGTTAGTATACCATGTGAGCCTAGAGATTTTTACCAATCCCATGTTAAGCTCGTTACCATCCTTGTTACCGTCCAGTTATATAGAACGGTTAACTTATACCCAAGGTGCGTCGGATATAGTGATCCCAAGCACACCGAATAACATACGTATGCCCCTATGGCCCGACGTGAGTCAGTAACTAGCTTTGGATAAGCTAAGGGAAGGTAGAAACCAAATTGGAATACCACCTATACATACACCAAGAGAGCCGAACCGGATATGATATCGACCCCCATCCATCACACGCGTGGCCGGAACAACCGGACTCCTCACTCCCCCGATTAGCACTTGTTAGTGATCACACAATATTTTGTTAAGTCACATACAAGCAAGTATTTAGGTCTTGTTAGACAACCAAGGGAAAGGAGTCACAACCTTACAACATCTTAATGTATAACAACTGTAAACTCTTTTCATGCCTTAATCTTATAAGGTCGTAACACACAGAAAAACAAACAACATCCAAGCCGGTGTAAACCGGTAGACAACAGACTACAAGAAAACCATACCTTGGTCCTTGTCTCGTTTCGTTTCCACCTTCAGAGAATCCTATACACATTAGTAATGTCGGTTAATTATTTATTTAACGTCACACTCACTAAGTATTTAACATGATTGTATAACATGTTTTAATGTCTATCTTACCCTAGGTTACCTTCATTATACACCCTAGGGTTATCTACATAAGTCACATTCTTTTCTGTTTTTTTTTTTACAAGTTTAGGTCCGACCGAACTTGCCGTCCGGACTTGTCCATGTCCTGTCGATTCCAGAACATATTTCCGTCAAAATTTTCTACTCCGACTGACCTTGTAAGTCCGGTCGCATGTCCGGTCTATTCCCGAGAGTTTCTCCCCTTTGAAAATTTAGCCCGACCGGACTTGCCAAGTCCGGTCCTATGTCCGGTCGATTCCAGTAACTCAATCCGTACACAAATTACAAGCCCGACCGACCTTGCAAGTCCGTCCCAAGGTCGGTCCATTCCAAAGCCAATTCTCGCAGGGTAAACTGGGCCCGACCGAACTTGCAAGTCCGGTCTGCCCCAAATCTTTGTTTTCCTTTTTACATTCAACTCCAAACTTCACCCCATATAACCTAGTACCCCCCTAACCTCATTTGGGCACTTCAAACACAACTTAAGACATCCTTAAACACTCATAAAACTCATTTTCTAATTCCTTAAGCCTTTACTTATATCGTCACAAAATTCCTAACACTTACAATGTTTTCTCCTAGTTTTTCAAGTGGTGTTTCATACCTAAGATAACTACTATCCCAAAAGCTTTCTCCTTATTTTAACATCATCTCCCAAGCATCATCTCTCACAACTAATTCCTTATATCCTTCTTGAAACTCTTTTCCTAGTGTACACTTCTCCTTATTTTACCAAAGTTTGCCTAGGTATTTACCTAAGTCCCAAAGTGACTTTGGTACTTACTAAATCTCAAGATCATGCCTAAGTCCTTATTACATCCTAGAGTACTTCCTAGTTCATCAAAATTCCTTTAAAACATCATGAACTCCTTTTTCATTTCCTAAGTTTTCTAACTCACCAAACCTTATGTAAACACTTAGAACTTCTTACTTCTTACCTAAATTTTGACATAGATTCCCCTGGAACATTACTAAGCCTAAACACTTTGCTTTCTCCATTAAACACACAAGAACATCTAGAATCACCAAGAACACTCTCATACACAACTTCACCAAATTTACACTACATTACAATATAGTGCATAATTTAAATTGCATGGCACTTAGGCCCTTAAAATGCATGGCTCTTAGGCCCTTAATGCATAAATCATAAACACTGAATTTCCACAATATATATTTGCCTTTAACCTGCAAATACACTCAACAACACATATGCCTTTTACTAAGCTCTTGAGAACTCTTTACTAAGTCATTCACCATTTGCTCTTTAGGTAGTTTTAATAAGCATTTATAAGCTCATTTCTCCTAAGGCATTTAAACCACATTTGGTTAGTAGATTTACCTCTTTTCCAAAACACTTCCTTCTTGTTTCCTTCAAAACCGTATGGTATTTTGATTCCTTGTCAAGCTCTAAACAATATACAAACACCATAATGAGTATTCAAGCTTTGAGCTTCATCTCATTGTAAACCCTAATTTACATTGTTTCAAAAACATTAATGTAGTTGTTTACCTGATCTTTGAGGAGAGTTTGAATATATAACAAGAGAGGACTCCACCTAGTCCATGAAGAGTTGAAATGAAGCTAGAACAAAGTCACACAAAGAGCTATATCAATGTGTATTTTCGGTCAAGGTAAGAACATGGAGGAAACATGATTTTTCTTTGAGATTCCTTACCTAGAAGCAAAGGAGAGAAATAATATGTCAAAATACAAGCTCAAGCTCCTTCAATGGTGGAACACCTTGGCACCGAAATGGGGCTCTTGGAGTTTTGAGAAGATAGGAATGAAGAGCTTGATGAGAGGAAGAGATTGGTGGTCTTAGAATTTGATTTGGACAAGTGAGCTTGATTTAGCAAGAGGTCAAAGATGGAGTTTCTATGGTGGTAGTAGTATTACCGAGAGAGAACAGCAAGAAGGAAGGAAGAAGAAGATTGGGACCGTGGGAAATGAAGGAAAGAAATGAGAATGAGATAGGATTTGCTTTTAAGAAGATATTTATGCTTATAAAGTAAAAAGTAAGTTTAATTAGTTTTCTTTACTTACTTATTATATCAACTAGAGAGTGGTGAGTCACCACACTTAGAAAACCGGCCCCTTATATTATAATGAGGGTATTTTAGTCTTTGTTTGTCAATTTAATTACTTAATACAACATATGTTTAAACTAGCTTATAAAAAGCACTATTCACCAAACAAGGCACTTAGAAGTGAAATTTTTGATTTCCCATTAATATAGCCACCCAAATGTGATACTATACAGTACACATATATATTTAAGAGTAATGATGGACATTTAGCCACTCAAAACTCATTTACAAGACAATTTTTCAAAAATGTGCTTTAAGACTTCTTAAAGCACATTTTGTGTTTTAACTTGTTTTCAAGCTTGGTTTTCTTTGGTAATTGGTTTAATATGTTCATTAGTATATAAATGAGGTCTTGGTAAGTTCATTATGGTTTACCCAAGCTTATTCCAAGCTTAGAGCACATTTTAGCTCTTATTGACTTTAAAGCACATTTTGTGTTTTCTTTTGTTTAAATCTATTTACTAATGTTTCTAAGAATCTTTTTAGTCTTAATAATTCATGTTTTAATGTTTAACCAACATACCAAGGTTTGGGGTATTTCAATCTACCCCCCTTAAAAGAACTTTGTCCCCAAAGTTCATACTTCCCACATATCTTACTATTAGAACACGGGGAACACTTATAAAAACAATACTTCCAAACATCATTACCAACCTTACCATCATTCTTACACCACAACGGACTCCAGGTCCAAACCACATAATACCATTCAGACACAACGGTCTGTAACAATGTATACATATACATGTTGTACACAACCATAACCGAAACGGCTCTACCCCCCTTAAAAGGGGTACGCCCCGTACCCTATACATATAAACACTAAGAAGCAAACAATGACGGGTGCTTCGCCTTCATCTTATCTTCCAGCTCCCAAGTGGCCTCCTCAACGTCCTGGTTAGACCAGAGGACCTTCACCAGTATCACAGACTTATGGCGAGTGTCTCGAGTCTTAGCATCCTAAATCCGTACGGGAGTCTCCACTGATCGCATGGTCGGCTCTAAGGTTAGCCTATCTGGCTGAAGCACATGAGACGGATGAGACATATACTTCTTCAACTGGGACACATGAAATACATCATGTACCTTGCCCAGTTCGGCGGGTAGATCAAGTCTATAAGCTATCGGGCCGATCCACTCCGTCACAACATAAGGACCCACATACTTCGGGCTCAACTTGCCCTTCTGGCCAAAACGAAATACTCCCTTCATGGGGGATACCCTAAGAAATACCTGATCGCCTACGGCGAACTCCAGGTCACGTCTGCGCACATCAGCGTACGACTTCTGTCTATCCTGAGCTGCTTTCATGTTAGCCCGGATCTGGCGAACTTCTGCCTGAACCTGTTCCAGATACTCTGGTCCTATAATGACCGTCTCACTCGACTCATCCCAGCATAATGGCGTGCGGCATGGTCTACCGTACAATGCCTGGAAGGGAGACATCTTGATCGAAGCATGGTAACTGTTGTTGTAACTAAACTCGATCAGATGTAACTTATCAATCCAGCTGGTCTGAAAGTCAAGTGCACATGCACGTAACATATCCTCAAGTGTCTGGATGGTGAAACGCTGTGCTCAATTTCAGTTCAGTACCAAGTGCCTCTCGTGTAGACTTCCAATATCTGGATAGAGAATCTGGTATCTCTGTCAGATACAATCGTTTTCGGAACCCCATGATGTCTTACAATCTCTTTGTCGAAGAGCTCTGCAAGCTTAGCCACTTTCCAGGTGTCCTTCATCGGTATGAATCGAGCCACCTTGGTCAGTCGGTCTACCACAACCCAAATCATATTCAGACCTCCCCTTGTAGGCGGAAGCCCTACCACGAAGTCCATAGATATGTCATGGAACTTCCACTCCGGCACTGGCATTGGCTGCACCATACCACCAGGCCGTCGGTGCTCAAACTTGACCTTCTGACAAGTGAGACACCTCAACACATAGTCATTCACATCCTTTTTCATTCCAGTCCACCAAAATATCTTTTCATACCTTTATACATCTTTGAAGCTCCGGGGTGAATCGATGTCGTAGAACAATGGGATTCACTCAGTATGCGCTCCTTCAGCTCAGCGCTACTCCTCGGTATACACAACCGGCCATTAAGCCTAATCAGGTCATCATCGTGGAGTCTGAAGTCGTACTTCTGACCCTCGAATGTGCCATCAATAAGCTTCTGTCTAATCTCCACCATATACTGATCCGTCATCTGAGCACTCCGCACCTCTTCAACCAAGCCAGTATGAGAGACTAGCGAATGGAGAGTGTGCTCGGCGACTCAATGCGTCAGCTACCACGTTTGCCTTACCCTCCTTGTACTGTAAATTGATGTCATAATCATTTAAGAATTCAACCCACCTTCTCTGCCTCTCATTTCAACTCTTTCTGAGTGAACAAGTATTTCAAACTCTTGTGGTCGGAATAGATTGTCACGCTTACCCCATACAAATGATGTCGCCATATCTTCAGTGCGAAGACAATGGCCCCCAATTCTAAATCGTGGGTAGGGTAGTTCTCCTCATGCTTCTTCAGCTGTCGGGAGGCGTAAGCCACGACCTTCCCGTGTTGCATCAACACACAACCCATACCCCTGCCTGATGCGTCGCAATAGACCTCAAAACCATCTGGACCGTCTGGTAATGTCAGAACCGGTGCAGATGTCAGAGCATCCTTGAGACTCGTGAAAGCTCTCACAGTCGACTGTCCACTCGAATGGTGCATCCTTTTTCATCAAGGAAGTCATCGGCTTCGAGACACTGGAGAAGTCCTTCACAAACCTCCTATAATAACCTGCCAGACCGAGGAAGCTCCTGATGTCGGTAACTGTCTTCGGCCTAGGCCAGGTGCGCACTGCATCTATCTTTGCCGGATCAACAGCGATCCCGGCCTCAGAAATCACATGTCCAAGGAAGACACTTGGTTCAACCAAAATTCACACTTAGAAAATTTAGCATACAGCTGATTCTTTCTCAATGTCTGCAATACATCTCTCAGGTGGCTTTCATGCTCACCTCTCGATTTCGAATACACAAGTATGTCATCGATGAAGACTACCACTGATTTGTCCAACTGATCTTGGAACAAACGGTTCATTAAGTCCATGAACTTTGCTGGTGCATTTGACAAGCCAAACGGCATAACTGTGAACTCATAATGCCCATACCTAGTTCTGAATGCTGTCTTTTCGATATCACTGTCACGGATGGCAATCTGGTGGTATCCGGAACGTAGGTCTATCTTGGAGAATACTGATGCTCCCCTCAGCTGATCAAATAGATCGTCGATGCGTGGTAAGGGTAACGGTTCTTCACCGTAACAGCATTCAGCTCCCGATAATCAATACATAGGCGGAGGCTACCGTCCTTCTTCTTCACGAAGAGGACCGGCGCTCCCCATGGTGAAACACTAGGGCGGATAAAGCCCTTGTCGAGTAGGTCTCTCAGCTGCTCCTTGAGCTCTGTCATCTCTGCTGGAGCCATACGGTAAGGTGCTTTCGCAATGGGTCCGGTGCCCGGAACTAGATCAATCTCAAACTCAACCTCTCGTGCTGGCGGCATGCCCGGCAGTTCCTTAGGAAATACGTCAGGAAACTCCGACACTACCGGCACATCTGGGCTAAACTCAGGGTCTCTCTCTATGTCCTGGACATAGCAGAGGTATACATCATTTCCTCGTCGCAACTCACGATACATGGCCATGGCGGTGATGATCTGTGTCGAAGGCTCCCTGGGCCTCTGGCGGTATGATATAGTAACCCCAGATGGACTCCTAAGAAGCAGTCGATGCTCGGCACATAGGATTCTACCCTTGTACCGCTCCAACCAGTTCATCCCGACAATCACATCAAAACCTAGTCCGTCGAACTCTATCAAGTCGATCGGAAACTCCTCATCCATGATTCGAACAACAGCATCTCGGTAGTAGCGGGTACACCTGATCCGCTCTTTCGACGGAAGAGTGACCACGAAGTCTGGCATCTCTTCACCGTCTAACCCCAGCCTCCTCGCAAATGCTAGCGAAATAATGTGTGTGAGGCTCCAGAGTCGAACAGATCGATGCATCCACGCCATTCACTGGAAAGGTACCGGTGAGGATTGTGCCGCTCTTGCCGGCTTCTGCCTTATTGCAGACACTCAGTATACCTCCCGTTCCGAGTGCACAGCCTAATTCATTGGCAAACTCATAAGTATACGGTAGTAACAACACGTTGATACACTCCAAAACAACATTCCTTTATTCATTAACACAGTCTTTACACCATAAGTTGGTTACATTGTAGACATGGCTAGATATAGCTCCTTTGTCAACCACTGGCTTAACATTACATGATTACACAAGGCTCAAAACTGCCTGAAAGTCAAATTCAAACGTCCGGGTTTCAGATGTGTGGCATTTACCACTGTCGATGGTGCGGTATTCAATTTGATCTTCTTGATACCGTGGTATAACATCCTTGATTGTCCTCCCATGATTAATACATCACCTGATTTCAACACTAGCTTCTTGCGAGATCACCACGCTTCTGCTCGCCGTACATAAACACAGCGGTATCACCAATGGACCAAGACACCACGGGTACTCCCTTACTTAGAGACTCGGGTGACTCGTCCTTATCTTGGTGTAACCCTAACCGTCCACCTTTCTGGTAGAAGTTCACAATGCATAAGTCTGCTTCCACGTTCGGAATCGGTTCCGATTCAAGTTGCTGAGCAATTCCCACGGTGTGGTTAACAACCGCAAGGAACTCCTCAGGTATGCCTGGTACAGTTGCTCCGTCTTCAGCTCGTACATCCTGATATGACTTGGTGTAGGGATTCCAGTCCTTACCCATGCACATCATCTTCAGCTTCATCTTCGAACCGCTCGGGTATTCGGGTGTAGAAACCTCCTGGTGCTGCTCCAAGTTCGTTACAACGTCTGATGATGTGGATTTGTGCTTCCGGTGTCAGGTATCCATTTAAGAGTATCATACCTGGTTGGATAACCTGACATTGCTCCAGTGGGAATTCGGTGATGCTGATGGTGGTCTCTTCAGGGTTTGGTGTGGGCGGGATTGGATAACAGATATTGAAGGTTCCTAAGTTTCAAATTGCCTAACTTTAGGTGTTTTCCACATTATATTCTAACTCTTTACTTATTGTTATACCCTTAGACTTGCTAACACTCATGCATGAAATGCGGTAAGCAATCACTTTTTCATTTAACAGTTTAGGCGGTACCTGGTCTCGAAGAGGATCCTGGTGCCTCAGACCGGTCCACCACATTCAGGGCGGCCTTGCCGGACCCCGTACCTTCCCCTTCTGGGATTCAGTGTACTTCTTGTCAGAAGTCTGCTGAATGATCGCCTTCGGGCCTTCAGTGGTCGTGGTAGTATTACCCTTCCACTGCCCCTTTGGCTTGTAGTTCCTGCTGTTGGGGTTCGTCCAACACTCAAATTCACGGTGCCCCATCTTCTGGCAGTGACGGCACCTCACATCATTCCCCTTGCAGTCTTTGCCGGGGTGGTCTCCATTGCACCACTTACAGTAAAAGTGGCGCTCCGGTCCAGAACCCGCGCTAGCTGCTATAACAACACACAATCAATACTCACTTCCCATCTTAACAACATACACCTCAACTAGATACACATGGTTAAGTAATTACCCTTAGGCGGGTAGGAGCGTAGAGGCTTCGCCGCATACGCGTACGTGAGCTTCAGTGGCTCATCAGCTGTGGTGGTCTGGGCTTGGCCCTTGTCACCCTGGTACTGACCCTTCTGGGGCTGAGGGTAGGGTTTCTTTTTCTTTCCTCCCCCATACCCTTGCTGACTCTGGCCCTCGTTGGTGGCCTTGCGCTTGTGCGCATTCTCCTCGTCCCTCAGACGGACGGTAATTTCAACCTTGGCAGCGGCATGATAGCACTCCTGAATTTTAGGATGTCAGTCATGCCCCGCAAAAACAACTTACCAACTCACATTAACATTCACTCATGGTATAATTGATTCACAACAAGGTACTCTAATTACCTGCAAGGTAGTATACTCAGCTGGCCCCATCCCATAGCGGAGACGGTGGCTAGTCCATTGTAGAACCGGTTCACCAACACTCGGTTCGAATACCCAAGGTCTGGTAACAGGTGGATAAGGCCGGTGAATGCGGTAGTAGTCATCAACCGACATCTTATCCCCCCCTCAGACTATCCAGCTCGAGGCGCTTGGCCTCCTGCACGTGTACAGGGTAGTACTTGGCTCGCAGTAGAGCCGTGTACTCCCTCCAACCAAATTCAGGATCAGCCATCCTGTCCTCCTTCACCAACTTCCACCAACTCTGTGCCGTACCCTTCAAGTAGTAGCGGCAAGACGGACCTTAGCTTCAGCAGGTACTGCCAAGGTCTCGTAGGCGGTCTCCAGTTCGGAGATGTACGCCTCCAGCTTTCGAGGATCAGTCTCCCCATTGAATGATGGCGGTCTAAGATCAGCCAACGCCTTGACCCAATTGGTCTCTCGTGGCGGTGGTGGTGGTGGCTGAACTCCGGGCTGTTGCCCTTGCTGTATAGCAGCAACCAGATCGGGTACCAACTGGGCTACGGCGGCTGCAACTGCCTCAGCCATAGTCTGTGCCGTAGTATCATCGCCCTGGTCACCCAAATCTCCAGTACCGCGCCCGCGGCCTCTACCTCGTGGTCTACCTGCCATCTGAATTCATATGAACATTTCATTAGCATTATGCTTGCACACTTATCGGTCCAATGGTTATAGCATCTTCCCGACAACCAGGTAATTCCACACTTAGTTAGTGGTTAACCTTTCCAAATCTGTTCACTTAGGTATCTGTAGCTAGGTTTCCTAACTCGGTATATCCCTAAGCTCGGTATTCTAGTCATCAGAGCGATACTTCGCTCTGATACCACTTTTTGTAACACCCCTACAACGCTCCTAACAACTACCGAAATCGCAGCGGAAATAACCAACCAAACAATAACTAAACGCTTTGGTGTTACAACGCCGTTAACCACCCACGTGGTTAACTAGGCAGAATAAATACAAGTGTATCGGTCTGATGATCAGACTCCCGAGCATAGAATCTAACATCCATATATAAACATAACCAACCATACCGAGTATTTAATTTACAACACACCTACAAACCATAATCCACCATCACTGCTTAACAACGGTACCAAAATGTAATGCCTCGGGAGCACAGGCGCATCCCGGGCTCAACAACCAACATAGCCAAAAGTACATCAACACCTAGGACCTAGAGCCACTCTGCTTCTTCGATCCTCATCCTGCAATAAAATATGGAGCCCCCGAGGGGGTCAGCAACCTTTGCTGGTATGGCTAACGCGCAGCCCATCGGCTACCGGGATACGCGCAACCAATTGTCATAATAACATGGCATTTCATTTAGAACATCCAACATATATATATATATACCATAGCATAGCAAGGGAAATTGCATAGCATCATAACAATACATAACACCATAAAATCGGTCCTCACAAGGAACCTTCCACCATAGTTAGTATACCATGTGAGCCTAGAGATTTTTACCAATCCCATGTTAAGCTCGTTACCAACCTCGTTACCGTCCAGTTATATAGAACGGTTAACTTGTACCCAAGGTGTGTCGGATATAGTAATCCCAAGCACACCGAAATAACATACGTATGCCCCTATGGCCCGACGTGAGTCAGTAACTAGCTTTGGATAAGCTAAGGGAAGGTAGAAACCAAATTGGAATACCACCTATACATACACCAAGAGAGCCGAACCGGATATGATATCGACCCCCATCCATCACACGCGTGGCCGGAACAACCGGACTCCTCACTCCCCCGATTAGCACTTGTTAGTGATCACACAATATTTTGTTAAGTCACATACAAGCAAACATTTAGGTCTTGTTAGACAACCAAGGGAAAGGAGTCACAACCTTACAACATCTTAATGTATAACAACTGTAAACTCTTTTCATGCCTTAATCTTATAAGGTCGTAACACACAGAAAAGCAAACAACATCCAAGCCGGTGTAAACCGGTAGACAACAGACTGCAAGAAAACCATACCTTGGTCCTTGCCTCGTTTCGTTTCCACCTTGAGAGAATCCTATACACATTAGTAACGTCGGTTAATTATTTATTTAACTTCACACTTACTAAGTATTTAACATGATTGTATGACATGTTTTAATGTCTATCTTACCCTAGGTTACCTTCATTATACACCCTAGGGTTAACTACATAAGTCACATTCTTTTCTGTTTTTTTTTTTAAGTTTAGGTCCGACCGACCTTGCCGACCGGACTTGTCCATGTCCGGTCGATTCCAGAACATATTTCCGTCAAAATTTTCTACTCCGACCGACCTTGTAAGTCCGGTCGCATGTTCGGTCTATTCCCGAGAGTTTCTCCCCTTTGAAAATTTAGCCCGACCGGACTTGCCAAGTCCGGTCCTATGTCCGGTCGATTCCAGTAACTCAATCCGTACACAAATACAAGCCCGACCGACCTTGCAAGTCCGGTCCCCAAGGTCGGTCCATTCCAGAAGCCAATTCTCGCAGGGTAAACTGGGCCCGACCGAACTTGCAAGTCCGGTCGCAAGTCCGGTCTGCCCCAAATCTTTGTTTTCCTTTTTACATTCAACTCCAAACTTCACCCCATATAACCTAGTACCCCTAACCTCATTTGGGCACTTCAAACACACCTTAAGACATCCTTAAACACTCATAAAACTCATTTTCTAATTCCTTAAGCCTTTACTTATCTTCACAAAATTCCTAACACTTACAATGTTTTCTCCTAGTTTTTCAAGTGGTGTTTCATACCTATGATAACTACTATCCCAAAAGCTTTCTCCTTATTTTAACATCATCTCCCAAGCATCATCTCTCACAACTAATCCTTATATCCTTCTTGAAACTCTTTTCCTAGTGTACACTTCTCCTTATTTTACCAAAGTTTGCCTAGGTATTTACCTAAGTCCCAAAGTGACTTTGGTACTTACTAAATCTCAAGATCATGCCTAAGTCCTTATTACACTCTAGAGTACTTCCTAGTTCATCAAAATTCCTTTAAAACATCATGAACTCCTTATTCATTTCCTACATTTTCTAACTCACCAAACCTTATGTAAACACTTAGAACTTCTTACTTCTTACCTAAATTTTGACATGGATTCCCCTAGAACATTACTAAGCCTAAACACTTTGCTTTTCCATTAAACACACAAGAACATCTAGAATCACCAAGAACACTCTCATACACAACTTCACCAAATTCACACTACATTACAATATAGTGCATAATTTAAATTGCATGGCACTTAGGCCCTTAAAATGCATGGCTCTTAGGCCCTTAAGTGCATAAATCATAAACACTGAATTTCCACAATATATATTGCCTTTAACCTGCAAATACACTCAACACATATGCCTTTTACTAGTCTCTTGAGAACACTTTACTAAGTCATTCACCATTTGCTCTTTAGGTAGTTTTAATAAGCATTTATAAGCTCATTTCTCCTAAGGCATTAAACACATTAGGTTAGTAGATTTACCTCTTTTCCAAAACACTTCCTTCTTGTTTCCTTACAAAACCGTATGGTATTTTGATTCCTTGTCAAGTCTAAACAATATACAAACACCATAATGAGTATTCAAGCTTTGAGCTTCATCTCATTGTAAACCCTAATTTTACATTGTTTCAAAAACATTAATGTAGTTGTTTTACCTTGATCTTTGAGGAGTTTGAATATATAACAAGAGAGGACTCCACCTAGTCCATGAAGAGTTGAAATGAAGCTAGAACAAAGTCACACAAAGAGCTATATCAATGTGTATTTTCGGTCAAGGTAAAACATGGAGGAAACATGATTTTTCTTTGAGATTCCTTACCTAGAAGCAAAGGAGAGAAAATATGTCAAAATACAAGCTCAAGCTCCTTCAATGGTGGAACACCTTGGCACCGAAATGGGGCTCTTGGAGTTTTGAGAAGATAGGAATGAAGAGCTTGATGAGAGGAAGAGATTGGTGGTCTTAGAATTTGATTTGGACAAGTGAGCTTGATTTAGCAAGAGGTCAAAGATGGAGTTTCTATGGTGGTAGTGGTATTACCGAGAGAGAACAGCAGAGAAGGAGAAGAAGATTGGACCGTGGGAAATGAAGGAAGAAATGAGAATGAATAGAATTTGCTTTTAAGAGATATTATGCTTATAAAGTAAAAAGTAAGTTTAATTAGTTTTCTTTACTTACTTATTATATCAACTAGAGAGTGGTGAGTCACCACACTTAGAAAACCGGCCCCCTATATTATAATGAGGGTATTTTAGTCTTTGTTTGTCAATTTAATTACTTAATACAACATATGTTATAAACTAGCTTATAAAAACTATTCACCTAAACAAGGCACTTAGAAGTGAAATTTTTGATTTCCCATTAATATAGCCACCCAAATGTGATACTATATAGTACACATATATATTTAAGAGTAATGATGGACATTTAGCCACTCAAAACTCATTTACAAGACAATTTTTCAAAAATGTGCTTTAAGACTTCTTAAAGCACATTTTGTGTTTTAACTTGTTTTCAAGCTTGGTTTTCTTTGGTAATTGATTTAATATGTTCATTATATATAATAGGTCTTGGTAAGTTCATTAGGTCTTACCCAAGCTTATTCCAAGCTTAGAGCACATTTTAGCTCTTATTGACTTTAAAGCACATTTTGTGTTTTCTTTTGTTTAAATCTATTTACTAATGTTTCTAAGACTCTTTTTAGTCTTAATAATTCATGTTTTAATGTTTAACCAACATACCAAGGTTTGGGGTATTTCACTTATGATCGGTTTAGTGGGAACATGTGTTTGTGTGGTGTGTTCGGGTCACTAAATCCGAACCACCTGTGACTTAAGTTACTCGTTCGACTAACAACGGTAATGAGTTGTTGAACGAAGCTTAACATGAGGGAGAATCATTCTCTAGGCTCTTGTGTTAATTGTCCCTTGTGGTTTGTTATTATGGAACGAAGATCCACTGTGTGTGTGATGTTGTGCTGTGCACTATTGATGCTATGCCACATGTTATGTAATGTTATGTATTTAAATGAATGCCATGTTATCATGACAATTAGTTGCGCGTATCCCGGTAGCCGATGGGCTGCGCGTTAACCATACCAGCCAAGGGTTGCTGACCCCCTCGGGGGATCCATATTTCTTATACTGCAGGATGAGCATCGAAGAAGCGGAGTGGCTTTAGATCCTAGGATGCAGGTTTACTTTTGATTACTTTTGGATGTTGGCCCGGGATGCGCCTGTGCTCCCGTGGCGGTATATATTGGTTATGATCGGGTTACAGTGATGTTTAACAGTGAAGGATGTATGTAATACTCGGTATTGTATATGATGTATTTATGGTTTAGTTTTATGCTCGGGAGTCTGATCATCAGACCGGTACACTTGTATTTATTCTACCTTGTCAACCACGTGGGTGGTTGACGGCGTTTTAGCACCGAAGCGTTAGTTACTGTTTAGTTATTTATTTCCGCTGCGATTTCATTTAGTGTTATGTGCGTAGTAGGGGTGTTACATTAATACCATATAATTGTTATAACATTTATAACATTGTAGACCTTATTCTAAAATTGATTTTCCAAACTTTAATAATTCGGCACAACACCTTATTTTATTTAAATTCCATTTTGACCACATAACATTATGTGATGTTATACCATATACTAATATCATATAATATGATATTTTTATTTCCTTTAATTTATAACCTATAGTTTTTATACAAAACTATATAATATTGCCGCATGGGCACCATATCAAAACCTTATTCTTTTCATAATCCACAGTTTCCTTTATTTACAAAACCATCCCATAATTTATACCATGTTATATATAACATATAATATAACATTTTTAACTTATAAAATGGTATAACCTATGGTTTTATTTTTTGTAAAATACCGAACAGACCATGTCTGTTTATAAATTAATTTCCAACCCCATTAACTTTCCAAATTTATATTTTGACCACTTATATAATGTTATGTAATATATATCATATATTATAACATTTTAAACCTTGATATAAATATAACCTATAGTTATATACTTATTAAATTTGCGAACAGACCCTATGCTGTTTCTTAATTGTTTTTTTCTACCCACCAAGTTTCTATAATTGCCATTTGGACCAATTTATAACATATAGTTTTATAATAACAATAAAACTATATATTATACATATATCTTATTAAATACTCTTATATTATTCCAAAAAAATCATCAAATTCCACCAAAGGGTTACAAATATTATTTCTAACCCTTATAATCTCGGTATTTACTATTCCACCACATATATTTATCCAAAGTGTCTTAATGACATAATAACTATATATTATACTTATACAGTTTATTTTAATTCCAAAATCAACCCAATAAATTCCTAAAAATTCCTAATAGCCCATGGGTGTTTATAATACCATTTTACACCCTTTATTTTCGATAATAACATATATACCACATATGTTATAAAATTGTTACAATTAAATACTTATCTTATAATAAAACCTTAAATAAGTTATTTAACTTATCAAATTTGGTCAAAACCTACCATATGGTCAAGGTTGACCACCTTAATATTTCCTTGACCATTAATCTCCTTATATTACGGTTAGTACCCCCATTTTTCAGAAATTACCTGAAATACCCCAAACCTTGATATGTGGTTTAAATATTAAACTATGGTATGTAAAGGCTAAAAATTGCCCTAGAAACATCAGTGAACAATTTAAACCATAGTAAATGCAATAAAGCACTAAGATACAGTTTGAGCAAAAACATGCTTTAAGCTTGGAGTGAACTTGGTTAGGACCCAAAGAGCTTACCAAGACTTAATAATATTCATTTATGATTTAATAAGGCTAATTAAGTCCTTAGGAAATTTTGGTAGACAGTTAAACCAAATAAAACACAAGAATATACCTTAAAGTCAATATGAGCAAAAATGTGCTCTAAGCTTGGGATAAATTTGTATAAGACCTAAAGGTCATATTTATATCTTATAAATATGTTAATGAACATATTAAATCAATTACCAAAGAAAACCAAGCTTGAAAACAAGTTAAAACACAAAAAGTGCATTAAGGAGTCTTAAAGCACGTTTTTGAAAAATTGTCTTGTAAATGTGTTTTGAATGGCTAAATGTCCATCATTACTCTTTAATTAACATGTGTACTATATAGTATCACATTTGGAAGTCTATATCAATGGGAAATCAAAAATTTCACATCTATGTGCCTTGTTTTAGTGAATAGTAACTTTAATAAGCTAGTTTGTAACATATGTTGTTATAAGTAATTAAATTGGTCAACAAAGACCAAACTACCCTTAAGTAACATAAGGGGGCCGGTTTTTGTAAGGTGAGTCATCACCATTTGCAAATCAATTTATGAAGGGAAAAGCATAAAGTAAAGTACTATTCTACTTTACTACTTAATATCTTCTAAAAGTAGAACTTATCTTCATTTCTCCCTTCCTCCTTCATTTCACACGCCTCTAAGCTCTCTTCTACCTCTCTTCTTTCTTTTCTCACGGTGATGCTACAACAACAGCACCAAATGCCATCTTCCATTGCCAATATTTCCTAGCTCACTTAACCAAATCAAAAACAAACACCACCATTCTCTTTGTCTCATCAAGCTCTTCAATTCTATCCTTTCAAAATTCCAAGAGCTCCATTTCGGTGCCAAGAGGAATCTCCATTGGAGGAGCTTGAGCTCACCTTTTCACATATTATTGTTCTCCTTTGCTTCAAGGTAAGGAAACTCAAAGAAAAATGATGTTTCCTTCATGTTTTGTGTTGTCTGAAAATTCACCTCACAATGGTGTTTTCACCTTGCTTGTCTTAGCTCCATTTGAATCTTCCAAGGGCTAGGAGGAGTCCTCTCTTGATACTTATTCAAGCCCTCTTTCCATTCCAAGGTAAAACAATCATTTTAATACCTTAAAACAATATATGTAACTAGGGTTTACAATGAGATGAAGCATAATGCTTGAATGCTCATTCTATTATTTGTACATTGTTTAGAAGTTGACAAACAACCAAAACCCTACCGGTTTTACAAGGAAACAAGAAAGAAGTTTGTGAGGAAAAAGAGGTAAACAAGCTATCTCAATGTAGTTTAAGTGCCTTAGGAAAATGAGCTTGATTTGCTTAATAAAATACCTAAGGAGCCAAAGGTGAATGACCTAGAAAATGCTCTCAAGGAAACTATTAAGGGGCATATGTGATGTTGAGTGTGTTTGCAGGTTAAGGGCAATATACTATGTGGAAATTCAGTGTTTAAGGTTTATGCAATTTAAGGGCCTAAGAGCCATGTTATGTAAGGGCCTAAGTGCCAAGCAATTTAAGTTTATGCACTATATTGTGATGTAGTGTAGTTTGAGAATTTAGAGGTGTGTAAAGAACATTCTTTGTGAAGATGAGTGTCTTGGATGGTTAAAAGAGGAAAAACAATATGTTTGTGTGTAAGGAATGTGCATTAAATGATTAAGTGTTTTTGGTTGTAAAAGGGTGAAAACCTAGGTGTTTGTGTGTGAGAATACTCTTGGTGGATTTTAGGTGTTCTTGAATGTCTAATGGTGAAAGCTATGTGCTTGGGTATAGAAATGTGCTAGAAGAACCCATGTCAAAATTTAGATAATGTATAAGAAGTTCTAAGTGTTTAAAAAAGAGTTTTGGTGAGTTTGGAAGTGTTGAGAATGGTTAAGTGTTCAACTAGTGGAAGAAGCATGCATTATGGTGTATAAAGATGTAAAAAGGGTTTTGGCAATGTTCTAGAGGATTTAGAATGCAAAAGATGCTTGGGAGATGATGATGTAGTGATGAGGAAACATAATTGGCATAGTGGTTATCATAGGTATGGAACACCACTTAGAAACCTAAGGAGAATATCATAAGTGTTAGGAATTTCGGTATGAAATGAGTAAGCGATTAAGGAGATAGAAAATGAGTTTTATGGATGTTTTATGAGGGTGTGAGTGTACCAAATGATGTTAGGAAACATTATGAGGCTTTAGGAGAAGTTGGTGAAATTGGTTAAGTGCTTAAAGGCTTAGAAAATGAGTGTTTTGCCTTGTCCGAACATCCGTTCGGACATGGACGTTCAGACAGGCCTGTTGCGTACAAATTTTTAGAGTCTCGACTTGTGTCCGACCTTGGGAAGTCCGGACACAAGTTCGGACGCACCTGCTTCTTCATTCAAATTTTCCTCGACCCATGTCCGAACTTCCGAAGTCCGGACACAAGTTCGGATAGGCGTCTGTATTCAGTTTTGAGTCTCGACTTGTGTCCGAACTTGGGAAGTCCAGACACAAGTTCGGACAGGCCACTGTATGGACCAAAAACTTTGTTGTAAGGTGGGAAAAGTTGCCTAAAAATGGTGATTACTAAGTAATGATGTTATAAGAATGTTAAGGACATGTTAAGTGAGTTATAATGACAATTTAGTGGGGGAAAGGTTGTATTAAAATGTAAAAGTAAAACAAGTTAAAAAGTGAAGTTATGTAACTAAGTTAACGGGGAAAAGTTATAAGCATTAGACTTTAAACAATCATGTTACCCCGATGTTAATAAAAATACATGTAATGTTGTCAGTTGTTCGAGAATTGCTCGAGGAACATAAGTGGACATGGTAAAGTGGACTCCGGTGACAGGTATGGTTTTCTTGCAACCTGTGTCCTACTGGATTACACCGGCTTGTATGCCAATGTGCTTTTCTGTATGTTTGCCACGTTGTAAGATAAAACATGTAATGAGTTTACAATAATTCATTTATGTGGCGTGCTCAACTCCGAAACCATTTAACCTCAGAAGTGTTAACCTTAGTTAACTGAGTCTAGGATCACATGAGAGTTCGGTATTCGGAGCAAACGACCCAAACTACGGGACGTTCTAACCACGGCTATGCGTGTGTTAATTGTGTGATATGTGTATGTAAATGTAGGGATCTCCCTTGTGTGTTAAACCCAATTGTAATACTGTATGGTGTGTAGATGTGATAGACTCCATAGTGGGGTTCTAACTAATATCTAAACGTAAGTATGTACTAACAGTGGTGAGGAATCCGGTTTGGCCGGTCGCGCGTTGTTTGGGAGTGGGTATCCTTCTTAGCTCTACCCTTCTCTCTGTTATGGTTGTTTCCCTCACGGGTTATGATCTCCCATTAGCTTATTCCAAAGCTTAGCTATTCTGACATATGATTGGTTTAGGGGGAACATGTGTTTGTGTGGTGTGTTCGGGCCTCCAAACCCGAACCATCTTAACTTAAGTTACTCGTCCGACTATTAGGACGGTAATGAGTGTTGTTGTTGTTGTATAACGAGCTTACCATGAAGGTGACACCATTCTCTAGGCTCACCAGTGAATTAACTATGTTTGGGTCGGTTCCTTAGAGGACCGTTCCCGTTATGTTATGTGATGTTGTTGTAATGCAATACCTATTGCGATGTTATCATGTGCACGTCGAAACGTGAAAAGTGTTGTTATGTTTGTTATGTGAGGAATGTTATATGGTGTAAGATATGGAGTGTGTGGATCATGGAAATGAATCCCAGTTTGTGATAAGAGGCGTTTAAGGATAACCCGACTTAGGGGTAAGTGTCGTCTATTAAGGAAGTAGCTCCATTAGAGGAGGAACACTCTAGGGATAATGAATACCATGAGTGACTTATCAAGTAAGGATGTATTATCCGTTTGTTGAGCCCATTGAGGCGAAATGTTATGTGTTGTGTGTTTACAGTTGCATGTATGATTTAAATATAATCAATCGCATGCTAAGACGACAATTAGTTGTGCGTGGCCCGGTAGCATGTGGGCTGTGGGATTACCATACCAGCAAAGGTGCTGAGCCCCTTGGGGGCCACCCTTTCTCTTGTTTTCCCATTTCAGGTTCAAGGAGCTGGAAGCCGTTCGAGAGTAGGACGGGGTAGTCGTGGTACATGGGTAATCATGTAAGTTATATATATACAGTAGGAGTAGTAAGACCGAAGCTGTTATCGGCATCAGTTGTAATACTCGGTACATTAGTAAGGTTAGTGTAAGCTGGTTGTTAATGAAGAAGTATAGTGATGTACAATTGCTCGGGAATCTAGTCCATCAGACCGGTACAATGTGTATGTAATAGCCTTGTTAGCCACGTGGGTGGTTGACGGCGTGTAACACCAACGAGTTAAGTTATTTGATGAGGTGTGTATTCCGCTGCAGATTGTCGTTATGTGTTTCTTGTTGGATGGGGTGTTACAAAAAGTGGTATCAGAGCGAAGTATCGCTCTGATGACTGAATTACCGAGCTTAGGAAGTACCGAGTTAGGATTTTAGTACTCTGGGTTAAGGGTTGAGTGATAGCGTGAGAGATACGCTAGTTAGGAATTACCAGTGTGTACTGGAAACCTACAATATCCATCCAGCCCTCCACAATCCCTGTATATAACTTGGGGAAACAACGCCAGAGAGATGGAAGTCCACTCTTACTCGGGAATACCCGATCTGGCTGTTATTAAATACCTTTAAGGATACGGAGAACCTGTCATACGGTAGATCCCGAAAGCTGGGAATCCCTGAGACGGTTTCCATCTGAACAATGTTCACCGCATTTAATAGCAAGGAATGAAGAATCTTGTGTATAAGAGAATAAAATTTCCGGCAACCTGGGTCGACATGCCGAGCAGTCGAGGATGACCAGCTTGCAACGCACCGACCGTGCAACAGGCAAGAAGTGGATTAATACAACCCGAGACGAGTGTCTACGGGATCACAGTTGATAAATAATACACCAACGGTATACCAACCGACAAAGGAACTACAACGTAGTGCCCAAACAAGAGACAAGTATCAGTAACCACGACAATGCGTGGAACGGGCTACGAAGAGGAAACAATGCTAAGTAAAAAGGGGACTCCAAGAATGGGAGACACCCCAGTTGATAACTATTATGTGAATACAGTGAGAAGTTACCCAGAGGTTATTGTCAAGACTGTAAGATCAAGTGATGGCCAACAAGGCCACTGATGACAGTGCGGGTAAAAACAATACCACAACCGGTATGTGTTAAACCGATAGCCAGTTAGCATGGCGCACTTGCCATAGCAAGTGCTGCTATAACAGGGCTGTTCGGGAAATTTATAACCACTGCAAAGTACTTGGTAAAGTACCATAAAGTTAAATGTGATCGTCATAACAGTGGAAGGGCCTGTTAGCCTAACCTCTGTAATTGTAAGTACACCAGTCAGCAAGAAGCTAGACTTGGTTAAGGTAAGAAGATGTTGTGAAACCATGAAAATTTTCTTTCAAACTCAGATTTATCCAAACTCTTTCTTTCAAAACCAAAATTTTCTTTCAAACCAACGCTTCTTTCTACCTTCTTTTAAGAACCAAACCAGTAAAACCAAGGACAATTGATAAAAGTACAACAATGGATAAACTTTCCTTCGATTAAGTTCGGGGAGCACGGGACGCATATTGTCACGGGACAATATAAGGGAGTTGACAACAGAATACTTCACCTAGGCGTGTGACGGACACTACGAGTGTACCAACGGTAATGTGGGACGACCGCACTCCGATAGGAGCTTGTGGGCCTGACAAACCTGCTTATGGGTTAGTTGGGTAAGTAGTAATGTATCAGTAAGGTACCCCACATATGTATACGAGTAGAGTCCGGAACACGGGAAGTAGTCGACTCCGTACTACGGTCAGCAGTATAAGTCAAACGAGAGCTAAGGACTACCATGAATGGTTGAAGTTACGAAACTCAGTTAAGATAACTAGAATAAAGGAATTAGTGAATTCATTTTTAAGGAAATGTTTATGAGTCAGGAGGTGCGAAGTGCACTAACTGTAATGTAAAGACATCTTATACGTCTTAAGGATCCTCAAGGATAAACATGTTAACTGGAACGGTGACCCAGCCTGTGCATGGCAAGGCAGATACCTAATGTGGACACATTAGTGTGAAATTGATGGGAGGAAACTCCTAGAATGAGTATCTACACTACCAGGAAACGTTGACCTTCATAGAAGAAGATAATAAACCAGTTAAGAACGCAAATGGCGTGGCTAACTCAATATATCAATGAGTGCGAATCAGATGTAATGGCATGACTTAACAGCACCCAGGAGCAATCCTTGAAGGGTGTTCGCATCAACAATTGTTGCACAAAATGCATGATAGAAGCACAAGGGTTGAAACTAACACCCAGATTAGATATATGTTGTCAGGAGACGGACTGACAAACCTAAGGGGCATCCCATGAAAGGAAACGGAATGTAACGACCTTGTCATGGAGCTCAATATAATATCCAAACCTTGTAATGTTGTACAGAGAAGTACATGTCTGTGGACAGCCTACAATGAGCGCAGCTCAAGGTAGTAAGGCTTATACGCCACAAATAAAATGTGTTATATAAATTAGACTGATTGCAGAAGTTTATGTTATATAAGTGAATAGAGTGGAGAACGAACCACTGCATTAAGAGTGAGGGTACCTCTCGATATTGTGAAACCGCTGGAGCGGTAGTTATGTGAATCATGTCCAAGAAATATGTTAAGGATGGAGAATATTATTATTATTTGAGAGAAGTTAGTTTAGTAGCTTGTGAAACACCGAGCTGAATAATGCCGGCTTGTGACTCGAATGATCGATGCTCAAAGAGCATTCAGTAGTCATCCAAATGAGTGATGAACCATAATGTGAATAATGTAAGTGTATGTGTGGAAGTTAATGTGACAGTAAATACGATATAAGCTGATGTTATACAAGGAGTAAGAGCACGGTGCGCAGCAAGCGACCGTTGTATAAGTATTGTTAAACGATAATGTAACAGATAAGACCAGTTATGAGTTAAACTTAGTAGAGATGCAAGATAAGTGATGTTAAACAGACTGGGCAATAAGCCAGTGGTAGGTACTATGTGCTGAGGAACTCAGTGTGAATTCCTACTGCAATCGCATAAGGGATTTACTGTCAAGAGTTTACGCCTCTACACTCTGTATGACTGAGTGTTTTGGTATTGCACTTGTGCAGTATTGATCGAGTGGGATAGCTAGGAGTTGGGGAAATGTTAATTGTGGTAGAGTAACGCTATAATGACCGATGCATAGGAAATGCAAGATCGCACCAATGAAAGGATACTTGTACAAAACCAAATGTGGAGGCATGATTAAGTGTGGGTGATAACCGAGAGAGCAATACACATTAGGTAGTAGCTCAATCTCAACCGAATGTCAGTCGGAAGGGAACAAGTCAATCATTGTGAAATACATAACTGTATACACAGTAAATTATTATGGAAGTGGATAGAAAGTTTATAACTCACCGAATTCGCTAACGGTAAGAGATACCACGTGTCGGTTGAGAAACCGTTATTACCAAGATAAAGGTGATAATTGGAGAAGTACAATACAATAAGAATAATGAGTGGGGCAAACTAAGCTCTACGGTTATCAAAGTTGTGTAGCGGAGGCCAGTGAACCCATGCTTCAGATACCGAATATGCATTGTGAATACGAATAAATGGCTAATTATTAATGCCTAGAAGCCTCACAGGCCAGAACCGAAACCAACTAAGAGTTTAAACAAACTCCAATGAGAATTCTTGGTTTAGGGACTAAACCGCCAATACGGTTAAGATCCTCTAACCAGAACACATTGTATAAGAGACCGCGTGGAAGTTGAAACACTTCACGACGGAAGAACATTTTAAGCCAATGTTTAGTGACTGATTACGTGGGCGTAATCCCTTTTAAGGGGGGTAGAGCGCATAACCACTTAGTGTGTATTACCGTACAAGGGTACGTAGTGTATGTGACCTATATTGTGCATAGCACAAAATAATTGTTTTGATGATTGATGCGTACGTTACATAAACATGCGCATTCATTCATGGTTTAATTGTGGTAATTCTGCACAGTAGATGCGAAATACCATTGTGATTGTGATAAGTGTGTTTATTCGTTAACAGTTGTGTGCGATAGTACAAGTGTGGGGAGTAGAGAAACTCCCGGGGAACAAAACCCCCAACAGTGTATAAATGTGAAACTGTGTGTCGCATTTTGATAAAATATATGTGTATATATACAATATAGTGATTCATAAAAAGGGTATGAAACCGACATAGAACCTAGTGAGAATAAGATTCCCTAGGCAACAGGATTAAAGTGAATGGAAATAATTGATAGACGAAGTTCTATCCCTTGGAGATGTTATGATCATGATTAGAATGATTAAAAAGATAGAAAATTGGAAATGAGTGATTTACTTGATGCTTGAAATTGAAGTGGGAGGTGAAACTTGATTATCATGAGATCAAGGGAAGCCGAACACAAATTGGAGTGGAAGGATAGTTCAACACTGATGCTGATCACATCAGGGTTGGATGATTCTTGAAGCTCTCTATAAGTGGTCACAAATAACCACGCTAAGAAAAGAAGCAAAGAGCATAAGTTGGACTTGGAGTTGTATGTGTTTTCAAAAAGGATTTTGAATTGGTAATTATAAAACGTCGATAGATACTTTACATAATTAAAGTTCTCTCACTTAACCTTACAAGGAAAATTTTCAAATTTAAGTGATTGTTTTAATCTCCCAAAGGCACGGGGACGGAAGGTGTCCATCGCGACCGGGTTCTGCGGGATCACAGTGTATACCAAAGATATGTTTGATTGCAATACATGCTATGACATGTTGTGTGGTATGTGTAATAAATATTATTTTGACCTTGAGTTCCAAAGGCGTATGCTATCAAGACTTATGAGTCTAAATGTTGTTGTGTTATATAGACCTACGTGTCTAAAGGCTGTTATGTTATCAAGACCTATGTGTCTAAATGTTGTTATGTTACCCAAGACCAGAGAGTCTAAGGGTTGTTATGTGTGTGTAAATGTTGTTAAGATACCCGGACCATTGAGTCCGAGGTTATCAAGTGAATATGTTATGTTATGTATGGATGTGAATGTGTTACCCGGACCATTAAGTCCGAGGTTGTGATGTAAAGTGTGTTTGACTATAGAAGTTTTATCTCTTTAAGTAATCCCCGTATTCTAATCTAATGATGTGTGGGAAGTGTTAACTTCGAGGACGAAGTTCTTTTAAGGGGGGTAGATTGAAATACCCCAAACCTTGATATGTGGTTTAAATATTAAACTATGGTATGTAAAGGCTAAAAAGTGCCTTAGAAACATCAGTGAACAATTTAAACCATAGTAAATGCAATAAAGCACTAAGATACAGTTTGAGCAAAAACATGCTTTAAGCTTGGAGTGAACTTGGTTAGGACCCAAAGAGCCTACCAAGACTTAATAATATTCAATTATGATTTAATAAGGCTAATTAAGTCCTTAGGAAATTTTGGTAGACAGTTAAACCAAATAAAACACAAGAATATACCTTAAAGTCAATATGAGCAAAAATGTGCTCTAAGCTTGGGATAAATTTGTATAAGACCTAAAGGTCATATTTATATCTTATAAATATGTTAATGAACATATTAAATCAATTACCAAAGAAAACCAAGCTTGAAAATAAGTTAAAACACAAAAAGTGCTTTAAGGAGTCTTAAAGCACGTTTTTGAAAAATTGTCTTGTAAATGAGTTTTGAATGGCTAAATGTCCATCATTACTCTTTAATTAACATGTGTACTATATAGTATCACATTTGGAAGTCTATATCAATGGGAAATCAAAATTTCACATCTATGTGCCTTGTTTTAGTGAATAGTAACTTTAATAAGCTAGTTTGTAACATATGTTGTTATAATTAATTAAATTGGTCAACAAAGACCAAACTACCCCTAAGTAACATAAGGGGGCCGGTTTTTGTAAGGTGAGTCATCACCATTTGCAAATCAATTTAAGAAGGGAAAAGCATAAAGTAAAGTACTATTCTACTTTACTACTTAATATCTTCTAAAAGTAGAACTTATCTTCATTTCTCCCTTCCTCCTTCATTTCACACGCCTCTAAGCTCTCTTCTACCTCTCTTCTTTCTTTTCTCACGGTGATCCTATAGCAACAGCACCAAATGCCATCTTCCATTGCCAATATTTCCTAGCTCACTTAACCAAATCAAAAACAAACACCACCATTCTCTTTGTCTCATCAAGCTCTTCAATTCTATCCTTTCAAAATTCCAAGAGCTCCATTTCAGTGCCAAGAGGAATCTCCATGGGAGGAGCTTGAGCTCACCTTTTCACATATTATTGTTCTCCTTTGCTTCAAGGTAAGGAAACTCAAAGAAAAATGATGTTTCCTTCATGTTTTGTGTTGTCCGAAAATTCACCTCACAATGGTGTTTTCACCTTGCTTGTCTTAGCTCCATTTGAATCTTCCAAGGGCTAGGAGGAGTCCTCTCTTGATACTTATTCAAGATCTCTTTCCATTCCAAGGTAAAACAATCATTTTAATACCTTAAAACAATATATGTAACTAGGGTTTACAATGAGATGAAGCATAATGCTTGAATGCTCATTCTATTATTTGTACATTGTTTAGAAGTTGACAAACAACCAAACACCCTACCGGTTTTACAAGGAAACAAGAAAGAAGTTTGTGAGGAAAAAGAGGTAAACAATCTATCTCAATGTAGTTTAAGTGCCTTAGGAAAATGAGCTTGATTTGCTTAATAAAATACCTAAGGAGCCAAAGGTGAATGACCTAGAAAATGCTCTCAAGGAAACTATTAAGGGGCATATGTGATGTTGAGTGTATTTGCAGGTTAAGGGCAATATACTATGTGGAAATTCAGTGTTTAAGGTTTATGCAATTTAAGGGCCTAAGAGCCATGTTATTTAAGGGCCTAAGTGCCAAGCAATTTAAGTTTATGCACTATATTGTGATGTAGTGTAGTTTGAGAATTTAGAGGTGTGTAAAGAACATTCTTTGTGAAGATGAGTGTCTTGGATGGTTAAAGGAGGAAAAACAATATGATTGTGTGTAAGGAATGTGCATTAAATGATTAAGTGTTTTTGGTTGTAAAAGGGTGAAAACCTAGGTGTTTGTGTGTGAGAATACTCTTGGTGGATTTTAGGTGTTCTTGAATGTCTAATGGTGAAAGCTATGTGCTTGGGTATAGAAATGTGCTAGAAGAACCCATGTCAAAATTTAAATAATGTATAAGAAGTTCTAAGTGTTTAAAAAAGAGTTTTGGTGAGTTTGGAAGTGTTGAGAATGGTTAAGTGTTCAACTAGTGGAAGAAGCATTCATTATGGTGTATAAAGATGTAAAAAGGGTTTTGGCAATGTTCTAGAGGATTTAGAATGCAAAAGATGCTTGGGAGATGATGATGTAGTGATGAGGAAACATAATTGGCATAGTGGTTATCATATGTATGGAACACCACTTAGAAACCTAAGGAGAATATCATAAGTGTTAGGAATTTCGGTATGAAATTAGTAAGCGATTAAGGAGATAGAAAATGAGTTTTATGGATGTTGTATGAGGGTGTGAGTGTACCAAATGATGTTAGGAAACATTATGACGCTTTAGGAGAAGTTGGTGAAATTGGTTAAGTGCTTAAAGGCTTAGAAAATGAGTGTTTTGCCTTGTCCGAACATCCGTCCGGACATGGACGTACGGACAGGCCTGTTGCGTAAAATTTTTCAGAGTCTCGACTTGTGTCCGACCTTGGGAAGTCCGGACACAAGTTCGGACACACCTGCTTCTTCATTCAAATTTTCCTCGACCCATGTCCGAACTTCCGAAGTCCGGACACAAGTTCGGACAGGCGTCTGTATTCAGTTTTGAGTCTCGACTTGTGTCCGAACTTGGGAAGTCCGGACACAAGTTCGGACAGGCCACTGTATGGACCAAAAACTTTGTTTTAAGGTGGGAAAAGTTGCCTGAAAATGGTGATTACTAAGTAATGATGTTATGAATGTTAAGGACATGTTAAGTGAGTTATAATGACAATTTAGTGGGGGAAAGGTTGTATTAAAATGTAAAAGTAAAACAAGTTAAAAAGTGAAGTTATGTAACTAAGTTAACGGGGAAAAGTTATAAGCATTAGACTTTAAACAATCATGTTACCCTGATGTTAATAAAAATACATGTAATGTGGTCAGTTGTTCGAGAATTGCTCGAGGAACATAAGTGGACATGGTAAAGTGGACTCCGGTGACAGGTATGGTTTTCTTGCAACCTGTGTCCCACCGGATTACATCGGCTTGTATGCCAATGTGTTTTTCTGTATGTTTGCCACGTTGTAAGATAAAACATGTAATGAGTTTACAGTAATTCATTTATGTGGCGTGCTCAACTCCGAAACCATTTAACCTCAGAAGTGTTAACATTAGTTAACTGAGTCTAGGATCACATGAGAGTTCGGTATTCGGAGCAAACGACCCGAACTACGGGACATTCTAACCACGGCTATGCGTGTGTTAATTGTGTGATATGTGTATGTGAATGTAGGGATCTCCCTTGTATGTTTAACCCAATTGTAATATTGTATGGTGTGTAGATGTGATAGACTCCATAGTGGGGTTCTAACTTATATCTAAACGTAAGTATGTACTAACAGTGGTGAGGAATCCGGTTTGGCCGGTCGCGCGTTGTTTGGGAGTGGGTATCCTTCTTAGCCTTACCCTTCTCTCTGTTATGGTTGTTTCCCTCACGGGTTATGATCTCCCATTAGCTTATTCCAAAGCTTAGCTATTTTGACATATGATCGGTTTAGGGGGAACATGTGTTTGTGTGGTGTGTTCGGGCCTCCAAACCCGAACCATCTTAACTTAAGTTACTCGTCCAACTATTAGGACGGTAATGAGTGTTGTTGTTGTTGTATAACGAGCTTACCATGAGGGTGACACCATTCTCTTGTCTCACCAGTGAATTAACTATGTTTGGGTCGGTTCCTAAGAGGACCGTTCCCGTTATGTTATGTGATGTTGTTGTAATGCAATACCTATTGCGATGTTATCATGTGCATGTCGAAACGTGAAAAGTGTTGTTATGTTTGTTATGTGAGGAATGTTATATGGTGTAAGATATGGAGTGTGTGGATCATGGAAATGAATCCCAGTTTGTGATAAGAGGCGTTTAAGGATAACCCGACTTAAGGGTAAGTGTCGTCTATTAAGGAAGTAGCCCCATTAGAGGAGGAACACTCTAGGGATAATGAATACCATGAGTGACTTATCAAGTAAGGATGTATTATCCGTTTGTTGAGCCCATTGAGGCGAAATGTTATGTGTTGTGTGTTTACAGTTGCATGCATGATTTAAATATAATCAATCGCATGCTAAGACGACAATTAGTTGTGCGTGGCCCGGTAGCATGTGGGCTGCGGGATTTCCATACCAGCAAAGGTGTTGAGCCCCTTGGGGGCCACCCTTTCTCTTCTTTTCCCATTTCAGGTTCAAGGAGCTGGAAGCCGTTCGAGAGTAGGACGGGGTAGTCGTGGTACATGGGTAATCATGTAAGTTATATATATACAGTAGGAGTAGTAAGACCGAAGTTGTTATCGGCATCAGTTGTAATACTCGGTACATTAGTAAGGTTAGTGTAAGCTGGTTGTTAATGAAGAAGTATAGTGATGTACAATTGCTCGGGAATCTAGTCCATCAGACCGGTACAATGTGTATGTAATAGCCTTGTTAGCCACGTAGGTGGTTGACGGCGTGTAACACCAACGAGTTAAGTTATTTGATGAGGTGTGTATTCCGCTGCAGATTGTCGTTATGTGTTTGTTGTTGGATGGGGTGTTACATTACCATTTAACCACAAAACTTTATAAAATCTTATAATTTTTATTTAAACTCATTTAAACCTCTAATTTTCGGCTTTATTATTATATAGCCCCCAAATTTAATTTAATTATACTTTAACCCCTTATACTATGCAGTAATATATATATATTACCTAAACATAATTAAAACCTTATGAATACATAAATAAAATGGCCTAGAGTACATGGCCTTATTACAAACATTAGCATATAAAATAAATTACACATAAATGCCCAAAAATGCTTTAAACTCTCGGCCTTACCACCATCTTTTCCATATTTACCAATTTTCCACATAATGTCTTAAATTTGACAATTATGTTAATTAATTACTTATATAAATTTATTAAACCATTCCTTAATCACCTAAGGTCAAAATAAGACCTATAAACCTTGTTCACTCATGGCATATATTATACACATATTAATATACCAAGTGAAGGTTTAAGTGATTTATACCTTATTTTTTCCAAGTTTAGGCTTTTTTTGGCCACGGCTTGCAGTCGTGTATATCTGAGTGGTTAAACTGGTGTAATTAAAATAAAAGAAAAGAAATTAAAACTCAAAATAAACGTCGGGCTGCAAACAAATACCGGTCGTAGTAGTATAGTAAAGTGTAAGCGACCGGATATCGAACCGTGGGACTAAGGTGAATTATTTAGTACCTAAGCGTGTCACAAAAGGGGGGAGTTAATTGACTTGTTTTCGAAAAGTAAATAACAGATAAGAAAAACTGAGTGAAGATGAATTAAATGGAACTCTGGGTTCAGGTTAATATGATCTGATTAATTGTGCTATCTCTACCGGTTTAATTAAATAATTTGGCAAGAATCCTGTTATTACCTTAAGGTCCGATGAAAACTCATAAGAACTCGTTTACCTGAAAATGCAAGGTCCGATGAAAACTCAAGCAAAATGCGTGTAAACGGCAGAGGAGTGTGAGGAATTTTATTCTTGCAACTTGTACTAACTTATCCGATGAAAATAAGTTCCTACAGTTTTACGGCTTAATTAACCTATCCGTTTGTCACCGATCAGATTCGAAACAGATTTAGTAAGGCTTTTTAATAAATCGATGAAATTTATTAAAAAGGGAGAGAAACAAAACTTTAATCGTAACAAACTGAATTTATTTTAACCGGTAGAAATATAGATTACACAACTAAACAAACCATAATTAAACCTTCGCCCGGAGTAAATCCTCCTTAGCCTGACATATTAACTGGTAATAAGTCAGATAGAGGTTGGACGTAATAATAATAATAATGCGAGAGGTGTGGATGGTGAATGGAGAAATGAAGAGAAAGAAGAGTGGAGAGCGTACGTAAGATTTCTGTAAATGGAATAAGAGATTTGGAGTGTTGAGTTTTGGGGGTGGAACGTGTGTATTTGGTTGAAGGTGCAGTGTGTTTATATAGAGGAAGGGAAGAGGCAAATCTGGAGTGGAAGAGCATTGATTGCTCATTAATTGCAGGGGACAGAGCTGAAGACGTGTGAGGGAATTAAGGTAGGCGCTGCGGAGTAGATGGATATGGCAGAAGCAAGTTGCAGACGACGGGCGAAGAAGAAAACTCGCGCGTTGATTTTTAGTCACGTCCGCGTGGCTGTCCGCCTGAAACCATGCGGACATCTCATACTTCGCCCGCGGTCTCTCCATCTCTTCTCCGCCATGTTGTCCGCCTCATTTCATGCGGACACAAGTGTTGTCCGCTACTTGTCGGTCACCTTGTGTGTGTCCGCCTTAATGTCCGCCTTAATCCATGCGGTCACCTTGTGTGTGTCCGCCTATCTGTCCGCCTCTCCCCATGCGGACACTCATGCGGTCCCTTGTTTTTGACTTATTTTCTTCTACGAACTTTGACCGGCTCTAGATTCTTCGTTTGGACTCCGTTGTCTGAGCCGTTTGCGTCTATGCGTTCGTCTCTTCATCTATCTTACTCCCAGCTTGGTTTTCCTCATGTTAAACCAATAAATTTGTGAGATAACCAATAAAACAATAAGTAGAGGAAAACTAACCGAAGTGGAGAAATGAGCAAGAAAAGTGTTAATATAATATATGAAATACACCTATAAAACATGCTCATTTGGACACTTATCACACCCCCACACTTATCTTTTTGCTTGTCCTCAAGAAAAACCACGTACCCAAGCAAGTAGGAAATGCTCAATACTAACAAATATTATTATGAAGGGTAGGATAAAGAGGTGAACAGTTCATGATCTTTTTAACTTATTGAGGAGTGTGATCCATCAACTGCTGGTGGCATAGGTGTGCTCAGGGTAAAAATAAAATATAGAGTTTCGGGGTATGATCCAAGGTACTTCAATGTTTCTTTTGTTTAGGTGACTCTGAGAACTTTTACCATGGCCAACTTCTCTCAAGAATGGGCATTGAGGAGAAAACAAAAGGAAAAATAGATTTATGCATTTGTTTCACTTTTGCATAAGGGATGAGAAGATAAAATGTAGGCATCACGCCTTTGTATTCAAGAACACTCACCTCTCTTTGTTGGTTACCAATGGTGTCTCGCAAGTCCCTTATTATTTTTTCCTTTCTTTTTTAACAGAGAAGCCCCCTTAGCAATCCCTAAGAGAGAAGACAGAAAGAAACCCTGAGCAATAAAATCCAACCATTTGCAAATTATTTAGTCACACTGCATAAGAAAAATGCTCCTCAAAAGTAATCAAATGAAATTTTTTTAAAAAAATTTGTACCATTTATCCCATAATTCATAATAGTATTTGTTTTTAAAGAGAACAACCTACATTAGCAGGGTACATAATTTTAATTTTTGAACAAATGCAAGATAAGCAGAGAGATTTAAACATTTTTAGCACAAAATGCCCTGATAAGGCTCTTCCCCCACACTTAAGCTCAAGAAATGCCCTCATTGCGTAGATGGAATAAAATTAACAGGGCATGCACTTAATAAAGGAAAGAGTGTACTCCCCAGATTTCGTAGAGTGTGTAGAGCTCCCCCACACTTGAGTACAGCTGTGGAATGTCATGAAATGTAATAGTAAGGAATATTCTACACAGCCAGAAGAACTCAAGTAAAACCTGCATTTTATTATAACATATAAAAGGGAAATATAGTACAAAAAGGAAAACAACATTAAATTTAAAGGAAAGACAAAAGACAGATAGTGGGTTGCCTCCCACCAAGCTGCCCGGGTTTAACGTCTCTAGCTAGACGTATTTGACCAAGCTTTAGGTTGGAGAAGAGTTTGAGGGCGAGGTATCTGAACTGCTGGTGTTAGGAAGTTTGTACACTTTTGTAAACTTATGATGTAGAGGTGTTGTCTGCTGGTCCTTTGGGGTGGAGGCTTCCTCGTATTCCTATAAGAACGAAATTGTGAACAGAGCATTATTATTTTCAAGAATTCCAGCATACCTTTTTAGACGGGATCCATTGACTTTGAAGCATTCTCCTTTTTGATTCTGGAGTTCGTAAACACCAAAAGGAGTGGTTCCAACAACTTGGAATGGGCCAGTCCAGTGAGATTTGAGTTTTCCAGGAAATATTCTCAATCTGGAATTATAAAGCAGCACCCTGTCGCCAACCTTAAAGTCGCGTTTGTGGATCATTTGGTCATGATGTTTCTTGGTGCGTTCCTTGTATATTGTTGCACTACGGTATGCCTGATCTCTTAACTCCTTGAGTTCAGAGAGTTGAAACTTTCGTTTTTCTCCTGCGATTTCTAAATCGAGGTTTAGGGCCTTGAGTGCCCAATATGCCTTATGTTCCACCTCTATAGGCAGGTGGCATGATTTCCCATAAACAAGCTTAAAAGGAGACATCCCGATGGGAGTCTTGAATGCGGTGCGGTAAGCCCAAAGCGCATCATCTAACTTAAGTGCCCAATCCTTTCGTGATGAGTTAACCGTTTTCTGGAGAATCCATTTTAACTCACGGTTCGAAACTTTTGCTTGGCCGTTTGTCTGGGGGTGATAAGGTAGAGCTACCTTATGAAGTACCCCGTACTTACCCATAAGCGCTTCAAATGAATGGTTGCAGAAGTGAGATCCTCCGTCACTGATAATAATTCTGGCACGCCAAAACGCGTAAAGATGTGCTTCTTAAGGAATCTGGTTACTATCTTTGCATCAGCATGATGACAGGGTATGGCTTCTACCCATTTCGACACGTAATCTACTGCCACTAAAACATATTGGTGGCCCTGTGAGGAAGGGAACTGTCCCATAAAATCAATGCCCCAACAATCAAAGAGTTCTACTTCAAGCATTCCCTGTTGTGGCATTTCATGTCTCTTAGATGTGTTACCCATTCTCTGACAATTTTCACATTGTTTGCAGAATCGGTAAACATCTTTGTGAAGAGTCGGCCAATAAAATCCTAAGGCCAGGATCTTAGCAGCGGTCCTTGTGGGTCCATGGTGACCTCCGGCTTCCCGTGAGTGACAAAAATGTATGACGCTGTAAACCTCATCTTCAGGGAGACACCGGCGAATGAACCCATCAGCACAGACTCGGAACAAATACGGATCTTCCTAGAAATAATGCTTTGAGTCAGAAAGAAATTTCTTCTTCTAGGAGTAAGATAGATCATAGGGTATTGTTCCAGAGACTAGATAATTGGCCAGGTCCGCATACCATGGCTCTTGTACTTTGGTGATTGAAAAGACAGTCTCATCGGGGAAGAATTCGTTGATAGGCACACTATCCGTAGGAGTTACCAATCTGGAGAGATGGTCAGCGACGACATTTAATTTTCCGCTCTTGTCTTTGACTTCGATGTCAAACTCTTGCATTAGAAGAATCCAGCGCAACAAGCGAGGCTTGGCTTCTTGTTTTGCAAATAGGTATTTGAGAGCGGAGTGGTCTGTGTGCACTATGACTTTGCTTCCCCATAAGTACGACCTGAACTTATCAAGGGAGAATACTATAGCCAGAAGCTCTTTTTCATGGTCGTATAGTTCTTCTGGGCGTCGTTTAGTGTCCTGCTGGCATAAGCAATCACTCTTAGAACTTCTCTTTTTTCTGGCATAGAGCTGCCCCCACGCGTAGTCACTTGCATCACACATGATCTCAAACGGAGAGACCAGTCGGGTGGTATGACAACAGGTGCAGATACCAATTTTTGTGTTATTGTTTGAAAGCAGCTGAACACTTATCATCAAAATGAAACGGGGCATCTTCTGTAGCAGGTCGGTCAATGGTTTAGTGATTTTTGAGAAGTCTTGTATAAACCGCCGATAGAATCCTGCATGCCCGAGAAACGCTCGAATGTCTTTAACAGTAGTTGGTGCTAATTTCTCGATAACCTCTACCTTGGCCTTATCCACCTCTATTCCTTCTGCCGATATTTTATGTCCAAGGACAATCCCGTCCTTGACCATAAAATGACATTTTTCCCAGTTCAAAACGAGATTTGTATCCTCACACCGTCCTAGGATCAAATCAAGTTGTGCCAAGCATTTATCAAAACTAGAGCCATAGACCGAGAAGTCATCCATAAAGACTTCTATGCTCTGTTCGATGAAATCAGCGAATATTGCTTGCATGCATCTCTGGAAGGTAGCAGGGCATTACATAGACCGAAGGGCATTCGTCTGTATGCAAAGGTACCGTATGGACAAGTGAAGGTGGTCTTGTCCTGGTCCTCTGGTGCGATTGGTATTTGGAAATACCCTGAGAACCCATCTAAAAAGCAGTAGTACTCTTGCCCTGCTAGTCTCTAACATCTGATCGATAAAGGGGAGAGGGAAATGATCCTTCCTGGTTGCCAAGTTTAAGCGCCGATAGTCGATACACATGCGCCAACCTGTGATTTTTCTTTGAGGGATAGCCTCTCCCTTATCATTTATAACAGCTTCGATGCCCCCCTTCTTCGGGACAACTTGTACAGGGCTTACCCATGGACTGTCAGAGATAGGATAAATGATGTTCGCATCTAGGAGTTTCAGAACCTCCTTTTTAACTACCTCCTTGAGGTTAGGGTTTATCCGACGTTGGGGTTGCCTGATAGACTTGTAGTTTTCCTCCATATAGATGTGGTGCGTGCAATAGGAGGGATCAATTCCTTTTATATCAGCAATAGTCCACCCGATCGCCGTTCTGTGTTTCTTCAATACCTCGAGTAGCCTTGTTTCCTCCCCGGAATTCAGAGAAGAGGAAATAATGACAGGCAAATGGTCATCTTCAGCTAAGAAGGCATACTTGAGTTTAGAAGGCTCTTTAAGCTCGAGCTCTGGTGGTTGTTCTATTGATGGAATTGATTTTTGAGGTTTTTTGTCGAGTTCTTCGATTGGTGGTCGGTAGGCTTGATAACCAGTCTTTCCTTTTTCTACATACGCCAGCATGGCGTTAACTTCCGGATCCTCCACCTTTTCTTCTAGAGAAGTAAATAATACTTGCTCTAGCGATTCAGTTTCAGCTTTCGGGATGGAAGATAGGGAATACATGTCCTCATCTGTAGAAAAATCGCCTTCCTCCTCCTCATCATCTGTTAATCCCACTGTCTTTGCATGAGGAGAAAAGTTAGAGCTTTTCTTCATCATTTTCTGCATATCGAATTCGATCGTTTCGTCCTCGTACCACAGAGTGATTTTCCCATCGTGGACATCATTGATGGCTTTGGCAGTACTCAGAAACGGTCGACCTAGAATCAGGGGAACCTCAACATCGTCATCCATTTCTAGAATGACGAAGTCAGCTGGAAAGATAAAGCGGGACATTCCAACTACCAGATCTCGGACTATTCCCATGGGCTTGATCTCTGATCTGTCTGCTAGTTGGAGTTTGAAAGGAACCGGTTGCATCTCTCCTCCTTTTACTTTCAAGAAGGTGGCGTATGGCATGATATTAATACTGGCTCCCAGGTCGCACAAACCACTTCCACAGTCCACTCCACCTATAAAACACGGGATCACTGGATTTCCCGGATCTGTTTGTTTGGGAGGGAGTGCTCGAAGAAGGGCAGCAGAGCATTCCTCCGTGAGGTGCACTGTTTCTTTTCCAGGTTTCTTCTTCTTCTTTGTTAAGAGATCCTTAAGAATTTGGCGTAGTTAGGCATCTCTTGCAAAGCATCAATTAAGGTATGTCGAGGGTCAGTTTCTTGAAAATGCTCAAGAATTTGGAGAACTGCTCATCTAGGTGTTTCTTTTTCATTCTGTTGGGAAATGGGAGTTCACTGTTTTTAGGAGATGAGGATGGAATGTCGATGGTAACTCGAGATGGAGGTGGAGTTTCAGGAGTAGGAACTTGGATTTCTGAGGGAGGTGAGGCTGGATTGGTTGTGTCTTCATCATTGATGTAGGCCTCTTCATGATTTTCTTTTTCTTTTCCTTTTCTGGTGGCAAGTTCCCTTCCACTCCTTAAGGAGACTGCACACAAGTTTGTTGATTGGAATGTGCCATCGTCTATAAGGATTGAATTTGCTTGCTCTTTGGATTAGGGTTAGTCTGTGAAGGGAATTGACCAGGTGGTCTTTGTTGGTAGTAACTGTTGAATCTGAGATTGCAAGGCTTTTTGGTCTTTGCGCAGGCTGCGACCTCCTTGCGTATCTCGGGACTTACCCATCATCGCTTTAAACATCTCTTGCATTTGAGACATTTCAGACTCAGGATTCGAAGGAGGTTGAGTTGGTCGACTCGAAGAAGCTTCATTGCCATAAGGCTGTTGTTGATATTGCCTTTGGCCTCCTTGAAATTTGATGAGGTCTGTAATTTTGAGATGTTTGTAGTGTATGTGGGTTTTGGATGTTGTCGGTGTTTGAGTAGCGAAGGTTGGATTGCATGTTACGTTGCCAAGGTTGCTGTATCCTGAATTGTTGGTGATAGTTTGCTCCTGCTGCTTTTAATTCTTGTAGTTGGGGGCATTGTTCATAGTCATGAGGCCCACCACATTGCGTACAAGAAATAACAGGAGATGATTGGGACAGAGGAGCATAGCCTGGAGGGATTGTAGATGATCGGGAAATCATCGACTTAGCTTGCTGGGGGTAGGAATTCATAGCCATCTGCTCAACCACTTTCTGCAGAGTACTTACTTTTGTTGCCTGCTGAGCATTGCTCCATGAGTTGTTCATGGCTTTTCATCAGCATGTCAAACTTGTTATCACTTTCCCCAACATGGTATAAACCTGGAGTACCGCTCCTTGATCCACCGGAGGCCCAGTCTCTGATTTCTTCACAGAGAGACTCCATGCTATTCAGAAATTGTGCTCCTGGCTTTTTCAGAATATCGGCCCCTAAGGAGGACAATACCATTGTTCTGCATGGACCGATCAAGCCTTTGTAGAACAATTGTGATACTTGTTCTTTCGTCAGACCATGGTGAGGACAAGTAGTAGTAGTCCTTTGAAACGTCCCAAGTTTCACAAATATTCTCCGACCCGGTTGCTTGAAATTATAGATTTCAGCAATCATCTCCAACGTTCGGCTCGGGGGTAGGAATTTGTCGTAAAACTTGGTGGCCATGTCATCCCAAGTACCAATGGTACTTGGTGTTAGGCTATGATACCACTTGCTCGCACTTCCCGTCAGGCTGTGAGGGAATAATGACAGTCTTGCGTACTGGAGTACTGCGTCGGTTGCAGTAAGACTGTTGGCATGTTGCAAGAACTTTGTAACATGTAACAGGGCTTCGTCTGGACTGGAACCATCAAACATGCCCAACCCCTTTACACATCTGATTTGATGATATGGCTTCAGCTTCTGCCACTCATCGTATTCGATGGGCTAAGGTGAGGAAGGATGATGGCAGGCTGTTGTCCTTGATTAGACGGCCTGTTGATATTTCGAACTATCGCTGGTGTAGATGCCATGTCAGCTTCCGGGTCAGATTCTATCACTGTGGTGGTAATGTTTTGTTGAGTTCGTCTCTGCCTTAGAGTGCGCAGAAAGGTTCTCTCGATCTCTGGATTGTAACCAACCGTGTGATTATTAATATTTTCTGGGAGGCTCTTTGACCTGGTAAAAGGCATTCACCACTCAAAACAATGAAAAGAAACTCGTTATGTGTTAGAATAAATAAAAAATGTTAGGAATTAGTTGATAGACAAATAACGTTATAGTTAGAGACAATGGAAATTTAATGACAGAAATTAAATGCAAAAATAAATGACGAAATTATAAGTATAGTTTAGTATACTGGAAATATAGTTGTATACTGGAAATTGAAGGACAATGAAATTAAATGTTAAGGACAATGGAAATTAAATGACACATATATAAAGAGTTAGTAATAGATGTCAGACGTCAGATGTCCGTATCGTCCCGAACTTCCAAGTAGTTCCAATAATATTAACAGATTATTTCATATACAGGTTGAATTATCCGGGCTTAGGGACTAGAATAAATCACGTCCCCGGCAGAGCGCCATTTTGCAGACGTGTATATCTGAGTGGTTAAACGGTGTAATTAAAATAAAGAAAAGAAATTAAAACTCAAAATAAACGTCGGGCTGCAAACAAATCCCGGTCGTGTAGTATAGTAAAGTGTAAGCGACCGGATATCGAACCGTGGGACTAAGGTGAATTATTAGTACCTAAGCGTGTCACAAAAGGGGGGAGTTAATTGACTTGTTTTGAAAAGTAAATAACAGATTAAGAATGAGTGAAGATAATTAACGGAACTCCGGGTTCAGGTTAATATGATCTGATTAATTGTGCTATCTCTACCGGTTTAATAAAATAATTTGGCAAGATTCCTGTTATTATCTTAAGGTCCGATGAAAACTCATAAGAACTCGTTTACCTGAAAATGCAAGGTCCGATGAAAACTCAAGCAAAATGCGTGTAAACGGCAGAGGAGTGTGAGGAATTTTATTCTTGCAACTTGTACTAACTTATCCGATGAAAATAAGTTCCTACAGTTTTACGGCTTAATTAACCTATGTTTGTCACCGATCAGATTAGAAACAGATTTAGTAAGGCTTTTTAATAAATCGATGAAATTTATTAAAAAGGGAGAGAAACAAAACTTTAATCGTAACAAACTGAATTTATTTTAACCGGTAGAAATATAGATTACACAACTAAACAAACCATAATTAAACCTTCGCCCGGAGTAAATCCTCCTTAGCCTGACATATTAACTGGTAATAAGTCAGACAGAGGTTGGACGTAATAATAATAATGCGAGAGGTGTGGATGGTGAATGGAGAAATGAAGAGAAAGAAGAGTGGAGAGCGTACGTAAGATTTCTGTAAATGGAATGAGAGATTTGGAGTGTTGAGTTTTGGGGGTGGAACGTGTGTATTTGGTTGAAGGTGCAGTGTGTTTATATAGAGGAAGGGAAGAGGCAGATCTGGAGTGGAAGAGCATTGATTGCTCATTAATTGCAGGGGACAGAGCTGAAGACGCGTGAGGGAATTAAGGTAGGCGCTGCAAAGTAGATGGATATGGCAGAAGCAAGTTGCAGACGACGTGCGAAGAAGAAAACTCGCGCGTTGATTTTTAGTCACGTCCGCGTGGCTGTCCGCCTGAAACCATGCGGACATCTCATACTTCACCCGCGGTCTCTCCATCTCTTGTCCGCCTTGTTGTCCGCCTCATTTCATGCGGACACAAGTGTTGTCCGCTACTTGTCGGTCACCTTGTGTGTGTCCGCCTTAATGTCTGCCTTAATCCATGCGGTCACCTTGTGTGTGTCCGCCTATCTGTCCGCCTCTCCCCATGCGGACACTCATGCAGTCCCTTGTTTTTGACTTATTTTCTTCTACGAACTTTGACCGGCTCTTGATTCTTCGTTTGGACTCCGTTTTCTGAGCCGTTTGCGTCTATGCGTTTGTCTCTTCGTCTATCTTACTCCCAGCTTGGTTTTCCTCATGTTAAACCAATAAATTTGTGAGATAACCAATAAAACAATAACTAGAGGAAAACTTACCGAAGTGGAGAAATGAGCAAGAAAAGTGTTAATATAATATATGAAATACGCCTATAAAACATGCTCATTTGGACACTTATCACGGCTGTTTGGAGATAAAATTTCCACAGCCTAGTTTACATGTTTTCAAACAGCAATTAAGGCATGATTAGTCTCCAAGCAAGATCTAACCATAATAAGTGTTTAATGTATATTTTCAAGGTAAAATTTACCTTAGAATACCAAGGTAACCAAGGTTGATCTTCGGCCTAAATTTACAGAAGCTATAGAGCATCAAAAGAGCTACTAAACAAAGCTTTAAAACTGGTATAACTCAGATTAGAAGATGGCTAACTTTTACCTTGATTAAAATGCCTAAAATGATTTTGGCTTGGATTTGGCTATTCCTTGAAGCTCTTGATATATCAACAGAATAAGTATGTTAAGAAGAAGATAATAAGCCTAGGAAATAAAGCTTCACAACCGGAATTGAAGGGAATCAAAAGATAAGTGCTAAAAGCACATTTTTATACCTTAAGAACAAGATTAGAATTCTCCACCTCCTTCCCTTGTTACAGCCGAGATTTTCCCTTCTTTTAACCTCCAAAACAACCTAGAACCATGGATGGAAATGGTTGTTGCTTAGCTCCATGAAAAGAGGAAAGAAATGTGAAGAGAATGAACATAAAATGGCTTAATAAGCTTACCTATGTCAATTGGTGTTATCTTCTGCATATGGTGTGTTCCTACGGTAATGGAGAATCAAAAGAGAGGATGAAGGCTGCTGGTGTCGGCTAGGAAGCAAGGCAAATGAGAAAGGTATGCTAAATTTGCTTTTTAAGTTAATTAATGTTACTTTAGGAATAGTAAATGGTGACTCATTAGATTGGCAAGATATTTGTTTAGAGATTGATTAATGGGTGGGTATGACAGCCATAGGAGGTCGTCAATGGAGGGCTTGGTCAATGGATGACATTTGACCATAGTTTAAGTTAAGTAATTAAATGTTATTTTTAGGTACTATTCATCCAGAATTACCCATTTTGATTTTATTTTTAAACTTTGATTTAGACTTTATAATATAGTCTATCATGTCACATTAATGTTATAAAGAATTTACTCTAGTCTTTAAAGTGACAAAAAGTCATTATCTTAGAGCTCATACACAAAAAAACGCGTTTTAAGGTGTTTTAGTGCACATTTTGTGTCGCAAGGTGTTTATGAGCTTATTTTTCTTTGAGAACAGTTTTGTTATGTTCCTTACATGATATTTGATCTTAGGAATCCAATTTTATATTAAATAGAGGTCATAAGACCTTTAAGGTTTCCTTAAAGCACATTTTCGCCCTACTTGACCTTGAAGCATGTAAATGCCTGTTATTTGTGTTGGAGTGTTGTCCAATGCTTGTAGTATGTTTAGTTGTGTGTTATTATGCTTAGGACAAAGTTTTAGGTACTAAGAAGTTCATTTGGGTATGTATTTACCCTAAAAGTCAAAGGGTGCAATACTTGCTTTGTGTTGACCACTGTTGTTCTCAATTGACTTTTAAGGCATGTTTAGGCCTTAATTAATGTGATTAGATGTTTAATCCATGTTTTATTAGTTTGGGGTATTTCAATCTACCCCCCTTAAAAAGACTTCGTCCCGAAGTCGCTTAATCAAATAGGTAAGTATATAAATATATGACTACCCATTATTCTCATAATGTATATCTATGTGATATACCACTTACACCCATTGTATCGTGCTTATACAGCACATAGCCATCACTTTGTGGCATTAGTTCAATCATATATGGATACAGGTGATCCATCAGCACCATTATTTCCTATCAATTCTACAAACCCTGACAACCTCCCCGAGGTGTCCATAACATACCATCGTTCCACATTCCACATCTAATGATTCATTTCGTATCTAGGCGATACCATATGTAATCATTCTACAAGGCAATATAAATATATATCACAAGTAGCATAAGAAAAGTATTACACACATGGGTGTAAATACAACATTCAACCAGGTATCTCATAAGATACATACATATAAGTGGACAACACACATAAACAGACCAACAACGTACGCCCCGCGTACCAAACATAACCAACAAAACCTCGTATGCCCCGCATACCACCAATTCACTATATGCCATGCATACGAAACAAACAAATAAACAAACCTCGTATGCCCCACATACCACAAACTATTGTATGCCCCGCATACGAAACAACAAAACATAGTGCACACACGTGCACAGCCAAGAGGCTTTACCCCCCTTAAAAAGGGTTACACCCCCGTACCCCACAAGTATACAACAGCCGCTCAACAAGGAGCGCTGGATACTTGGCTCTCATAGAGTTCATCAACTCGTGGATTATCCTCATATCAGAGAGACGGGTATGACTCTAGCCCTTCCGGGCTCCACAATATTAAGGGTGAGGCACTGATCTATTTGTGCTCTCTCCCAAGTTCATTCTAATGGGCCCACTCGCTCCGTACTGAGGTGTAGACCCATGAACGTAGGATCAGTTTGCCTCTTTTCATTGTTGTGTATCCTCTCATTTGGATCACTAGCGTACATGCGTGTGTCTTCTCTCACTGATATTCAGCTTGAGGTGTAATATGACATTGGCTATTGTTAGTACTTAGTGCTCTTTGCACTTGTCTTAGTAATACTAAGACGTACCAGCCTACATGTCCACGTAGATGATGATTGTCATCCGTGTCTCCTGGTGGTTTTGTTCCGGAGTAACACACTGTTGTAGTTCTTTGTTACACACTCGTGTTGATATCCATTACATCTTTTTGTATTCCCACTAGATTAATAACTGCACAAGTGCAATACCAAAACACTCAGTCCTACAGAGTGCAGAAGCGTAAACTCTCGGCAGCTAGTATCTAATGAGTCAAACTGATAAGATGAGCGAATTATCATGTGAGTGGTACATTCCAAGTCCATTGTTCCTTGCTTAAAGTATCTACTACCATTTAGTGTGTCTCTCAACATTGCGTAGTCACGCGTTTATGTCCACATCATCTGGTAGATTTCCTCTGGATTGCAAGAGTGCTCGATCCTTATGAGGACTCTACATATTATTCATCCATAATGGGTTTCCATGTTCCTATCCTTAGTGTTCACGTCCTTGAAAGGTTTCCTTGTCTTCACTGTATACTGTCTACTGCTCTATGTTGAAGGTTCTTTATTTCTCTAGCCCGTTGATTTAACTGCGGCTCTTCTTGTCCATCTTCGAGGTAATCTGCATCACTGTCCTTAGTACGGAGTTGATTACTTCTCGTGTTACTAACACTACTTGTCTACATGCACGGGGTACCATACTGATACATTACTACTTATCCGACTAACTCATAAATAAGTCTGTCAGGCCCACATGCTCCTATCGGAGTGTGGTCGTCCCATGTCTCGTTTAGTAAACTAGTAATGTCTGTCACACGGGTATTGTGAAGTATTCTGTTGTCAATCTCCCTTTTTGATGGATATCCTCTTTTTTTTGTTTATTGATCCATGTTATCGGTTATCTTGTTGTAAGTGCTATTTCCCTAGTGGCATCGGTGGTAATTCGTGCCATTAGCCGGTGTTATTCAGCTCGGTGTAAGTAAAATTCGTGCTATATTTAGCAAAATTGGTCCTCCAATCTCGATCTTATTGAGTACAACACATATTCCTTTTCTCCTTGTTTATATTGATCATATCTCATCCATAGTTCATATTTGTTCCCTCATCTGTTTAACTGGATGTATTGCAGATTGCATGATAGCTTGAGCAACTTGGCTCTTCACTTCCCAACCATCCTCACTGACGGTGGTGCATCTACAAAGGATATGCTTGTCCATAAGGACTAAACATTCATCACTAATAGTGATTAGCATTAAATGCGGATATACATTGATGGTGTTTGGCTAATAGCCCTGTCTGACAATTCTCGAACAATTAAACTGGTGTGGTTTACAATCACAGTGACTGTATAATTTCTTTAGTTGCATAGGTATCTAATCTTAAGGTTGCATGAAAAGGTATGAAAATTTTGGTATAAAATAAGAGATTAAAAAATTAGTAGTAGTTGCAGTTACAGTTGCAGCACTTGCTCTGTCAAGTGTGCAAGGCAGATGAAAATTTCAGTGGTTTAATTGTCATAGCGCTTGCAATAGCAAGTGCGCCATGCAGGTGGAAATATTAGTTCAGTAATCACCGGTCTCATTGACTCCGCGTCGTCGGGTATGGGCTACATGATAATGTAAGCATTAGCATCATGTTCATATATATAATCCGTCAAGATTCCAAGGTTACTCGCATTGAGTTCACAAAACTAGTCTCGAAAGTCATACACAAAAAAAGGCGAGTGGTCAATGACACACTCCCACATATTATAGCATATCTCCGTCTAACATCCAAGGTAAGTACATAACAAAGTAAGCAAAAGTCTTCCACCAACGGTCTCACGGAGTTCAGGGTACTCATGCCCTATCTACTCCCTTGCCTTTTTGGGCTCCAGCATCAGTAGATGTCTGGCCATCTTGACCGCCTCGTGGTACTCTAGATCCTTCAACAGAGGTCTTTTGAGTATTCCTTGGTGGCCTGTAGTTATGGCTCTAGGGTTCATCCAACACTCGAACTCATGGTGTCCCTCTTTCTTGCAGCACCGACACTCAACTTTGTGGCCATTGCAGTCGACCCCAGGATGGTCTTTCCCACAACGCTTGCAATAGAAATGGCGCTGGGGCTGTCCGGTGCCCTTAGGAGGCGCAGATCTCAGAGGCTGAGCATCTATAGCTGGGCCGGTCAACCGAAGAACGGGCTCTTTCCCCTTAGCTCCCTGGTGACCCTGCTGCCCTTTCTTCTGAAAGAATTTCCTTTTTAAGGTTTCGGGTCAGCATTCATAAGGTATTTAATATGATAAGTAATTTAGAATGTGATAAGTACTTACTTTCCCTTCTTTTGGCTATCGCCTAGAGATGCTCCTCCACCCTCAGACTCTCACTCAGGGTTCTTTCTCTTCTTAGCCCCGAGAGTCTCTTCCCGAGTCTGGAGCATTAGCTCCATCCTCGAGACAGCGTCATAACACTCCTGGAATCTCATTGGTAAGTTCTCCCAAGGTTAATCGGTAATGTAGTAAGTAAAGAATTTATGGCTTTCATGTTAATACCTGGATGGTAGTGTAGAGGGTAGCACCCATCGCCATCTGGATGTGAAACAACAATCCCCCCCGGAACTTCTCAACCTTCACGGTCTCTGAGTAATCAACTCCGGGAATAAAGTCCAGCAGACCAATGAATCGAGCGTAGTACTCATTCACGGTCAGACCTCCTTGGGATAATGTCTCGAATTCATGGCGCTTCTTCTGCTTAAGATGTGCCGGGTAGTACTTCCCCCTCAGCAACTCGACAAAGGCAGCCCACGAAAAGTCGGGCATAGCCAGGTGATGGTGCTTGACCAACCTGCACCAAGTGCTGGATGCATTCTTTAGATGGAAAGCAGCAATGACGACCTTATTGTCGGCAGGTACTTGCAAAGCTTGTAGGTCTTCTCATGTTCAACAATGAAACGCTCTAAGGCTATGGGGTCTGGCTCCCCTGAATATGTAGGTGGTCGGGTCTCAGAAACTGACTTCAGCCAGTTCGTTTCCCTGGCTGTGGCGGGTGGGCTAGTGCTCCTCCAATTTGAGTACCAAGCTGTGTGAGAACGGCAACAATCGTCTCAGCAACTTCTGCAATCACGGGGTCACCGCCTCCACCTCTACCAGTACCACGCCCTCTAGTTCCCCTAGATATTTGTAGTACAGTATGTCACATAAATACTCGATAATTTACCATACACAACCAATTGATATTGAATTGCCTTTAAGGATAATATATCATGCAATTTGCGTTACTAAACACAATATCTTTTAAGACGAGTCGTCTCGTACCTCACAAACGTTTCCCGTTATTTCCTAAGTCCTAACCTCACTGTCTTAACCTATTTTCTCGTCATCAGAGCGGTACTCTGTCAGATACCACTTTTGTAACACCCCTCTCCTTTAATACGTAATAATCCCTCATGTAGCAATAAATAAAACGTCTTACAGGGGAAAAAATAATAACAATAACAATACTCACTCGGGTGTCACCGGCCATTACTCGCCCATGCGAGCAACGAAGCCAAACTATATCCAACAACCAACATAAACAAACTGCTAACCGCTGTGATAACGAGATAACTTCCTATACATCATACTAAGTCCATAAATCATAAAAGTCGACAAGTGAGCATCTACCCAATCCCAATATACACAACCGTACCATAATATAATTTCCAGTTGACATCATTATACAAATAAACTCCTTGTGCGGTAATTAGAATAAACTATAACTACCCTGTTCCTGTACTTCGACTTCGACAATAATCAACAACCTGCATAATGAGTGTAGTATCAGCGATAAACGCTGAGTGTGCCGGGCCTGGACGCTAATGGTCACTTAGTCATTTTAACCATCTTATAATTAGATTGGTTTCATGTTTTACCACTTTACAGTTATAAATGGTACTGTAATAAACATGCACAATATACATAATCATCCATCCAATCATTCAGTTAATAACACAACCAACAATTGTATATCAAACGTATCGAATAATAACACTGAATCAACGCCGTAGCATACACCATCCTTTGTTAATTTAATTTGGCCTTTAAGGCCCATCCATCCAAACCATGTTAATTGAATACCAGTTGGGCGTCATGTTAAGACAACCCGATAACCTCACCATGGATAGTAGTCCTCCCGTACACACAAAGGTGCTCATTTCGCCAGAGGTCCGGAGGCCCCTGGCTCTTCTTTTGCCTCGTAAGGCGTCCATATAAAGGCCGTAGCCACCTGACCCACGATCCAAATAGGGCGTTGGGTATAAACCTGGAGCGGACCCGATCGGGAACCCCTCCAGTGATCACAAATGCGCAACCAAGTAGTTCATAACTACCGGGATTCATCACATCAATCATACAATCTCTCTCTATAAGTTTAGATATGCTTAGTCTTATGGAGGATAATTAATAGTTAGCTGCCCAATGGGTCTCACGCATACCTAGAAGTAATCTAGGTTATATTCATGTTCGAGATCTGAAATACCCCAAACCTTTGTATGTGGTTTAAACATTTAAATATGGCATATTAAGACTCTTAGAAACATTAGTAAACAATTTAAACCATAGAAAACACAAATAAATGCCTTAAAGTCAATTAGGGATGAAATGTGCTCTAAGCTTGGGATAAGCTTGGTTAAGACCTAGTGAGCTTACCAAGACCTTATTTATATATTAATGAACATATTAAACCAATTACCAAAGAAAACCAAGCTTGAAAACAAGTTAAAACACAAAATGTGATTTAAGGAGTCTTAAAGCACATTTTCGAAAAATTGACTTGTAAATGAGTTTTGAATGGCTAAATGTCCATCATTACTCTTTAATTAACATTTGTACTACTTAGTATCACATTTGGAAGTCTATATCAATGGGAAATCAAAAATTTCACATCTATGTGCCTTGTTTTAGTGAATAGTAACCAAAATAAGCTAGATTATAACATATGTTAGTATAAGCAATTTAATTGGTCAACAAGGACTAAAATGCCCCTAAGAACATTAAGGGGGGCGGTTTTCTTAGTGATGAGTCACCACTCATGTTAGTTTATTAAGTAAACAAATGATGACTAATAGTTACTATTTACTTTAACATATAAATATCTTCTAAAAGCAATACCAATCTTCATTCTCTCATTTCTTCATTCACGTCTCCTACCTTCCACGTCTCCTCCTTCCTCCTTGCTCTCTTCTACGGTTTTGCTACAGCAACACCACCACCACCATCATTCTCCATCTTTGATTACTAATATCTCCTAGCTCACTTTGCCAAATCAAATTCTAAGACCACCACTCTCTTCCTCTCATCAAGCTCTTCAATTCTATCCTTTCAAAACTTCAAGAGCTCCATTTTGGTGCCAAGAGGAATCTCCATGGGAGGAGCTTGAGCTCATCTTTTCACATATTATTGTTCTTCTTTGCTTCTAGGTAAGGAAACTCAAATAAAAACTCCATTTCCTTCATGTTTGTATGTTGACCGAGAATCACCATTGATGGGGTTCTTTATATTGCTTTGTTCTAGCTTCATTCCAACCTTTCATGGACTAGGTGGAGTCCTCTCTTGCTACATATCCAAACTCTCTTTTGTGTCCAAGGTAAAACAACTATCTTAATGTTTTAAAACAATGTATAATCTAGGGTTTACAATGAGATGAAGCATAAAGCTTGTACACTCATTTTATTATTTGTATAATGTTTAGAAGTTGACAAGCAACTAAAATCCTTGCCGATTTAGTCAAGGAAACAAGAAAGATGTTGTGAGGAAAAGAGGTAAATGTGCTAACCTAATTTGGTTTAAAGTCTTAGGAGAAATGAGCTTATGTTGCTTATTAAAATGATCTAAGGAGCCAATGGTGAATGTTAGTAAAATGTTCTCAAGGGCTTAGTAAAAGGTATATGTATTGTTGGGTGTATTTGCAGGTTAAAGGCAAATATAATGTGGGAAATTCAGTGTTTATGATTTATGCATCGTAAGGGCCTAAGAGCCATGTTATTTAAGGGCCTAAGTGCCAAGCAATTTAAATTATGCACTATATTGTGATGTAGTGCTAAATGAGTGAAGTTTTGTGTATAAGAATGTGCTTGATGGATTTTAGATGTTCTTGAATGTTTAATGGAGAAAACTATGTGTGTTTTGGTATAATAAGATGTTAGTAGAACCCATGTCAAAAATTAGGTGATGCACAAAAAGTTATAAGTGTTTAAAAGAGTTTTGGTGAACTAGGAAGTCTTAGGAATGACTAGCAATTTTACTAGGAAAGAAACAATGTATTAAGGTGTTTTGGAGTACAATAAGGACTTAGACATTATCTTGGAAGTTTTAGAATACAAATGGGTGTTTTGGAATACACCAAAGTCATTTTGGGAGTTGTGTTGAGACTTATGCAAACTTTGGTAAAATAAGGAGAAGGTATAAACTTGTAAAGGGATTTAAAGAATGACATAAGGAATTGGTTTGTAAGAAAAGATGCTTGGGAGATGGTGTTAAAAGAAGTGAGGAAATATCTTGGTATAGTGGTTACAATAGGCATGCAACACCACTTGGAAACCAAAGGATAAAACATAATATGTGTTTGGGATTTTGGTAAGAATTGAGTAATTGTTGAGGCTATAGAAAATGAGTGTTTTGGCACGTCCGAACTTCCGTCTGGACATGGACGTTCGGACATGCCCTGTTGCGTTAGAATTTCTTGAGTCTCGGCCAGTGTCCGGACTTCTGTCCGACCATGGATGTTCGGACACACCCGTCTCTTTTCTCAGATTTAGCTTCAACTTGCGTCCGAACTTCGGGAAGCTCGGACACAAGTTCGGACGCTTCGAATTTTCTGTTGATTTTCTCTCGACCAATGTCCGAACTTTGGAAACTCGGACACAAGTTCGGACATGCGTCTGGCTTCACCTTTGAGCCTCAACTTGCGTCCGAACTTCGGAAACTCGGACACAAGTTCGGACATGCCACTGTTTTGGCCAAAATTTTTGTTTAAGGTTAAGAAAAGTTGTCTAAAAATGGTGATTAGTTAGTAATGATGATATGAGGTTATTTAAGACATGTTAGGAGAGTTATAATGACAATTAAAATGGTGAAAAGTAATAACAAGTATGGAAGTAAAATAACTAGAAATGTAAAGTAAAAAGCTACTGACGAACTAGTACGTTAAATTAACCGACGTTACTAAATGTGTATAGGATTCTCCAAAGGTGGAAACCAGTCAAAGCAAGGACCAAGGTATGGTTTTCTTGTAGTCTGTTGCCTACCGGTTTACACCGGCTTTTGTGTTGTTTGTTTTTCTGTGTGTTTATGACGTTATAAGACTTAATCATGTAATGAGTTTACAGTTGTTCATACTATTGTGATGTTATGACATGACCCATTTCCCTTGTGTGTCTAAGATGACTTACCACTTGCTTGTGAATAGTTTGATAAGTTCCATTGTTGAACTTCTAACAAGTGCTAACTGGGAAGTGAGGAATCCGGTTGTCCGGTCATGCATGTAAGTTTGAGAGTAGATATCTGTATCAGATTTGACTCTTATGTCGTTAATATTGTTCTCCTTAATATGGCTTTCGATCTCCCGCTAGCTTCCTCCAAAGCTTACCTATTCTGACTTATGATCGGTTTAGTGGGAACATGTGTTTGTGTGGTGTGTTCGGGTCACAATATCCGAACCATCTGTGACTTAAGTTACTCGTTCGAATAACAGAACGGTAATGAGTTTGTGTAACAAGCTTAACATGAGAGTGAACCATTCTCTAGGCTTCTTGTGTTGCCTTCTTGGTTCGTTATCGTGGAAAATAAATCCACTGTGTATGTGATGTTGTGCTATGCAATAATGTTGCTATGCCATATGTATATGTTATGTGTTAAAATGAATGCCATGTCTTCATGACAATTAGTTGCGCGTATCCCAGTAGCCGATGGGCTGCGCGTTAACCATACCAGCCTAGGGTTGCTGACCCCCTCGGGGGCTCCATATTTTTACTACAGGATGAGGATCGAGGAAGCGGAATGGCTGTAGATTCTAGGCTGCAGATTTACTTTTGATTATTTTGGATTTTGGGCCCAGGATGCGCCTGTGCTCCCGTGGCGTTATATTTTGGGGTCTCTTCGTGTTACAGTTGATAGTGGAGATTATGAGTACAGTATACAGTGACAGTTTGTATTAAATACTCGGTATGTTGGTTATGTATATATATGTGTGGATGTTAGTACCTAATGCTCGGGAGTCTGATCATCAAACCGGTACACTTGTATTTATTCTACCTTGTTAACCATGTGGGTGGTTGACGGCGTTGTAGCACCGAATCGTTTAGTTATTGTTTAGTTATTTTTCCGCTGCGATTTCATTTAATGTTAAGTACGTAGTAGGGGTGTTACAAAAAGTGGTATCAGAGTGAAGTATCGCTCTGATGACTAGAACACCGAGCTTAGGAATATACCGAGTTAGGAAACCTAACCACAGTTACCTAAGTGAGCAGTTATGGAAAGGTTAACCACTAACTAAGTGTGGAGATACCTTGTTGTCGGGAAAACGTTACAACCGTTGGAACCGATAAGTGTGTAAGCACAATGCTAATAAGTGTTCGTGTGAATTCAGATGTCAGGTAGACCACGAGGTCGAGGCCGCGGGCGCGGCATTGGTGATACTGGGAACCAGGGAGAGAACCCTACGGCACGAGTCATGGCCGATGCTGTAGCGGCCGCCGTAGCCCAGATGGTCCCACAACTTGTAGCTGCAATTCAGCAGGGGCAACAACCCAAAGTTCAATCACCACCGCCACCGCCACGAGAGACCAATTGGGTCAAGGCATTGGCAGATCTTAGACCCCCATCGTTTCATGGGGAGATCGACCCACGTAAGCTGGAGGCGTACATCTCCGAGTTGGAGACCACCTACGAGACCTTGGATGTGCCTGCTGGGGCCAAGGTCCGTCTTGCCGCTTACTACCTGAAGGGTTCGGGACAAAGTTGGTGGAAGCTTGTGAGAGAGGACCGGATGGTGGATCCTAAGTTTGGTTGGAGGGAGTACACGGCTCTGCTGCGAGCCAAGTATTATCCCGTGCATGTGCAAGAGGCTAAGCGCCTGGAGCTGGATAGTCTGAGGCAGGGGGATAAGATGTCGGTCGACGATTACTACACCGCTTTCACCGGCCTTATCCACCTGTTACCGGACCTGGGATACTCGAACCGGGTGCTGGTAAACCGTTTCTACAATGGTCTCAGCCACCATCTTCGCTATGGGATGGGGCCAGCTGAGTATACTACCTTGCAGGTAATTAGAATACAGTGTGATGTGAATAAGTGTAGTCCATAAGTGAGTATTAATGTGAGTTTGTGAGGATGTTTTGCGGGGCATGACTGACATCGTAAATTCAGGAGTGCTATCATGCCGCTGCTAAGGTGAGATTACGTCGTCTGAGGGACGAGGAGAATGCGCACAAGCGCAAGGCCACGAGACGAGGGCCAGAGTCCGCAGGGGTAAGGGGGAGGAAAGAAGAAGAAGAAGCCTTATCCCCAGCCCCAGAAGAGTCAGCACCAGGGTGACAAGGATCAAGCCCAAATCACCACAGCTGAGGAGCCACTGAAGCTCACATATGCAACGCGGCAAAACCCTACGCTCTTACCCGCCTAAGGGTAATGGTTTATCATGTGTCAAGTTGAAGTGTATGTTGTTAACCTAATAAGTAAGTATTGATTGTGTACTGTGATAGCAGCTAGCACGGGTTCTGGACCGGAGCGCCACTACTACTGTAAGTGGTGTAACGGAGACCACCCCGGCAAGGACTGCAAAGGAAATGACGTGCAGTGTCGCTACTGCGAGAAGTGGGGTCACCGTGACTACGAGTGTTATCGGAACCCCAACAGCAGAGTCAACAAGCCCAAGGGGCAGTGGAAGGGTAAGGCCACACCGACCATCGATGGCCCGAAGTCGGCTAACCAACTACCCACAGATCAAAGGAGCACTGATTCGCAGAAGGGGAAGGGGTCGGGACCTAGCAAGGCCACCCTGCATGTGGTGGACCGGTCTGAGGCGCCAGGGCCCTCTACTAGACCAGGTACCGCCTAAACTGTTGAGTGAAATAAGTGATTACATATCGCATTTCATGCATGTGTGTGTTAGTGAGTCCAATTGTACTACCATGTGAGTAAAGAATTAAAGTATAGTGTGAAAGTCACCTAATTATATAATTCTAACCTTAAAGAGCCTTCAATAGTTGTTATCCAATACCACACACCCAAACCTGAAAGAAAGAGAAAACACCATCAACATCACCGACTTTCCAATGGAGCAATGTCAGGTCATCCAGTCAGGTATGATACTCTTAAATGGATACCTGACACCGGAAGCACAAATCCACATCATCAGACGATGCAATGAACTTGGAGCAGCACCAGGAGGTTTCTACACACCCGAATACCCGAGTGGATCGAGAATGAAATTGAAGATGATGTGCATGGGTAAGGACTGGAATCCTTACACCAAGACATATCAGGAAGTGCGAGCTGAAGATGGAGCAACGGTACCGAAGATACCTGAGGAGTTCCTTGCGGTTGTTAACCACACCGTGGGAATTGCTCAGCAAGTTGAAACGGATTCAATTCCAAGTGTGAAAGCAGATTTATGTATTGTGAACTTCTACCAGAAAGCTGGACGATTAGGTTTACACCAAGATAAGGACGAGTCACCCGAGTCTCTAAGTAAGGGAGTGCCTGTGGTGTCCTGGTCCATTGGTGATACCGTAGTGTTTATACATGGGGAGCAGAAGCGTGCTGATCTCGCAAAGAAGTTAGTGTTGAAATCAAGAGATGTACTGATCATGGGTGGGCAGTCAAGGATGGTATATCATGGCATCAGGAAGATCAAACTGAATACCGCACCATCGGCAGTGATTAATGCCACACACATGAAACCCGGACGTTTGAATTTGACCTTCAGACAGTTTTAAAGCCTTGTATAATTATGTAATGTGTTAAGCCAGTGTATGTTAAGGATGTTATATACGTGTTAGTTTTGTCAACAGTGTAAACCAACGTATGATGTAAGAAGAGAGTGTTAATCAATAAAGTGGAGTTGTTCGAAGTATATCAATCGTATTGTTACCAAATACTTATAAGTTGCCAATGAATTAGGCTGTGCACTCGGAACGAGAGGTATACTGGGCGTTTGTAATGAGGCAGAAGCCGGCAAGAGCGGCACAATTCTCACCGGTACCTTTCCAGTCAATGGCGTGGATGCTTCGATCTTGTTCGACTCCGGAGCCTCACAAACATTTATTTTGCTATCTTTTGCGAAGAGGCTGGGGTTAGACGGTGATGAGATGCCAGACTTCCTAGTCACTCTCCTGTCAAAAGAGCGAATCAGGTGTACCCGCTACCACCGAGATGCTGTTGTACGAATTCATGATGAAGAGTTTCCGATCGACTTGATAGAGTTCGACGGACTTGGTTTTGATGTGATTGTCGGGATGAACTGGTTGGAGCGGTACACGGGCAGAATCCTGTGTGCCGAGCATCGTCTGCTTCTTCGGAGTCCGTCTGGGGTTACAATATCTTACCGCCAGAGGCCCAGGGAGCCTTCGACTTAGATCATCACCGCCATGGCTATGTATCGTGAATTACGACGAGGGAATGATGTATACCTCTGCTATGTCCAAGACATAGAGAGAGACCCAGAGTTTAGCCCAGATGTGCCGGTAGTGTCGGAGTTTCCTGATGTATTTCCTAAGGAACTGTCAAGCATGCCGCCAGCACTGGAAGTTGAGTTTGAGATTGATTTAGTTCCGGGCACCGGACCAATTGCGAAGGCGCCCTATCATATGGCTCCAGTAGAGATGACAGAGCTAAAGGAGCAGCTGAGAGACCTATTCGACAAGGGATTTATCCGCCCTAGCATTTCACCATGGGGAGCGCCAGTCCTCTTCGTGAAGAAGAAGGACGGTAACCTCCGGCTGTGTATTGACTATCGAGAGCTGAATGCAGTTACGGTGAAGAACCGTTACCCTTTACCATGCATCGACGATTTATTCGACCAGTTGAGAGGAGCATCAGTGTTCTCCAAGATAGATTTATGATCTGGATACCATCAGATTGCCATTCGTGAGTGTGACATTGTGAAGACAGCATTCAGAACCAAATATGGTCATTATGAGTTTACGGTCATACCGTTTGGTTTATCCAGTGCACTAGCTAAGTTCATAGACTTAATGAACCGCTTGTTCCAAGATCAGTTGGACAAGTCAGTGGTAGTCTTCATCGACGATATTCTTATGTACTCGAAATCGAGAGGTGAGCGTGAAAGCCACCTGAGAATTGTGTTACAAACATTGAGAAGGAATCAGTTATATGCTAAGTTTTCAAAGTGTGAATTTTGGTTGAACCAAGTATCCTTTCTTGGTCATGTGATTTTTGAGGCCGAGATCGCTGTTGATCCGGCAAAGATTGATGCAGTGCGCACCTGGCCTAGGCCGAAGACAGTTACCGATATCAGGAGCTTCCTCGGTCTGGCAGGTTATTATAGGAGGTTTGTGAAGGACTTCTCCAGTGTCTCGAAGCCGATGACTTCCTTGATGAAGAAGGATGCACCATTCGAGTGGACAGTTGACTGTGAGAGTTCTTTCCAGAGTCTCAAGGATGCTCTGACGTCTGCACCAGTCCTAACTATACCAGACGGTCCAGATGGTTTTGAGGTCTATTGTGACGCATCAGGCAGAGGTATGGGTTGTGTGTTGATGCAACACGGGAAGGTCGTAGCATACGCCTCCCGACAGCTGAAGATGCATGAAGAGAACTACCCCACCCACGATTTAGAATTGGGTGCCATTGTCTTTGCATTGAAGATATGGCGACATTATTTGTATGGGGTAAGTGTGACAATTTATTCCGACCACAAAAGTTTAAAGTACTTGTTCACCCAGAAGGAGTTGAACATGAGACAAAGAAGGTGGGTCAAGTTCTTAAACGACTAGACATCAATTTACAGTAAAAGAGGGTAAGGCAAATGTAGTAGCTGCGCATTGAGTCGCCGAGCACACTCTCTCCATTCGCTAGTCTCTCATACTGGCTTGGTTGAAGAGGTGCGGAGTGCTCAGATGACGGATCAGTATATGTTGGAGATCAGGCAGAAGCTTATTGATGGCACATTCAAGGGTCAGAAGTACGACTTCCGACGCCACGATGATGACCTGATTAGGCTTAACGGCCGACTGTGTATTCCGAGGAGTAGCGCTGAGCTAAAGGAGCGCGTACTGAGTGAATCCCATTGTTCTACTACTTCGATTCACCCCGGAGCTTCAAAGATGTATACGGGTATGAAACGTTATTTTTGGTGGACTGACATGAAAAAGGATGCGAATGATTATGTATTAAGGTGTCTCACTTGCCAGAAGGTCAAGTTTGAGCACCGACGGCCTGGTGGTATGGTGCAGCCAATGCCAGTGCCTGAGTGGAAGTTCCATGACATTTCTATGGACTTTGTAGTAGGGCTTCCGCCTACAAGGGGAGGTCTGAATATGATTTGGGTTGTTGACCGACTGACCAAGGTGGCTCGATTCATACCGATGAAGGACACCTGGAAAGTGGCAAAACTAGTAGAGCTCTTCGACAGAGAGATTGTAAGACATCATGGGGTACCGAAAACAATTGTGTCTGACAGGGATACCAGATTCCTCTCAAGGTATTGGAAATCCACACGGGAAGCGCTTGGTACCGAGCTGAAGCTAAGTACATTGTTCCACCCACAGAAAGATGGTCAGAGTGAGCCCACCATCCAGACACTTGAGGATATGTTACGTGTATGTGCACTTGATTTTCAGACCAGCTGGATTGATAAGTTACATCTGATTGAGTTTAGCTACAACAACGGTTACCATGCTTCGATCAAGATGTCTCCCTTCCAGGCTTTGTACGGTAGACCATGCCGCACGCCATTATGCTTGGATGAGTCGAGTGAGACGGTCATTATAGGACCAGAGTATCTGGAACAAGTTCAAGCAGAAGTACGCCAAATCCGGGCTAACATGAGGTCAGCTCAGGATAGGCAGAAATCATACGCCGATGTGCGCAGACGTGACCTGGAGTTCGCCGTGGGCGATCAGGTATTTCTTAGGGTATCCCCCATGAAGGGAGTATTTCGTTTTGGCCAGAAAGGCAAGTTGAGCCCAAAATATGTGGGGCCTTATGTTGTGACGGAGCGGATCGGCCCGGTAGCTTACAGACTTGATTTACCCGCCGAGCTGGGCAAGGTACATGATGTATTTCATGTGTCCCAGTTGAAGAAATATATGTCTCATCCGTCTCATGTGCTTCAGCCTGAAAGGCTAACCTTACAGCCGACCATGCGATCAGTGGAGACTCCGGTACGGATTCTGGATACTAAGACTCGAGACACTTGCCATAAGTCTGTGAGACTGGTGAAGGTTCTCTGGTCTAACCAGGACGTTGAGGAGGCCATTTGGGAGCTGGAAGACAAGATGAAGGTGAATTACCCGTCGTTGTTTACTTCTTAGTGTTTATGTGTATAGGGCACGGGGCGTACCCCTTTTTAAGGGGGGTAGAGCTGTTTCGGTTATGTGTGTGTACGACGTGTATTTAAATACATCGTCTATGTTATGTTATTATGTTACAGACCGTTGTGTCTGAATGATGTTGATGTTGTTGTATGGACCTTGTGTCCGATGTTATGTAAGTATATTGTTAATGTTGTCATGGAAATATTGTTTATATGTATTCCCGTGTTCTAATATTTAGGATATGTGGAAGTGTGAACTTTGAGGACAAAGTTCTATTATGGGGGGTAGATTTAAATACCCCAAACCTTTGTATGTGGTTTAAACATTTAAATATGGCATATTAAGACTAAAAAGAGTCTTAGAAACATTAGTAAACAATTTAAACCATAGAAAAACAGATAAATGCCTTAAAGTCAATTAGGGCTGAAATGTGCTCTAAGCTTGGGATAAGCTTGGTTAAGACCTAGTGAGCTTACCAAGACCTTATCTATATATTAATGAACATATTAAACCAGATACCAAAGAAAACCAAGCTTGAAATCAAGATAAAACACAAAATGTGCTTTAAGGAGCCTTAAAGCACATTTTCGAAAAATTGTCTTGTAAATGAGTTTTGAATGGCTAAATGTCCATCATTACTGTTTAATTAACATGTGTACTACTTAGTATCACATTTGGAAATCTATATCAATGGGAAATCAAAAATTTCACATCTGTGTGCCTTGTTTTAGTGAATAGTAACCAAAATAAGCTAGATTATAACATATGTTAGTATAAGTAATTTAATTGGTCAACAAGGACTAAAATGCCCCTAAGAACATTAAGGGGGCCGGTTTTCTTAGTGATGAGTCACCACTCATGTTAGTTTAATAAGTAAACAAATGATGACTAATAGTTACTATTTACTCTAACATATAAATATCTTCTAAAAGCAATACCAATCTTCATTCTCTCATTTCTCTTCATTTCCCACGTCTCCTACCTTCCTCCTTGCTCTCTTCTACGGTTTTGCTACAGCAACTGTAACACCCCTACTACGCACATGTCACTAAATGAAATCGCAGCGGAAATAAATAACTAAACAGTAACTAACGCTTCGGTGCTACAACGCCGTCAACCACCCACGTGGTTGACAAGGCAGAATAAATACAAGTGTACCGGTCTGATGATCAGACTCCCGAGCATAAAACTAAACCATAAATACATCATATACAATACCGAGTGTTTACATATTCTTCACTGTAACACATCACTGTTAACCGCAACAACCAAATATATATAACGCCACGGGAGCACAGGCGCATCCCGGGCCATCATCCCAAAAGTATACAAAAGTAAATCACATCCTAGGATCTAGAGCCACTCCGCTTCTTCGATCCTCATCCTGCAGTAAAAGAAATATGGATCCCCCGAGGGGGTCAGCAACCCTTGGCTGGTATGGCTAACGCGCAGCCCATCGGCTACCGGGATACGCGCAACTAATTGTCATGATAACATGGCATTCATTTATATACATAACATAACATAACATGTGGCATAGCAACAATAGTGCACAGCACAACAACAACATACACAGTGGATCTTCGTTCCACAATAACAAACCACAAGGGTCAAATAACACAAGAGCCTAGAGAGTGATTCACTCTCATGTTAAGCTCGTTAAACACACTCATTACCGTTCTGTTAGACGAACGAGTAACTTAAGTCACAGATGGTTCGGATTTAGTGACCCGAACACACCACACAAACATGTTCCCACTAAACCGATCATAAGTCAGAATAGGTAAGCTTTGGAAGAAGCTAGCGGGAGATCGAACGCCAAATTAAGGAGAACAATCTTAACAACATAAGAGTCGAATCTGATTCAGATATCTACTCTTAACTTACATGCATGACCGGGCAACCGGATTCCTCACTTCCCAGTTAACACTTGTTAGAAGTTCATAGTGGAACTTAACAACCAAACACAATAGGTGGTAAGTCATGTTAGACACCACAAGGGAAATGAGTCACAACATAACATCACAATAATATGAACAACTGTAAACTCATTACATGTTTAAATCTTATAACGTCATAAACACACAGAAAAACATACAAACACAAGCCGGTGTAAACCGGTAGGCAACAGACTGCAAGAAAACCATACCTTGGTCCTTGCCTTGATTTGTTTCCACCGTAGGTCACTCCTATACATGATTCAAGAATGTCGGTTAATTAACTTACTTAACCTCCAAATTTACTAAGTATTTAACTTGATTGTATGACATGTTTTAATGTCTAACTTACCCTAGGTTACCTTCATTATACACCCTAGGGTTAACTACATAAGTCACATTCTTTTCTGTTTTTTTTTTAAATTTTTGGTATGTCCGACCCACCGTCCGACCCACAACTGGGTCGGACCCTTCCAGTGGTTTTCGGGTCTGAAGAACCTTACCATGTCCGACCCATGTCCGACCCAACCTTCTGGGTCAGACCATTCCAGAGACATGTCCGACCCAAGTCCGACTCACTAGACTGGGTCGGACCATTACAGAGAACTTCATCGACTTCAGAACATACACGTCCGACCCATGTCCGACCCACCCTTCTGGGTCGGACCATTACAGAACATTTCACCGCCTTACAAACATGCCCGTCCGACCCACGTCCGACTCACTCGACTGGGTCGGACCATTCCAGAAACATTTTCCCTCCTTTGAAATATGACCGTCCGACCCATGTCCGACCCACCCTTTTGGGTCGGACCATTACAGAACACTTCCCTAACGTCTAACAGAGGCTGTCCGACCCAAAACTAGGTCGGACCCCTGGGTCGGACGTCCTCTAAACTTACCCAAACTTTGTCAAATCTTCACCAAACTTCTCCCAAGGCCTCTTAATGCTTCCTAACAACATTTGGTACCCTTATATCCACATACAACATCCATGAAACTCATTTTCTAATTCCTTAAGCCTTTACTTATTTCCTTGTAAAATTCCTTAACGCCTACAACATTTTATACTAGGTTTCTAAATGGTGTTTCTCACCTATGATAACTACTATCCCAAAATGCTTTCTCTCATCTTAACATCATCTCTTAAGCATTATTCCCACAACTAAGTCCTTATGTCATTCTTGAAGTTCTTTTGTAAGTTTACACTTTCTCCTTATTTACCAAAGTTTGCCTAAGTCTTTATCTAAGTCCAAAATGACTTTGGTACGTACTAAAACCTCAAGCTCATGCCTAAGTCCTTGTGACATCCTAAATCACCTAATGCATGTTTCTTACACAAGAACAACACTTAACCAACCTAAACACCTCTTAACTTATCAAACTCCTTTTAACTCTTAGACTTCTCATTTATTACCTAAATTTCGACATAGGTTCTCCTAGAACATTACTAAACCCAAAACACATTGTTCTTACCAACAAACAACCAAGAACACTAAAAATCCATCAAGCACTTATTATACACAAACTCCACTCATAAAGCACTTCGTCACAATATAGTGCATAATTTAAATTGCATGGCACTTAGGCCCTTAAATGACATGGCTCTTAGGCCCTTAAGATGCATAAATCATAAACACTTGAATTTCCATAATATATTTGCCTTTAACCTGCAAATACACTCAACAACACATATGCCTTTTACTAAGCTCTTGAGAACACTTCTAAGTCATTCACCATTGCTCTTTAGGTAGTTTTAACAAGCATTATAAGCTCATTTCTCCTAAGGCATTAAACAACATTAGGTTAGTAGATTTACCTCTTTTTCCAAATAACTTCTTTCTTGTTTCCTTTAAAAACCGGTAGGGTATTTGATTCTTTGACAAGTTCTAAACAATATACAAACATTATAATGAGTATTCAAGCTATAAGCTTCATCTCATTGTAATCCCTAATTTTACATTGTTTCAAAAACATTAATGTAGTTGTTTTACCTTGCTCTTTGAAGAGAGTTTGAATATCTAGCAAGAGAGGACTCCACCTAGTCCATGAAGAGTTGGAATGAAGCTAGAACAAGGTCACACAAAGAGCTCCTTCAATATGCATTTTTGGTTACCACAAAAACATGAAGGAAATGAAGTTTTTTATTTGAGATTCCTTACCTAGAAGCAAAGGAGAGTAACAATATGTAAAAATAGAAGCTCAAGCTCCTTCAATGGAGGAACTCCATGGCACCGAAATGGTGGTCTTGGAATTTTAAGAAGGTAGAAATGAAGAGCTTGATGAGAGGAAGAGATTGGTGCTGTTTGTTTTTGATTTGAACAAGTGAGCTACATTTCACAAGAGATCAAAGAAGAGGTTTAATGGAGGTGGTGTGGTATTACCGTGGAAGAGAAGGAAGAAGAGAGGTTGGAGAGAGTGTGGAGCCGTGTGAACAAGGAAGGAAATGAGAAAGTGAGATTGAATTACTTTTTGAAGATATTTGTAGTAATAAAGTAAAAGTAAGTTTAATTAGTCATCTTTATTTGTCTAACAAAATAACAAGTGAGTGGTGAGTCACCACACTTAAGAAAACCGGCCCCCTTTATTAATATGAGGGTATTTTAGTCTTTGTTTGTCAATTTAATTACTTAATACAACATATGTTATAAAATAGCTTATGAAAATCACTATTCATGAAAACAAGGCACATAGAAGTGAAATTTTTGATTTCCCATTGGTATAGACATCCAAATGTGATATTATATAGTACACATATATATTTAAGAGTAATGATGGACATCTAGCCACTCAAAACTCATTTACAAGACAATTTTTCAAAAATGTGCTTTAAGACTCCTTAAAGCACATTTTGTGTTTAAACTTGTTTTCAAGCTTGGTTTTCTTTGGTAATTGGTTTAATATGTTCATTAGTGTATAAATGAGGTCATGGTAAGTTCATTAGGTCTTAACCAAGTTTATCCCAAGCTTAGAGCACCTTTTGGCTCTTATTGACTTTAAAGCACATTTTGTGTTTTCTTTTGTTTAAATTTGTTTACTAATGTTTCTAAGACTCTTTTTAGTCTTAATACACCATATTTAAGTGTTTATACAATATATTAAGGTTTAGGGTATTTCAGCAACACCACCACCGCCATCATTCTCCATCTTTGATTACTTATATCTCCTAGCTCACTTTACCAAATCAAATTCTAAGACCACCACTCTCTTCCTCTCATCAAGCTCTTCAATTCTATCCTTTCAAAACTTCAAGAGCTCCATTTTGGTGCCAAGAGGAATCTCCATGGGAGGAGCTTGAGCTCATCTTTTCACATATTATTGTTCTCCTTTGCTTCTAGGTAAGGAAACTCAAATAAAAACTCCATTTCCTTCATGTTTGTATGTTGACCGAGAAACAAAATTGATGGGGTTCTTTATATTGCTTTGTTCTAGCTTCATTCCAACCTTTCATGGACTAGGTGGTGTCCTCTCTTGCTACATATCCAAACTCTTTTGTGTCCAAGGTAAAACAACTATCTTAATGTTTTAAAACAATGTAATCTATGGTTTACATGAGATGAAGCATAAAGCTTGTATACTTTATTTTATTATTTGTATAATGTTTAGAAGTTGACAAGCAATAAAGCCTTGCCGATTAGTCAAGGAAACAAGAAAGATGTTGTGAGGAAAAAAGAGGTAATGTGCTAACTTAATGTGGTTTAAAGTCTTAGGAAAAAATGAGCTTATGTGCTTATTAAAATGATCTAAGGAAGCCAATGGTGAATGACTTAGTAAAATGTTCTCAAGGGCTTAGTAAAAGGTATATGTATTGTTGGGTGTATTTGCAGGTCAAAGGCAAATATAATGTGGGAAATTCAGTGTTTATGATTTATGCATCTTAAGGGCCTAAGAGCCATGTTATTTAAGGTCCTAAGTGCCAAGCAATTTAAATTATGCACTATATTGTGATGTAGTGCTAAATGAGTGAAGTTTTGTGTATAAGAATGTGCTTGATGGATTTTAGATGTTCTTGAATGTTTAATGGAGAACACAATGTGTGTTTTGGTATAATAAGATGTTAGTAGAACCCATGTCAAAAATTAGGTGATGTGCAAAAAGTTATAAGTGTTTAAAAGAGTTTTGGTGAACTAGGAAGTCTTAGGAATGACTAGGAATTTTACTAGGAAATAAACAATGTATTAAGGTGTTTTGGAGTACAATAAGGACTTAGACATTATCTTGGAAGTTTTAGAATACAAATGGGTGTTTTGGAATACACCAAAGTCATTTTGGGAGTTGTGTTGAGACTTATGCAAACTTTGGTAAAATAAGGAGAAGGTATAAACTTGTAAAGGGATTTAAAGAATGACATAAGGAATTGGTTTGTAAGAAAAGATGCTTGGGAGATGGTGTTAAAAGAAGTGAGGAAATATCTTGGTATAATGGTTACAATAGGCATGAAACACCACTTGGAAACTAAAGGATAAAACATAATAGGTGTTAGGGATTTTGGTAAGAATTGAGTAAGTGTTGAGGCTATAGAAAATGAGTGTTTTGGCATGTCCGAACTTCCGTCCGGACATGGACGTTCGGACATGCCCTGTTGCGTTAGAATTTCCTGAGTCTCGGCCAGTGTCCGGACTTCTGTCCGACCATGGATGTTCGGACACACCCGTCTCTTTTCTCAGATTTAGCTTCGACTTGCGTCCGAACTTCGGTAAGCTCGGACACAAGTTCGGACGCTTCGAATTTTCTGTTGATTTTCTCTCGACCAATGTCCGAACTTTGGACACTCGGACACAAGTTCGGACATGCGTCTGGCTTCACCCTTTGAGCCTCGACTTGCGTCCGAACTTCGAAAACTCGGACACAAGTTCGGACATGCCACTGTTTTGGCCAAAAATTTTGTTTAAGGTTAGGAAATGTTGTCTAAAAATGGTGATTAGTTAGTAATGATGATATGAGGTTATTTAAGACATGTTAGGAGAGCTATAATGACAATTAAAATGGTGAAAAGTAATAACAAGTGTGGAAGTAAAATAACTAGAAATGTAAAGTAAAAAGCTACTGACGAACTAGTACGTTAAATTAACCGACGTTACTAAATGTGTATAGGATTCTCCAAAGGTGGAAACCAGTCGAAGCAAGGACCAAGGTATGGTTTTCTTGCAGTCTGTTGCTTACCGGTTTACACCGGCTTGTGTGTTGTTTGTTTTTCTGTGTGTTTATGACGTTATAAGACTTAATCATGTAATGAGTTTACAGTTGTTCATATTATTGTGATGTTATGACGTGACCCATTTCCCTTGTGTGTGTCTAACATGACTTACCACTTGCTTGTGAATCGTTTGATAAGTTCCACTGTTGAACTTCTAACAAGTGCTAACTGGGAAGTGAGGAATCCAGTTGTCCGGTCGTGCATGTAAGTTTGAGAGTAGATATCTGTATCAGATTCGACTCTTACATTGCTAAGATTGTTCTCCTTAATGTGGCTTTCGATCTCCCGCTAGCTTCCTCCAAAGCTTACCTATTCTGACTTATGATCGGTTTAGTGGGAACATGTGTTTGTGTGGTGTGTTCGGGTCACAATATCCGAACCATCTGTGACTTAAGTTACTCGTTCGAATAACAGAACGGTAATGAGTGTGTGTAACAAGCTTAACATGAGAGTGAACCATTCTCTAGGCTTCTTGTGTTGTTTAACCTTCTTGGTTCATTATCGTGGAAAATAAATCCACTATGTATGTGATGTTGTGCAATGCAATAATGTTGCGATGCCATATGTATATGTTATGTGTTAAAATGAATGCCATGTCATCATGACAATTAGTTACGTGTATCCCGGTAGCCGATGGGCTGCGCGTTAACCATACCAGCCAAGGGTTGCTGACCCCCTCGGGGGCTCCATATTTTTACTGCAGGATGAGGATCGAGGAAGCATAATGGCTGTAGATTCTAGGCTGCAGATTTACTTTTGATTATTTTGGATTTTGGGCCCGGGATGCGCCTGTGCTCCCGTGGCGTTATATTTTGGTGCTGTTCGTGTTACAGTTGACAGTGGAGATCATGAGTACAGTATACACACTAGTACAAAAAACGCCTATTTCGGCGCCCCTATTTCGGCGGTTGTAGATAAAATCGCCGAAATAGGGCTCCGAGGACACCTATTTCGGCGGTTCCTAGCTAGGAACCGCCGAAATAGGTGTCTTTTTCCAGACTACAAAAATCTCGGAGCCCTATTTCGGCGGTTTTATCCACAACTGCCGAAATAGGTTCATTTCCCGGATTTTTTTCCGAAATTTTCAAAAGGCCGCTTAAATTTTAGTCTATTTTGGCGGTTGTTAGTAACAACCGCCGAAATAGACTTTCTTTTATTATATATTGCTCACCGATTGGCGAACTTGCTCTGCGCCTCTAATTTCGTATCCCTAACTGGCGAACTTGCTCTGCGCCTCTATCTCTTCATCTTCTTCTCTCTAATTTTGTATCCCTAACTGGCGAACATGGTCTGCGCATCTCTTCTTCACTGGCGAACTTGCTCTCATGGCGAACATGGTCTGCGCCTCTCTTCTTCACTTGCTCTCACTTCATCCCGTTCTCTCACGGTAAATTCGCAACCCTAACTGGCAAATAAACATGCTCTGCACACCTTTCTTCATCCTCTAATCTCACGGTAATTTTGCAGGCGAACTTACATGCTCTGCGCTTGTGTTCTTCTTCCTTGTGGTAATATACTCGAACTTATCTTATTCTCTCCGGGAACCGGTAATATACTCGAACTTACATGCTCTGCGCCTGTACGTGTTCATTTTCTTCTCGTGGCGAACTTACATGCTCTGCGCCTTCATTCTCGTGGTTGCGCCTCTTGAAAATCGTCGGAACTGCTGCTGTGAGGTTGAAGACGACGCGAAAATAATTTTTTTTTAAAAAAAAGGACCTATTTCGGCGGTTGTTAGCTAGGAACCGCCGAAATAGGTCCTTTTTTTTTATTTTAAAACGCGCCTATTTCGGCGGTTGTACAACCGCCGAGATAGGGTTTCATCCCTATTTCGGCGGTCTCCATTTCGGCGGTTCTAGAACCGCCGAAATAGGCCTTTTACAACCGCCGAAATAGGCCCTTTTTGTACTAGTGACAGTGACAGTTTGTATTAAATACTCGGTATGTTGGTTATGTATATATATGTGTGGATGTTAGTACCTAATGCTCGGGAGTCTGATCATCAGACCGGTACACTTGTATTTATTCTGCCTTGTTAACCACGTGGGTGGTTGACGGCGTTGTAGCACCGAATCGTTTAGTTATTGTTTAGTTATTTTTCCGCTGCGATTTCATTTAATGTTAAGTACGTAGTAGGGGTGTTACAAGATCCATGCTCTAGAGACCGACAATGTCGTGACTCATACCTAAGTGTTTTACTTAGGTTACCATATACTTAATATTAATACTATGGTATTATATCAAGTAACCGTCTTGTCATCACAATAACGTATATGTATGTTTATATAAGTCGATCTATAGTCGACGTAGTGTTAGTCCCGTAGGACGCTCGTGCATAAATAATTAATGCAGTAACACACATAATCACATACACGTATCCAAAACACTTAACACACAAGTGATATCAACCAAATCCGAGCCTAAGGAATTCCTTAGGACAACCCGGATCAAACCCCTTTACATACCGTTCACCAAGACCTAGGATGCGCAGTGTAGACCACTAGCTCGTCAAGCACCTTCGTCTGAAGTATGATCTAAACGGTAATAAAACTATAAGTCAGTCTCCATGACTAACTACATCCGGTATTTCCGAATAACAAGTAACCCCGACAGTTCATCCCCAGATTTCTACAGTTATTTGTTACGGGTTTCTCTAAACCGGTCGGCTTGTTACTAAAACTCGTATGTTGAAATGTTTCGACTGTTAAGTTAAATTTATTATACTCCTTTAATCTTATTCTCCATTTAATCTAGGAATATAACCTATAGTTGCATGTATGCATGCATGACTTATTATATTGTATTATTTTTCCACCATCCATTATAATACATTGTATTATATAATCCATTAACTTTAGTAAACTATATTTTCATTCAAAACTTACAACATATAGTTTGTAATTATTTTTGTGTACTAACCACCACCATAATATTATATGGTTTCCAACCATAATATATATCCATCCTTATATATATTATTCTTGTATATGTATATATTTACCATATAGGTAAGTTTCATGAGTTATAAAACTCTTATATTATATGTTACATTTTATCATCGTATATTAGATGATTATTCCCATTAGTTGTATTATATTATACAACTTATATTAAGATTATTATCCTAATATTATGTAACATTTTATGTTGTATATTTACAACTCCTAAGATTTATCTAATATAAACCTTAGTTTATAAATCCTATTTATTTATAGTTTGTCACATTATTTAATGTGAATATCCTTACTTATTTTAATTCCATCTAAACCACCTTAATACCATATAATTGTTATAACATTTATAACATTGTAGACCTTAGTCTAAAATTCATTTTCCAAACTTTAATAATTCGGCACAGCACCTTATTTTATTTAAATTCCATTTGGACCACATAACATTATGTAATGTTATACCATATACTAATATCATATAATATGATATTTTTATTTCCTTTAATTTATAACCTATAGTTTTTATACAAAACTATATAATATTGCCGCATGGGCACCATATCAAAACCTTATTCTTTTCATAATCCATAGTTTCCTTTATTTACAAAATCATCCCATAATTTATACCATGTTATATATAACATATAATATAACATTTTTAACTTATAAAATGGTATAACCTATGCTTTTATTTTTTGTAAAATACCGAACAGACCATGTCTGTTTATAAATTAATTTCCAACCCCATTAACTTTCCAAATTTATATTTTGACCACTTATATAATGTTATGTAATATATATATCATATATTATAACATTTTAAACCTTGATATAAATATAACCTATAGTTATATACTTATTAAATTTGCGAACAGACCCTATGTTGTTTCTTAATTATTTTTTTCAACCCACCAAGTTTCTATAATTGCCATTTGGCCCAATTTATAACATATAGTTTTATAATAACATTAAAACTATATACTATACATATATCTTATTAAATACTCTTATATTATTCCAAAAAAATCATCAAATTCCACCAAAGGGTTACAAATATTATTTCTAACCCTTATAATCTCGGTATTAACTATTCCACCACATATATTTATCCAAAGTGTCTTAATGACATAATAACTATATATTATACTTATATTGTTTATTTTAATTCCAAAATCAACCCAATAAATTCCTAAAAATTCCTAATAGCCCATGGGTGTTTATAATACCATTTTACACCCTTTATTTTCGGTAATAACATATATACCACATATGTTGTAAAATTGTTACAATTAAATACTTATCTTATAATAAAACCTTAAATAAGTTATTTAACTTATCTAATTTGGTCAAAACCTACCATATGGTCAATGTTGACCACCTTAATTTCCTTGACCATTAATCTCCATATATTACGGTTTGTACCCCCATTTTTCAGAAATTACCATTTAACCACAAAACATTATAAAATCTTATAATTTTTATTTAAACTCATTTAAACCTCTAATTTTTGGCTTTATTATTATATAGCCCCCAAATTTCATTTAATTATACTTTAACCCATTATACTATGCGGTAATATATATATATTACCTAAACTTAATTAAAACCTTATAAATACATAAATAAAATGGCCTAAAGTACATGGCCTTATTACAAACATTAGCTTATAAAATAAATTACACATAAATGCCCAAAAATGCTTTAAACTCTCGGCCTTACCACCATCTTTTCCATATTTACCAATTTTCCACATAATGTCTTAAATTTGACAATTATGTTAATTAATTACTTATATAAATTTATTAAACCATTCCTTAATCACCTAAGGTCAAAATAAGACCTATAAACCTTGTTCACTCACGGCATATATTATACACATATGTATAAACACATATTAATATACCAAGTGAAGGTTTAAGTGATTTATACCTTATTTTTGCCAAGTTTAGGCCTTGTTTGGCCACAGCTGTTTGGAGATAAAATTTCCACAGCTTAGTTTACATGTTTTCAAACAGAAATTAAGGCATGATTAGTCTCCAAGCAAGATATAACCATAATAAGTGTTTAATGTATATTTTCAAGGTAAAATTTACCTTATAATACCAAGGTAACCAAGGTTGATCTTCGGCCTAAATTTACAGAAGATATAGAGCATCAAAAGAGCGACTAAACCAAGCTATAAAACTGGTATAACTCAGATTAGAAGATGGCAAACTTTTACCTTGATTAAAATGCCTAAAATGGTGTTTTTGGCTTGGATTTCGATATTCCTTGAAGCTCTTGATATATCAACTGAATAAGTATGTTAAGAAGAAGATAATAAGCCTAGGAAACAAAACTTCACAGCCAGAATTGAAGGGAATCAAAAGATAAGTGCTTAAAGCACATTTTTATACCTTAAGAACTAGATTAGAATTCTCCACCTCCTTCCCTTGTTACAGCCGAGATTTGCCCTTATTTTAACCTCAAAAACAACCTAGAACCATGGATGGAAATGGTTGTTGCTTAGCTCCATGAAAAGAGGAAAGAAATGTGAAGAGAATGAACATAAAATGGCTTAATAAGCTTACCTATGTCAATTGGTGTTCTCTTCTGCATATGGTGTGTTCCTACGGTAATGGAGAAGTAAAAGAGAGGATGAAGGCTGCTGGTGTCGGCTGGGAAGCAAGGCAAATGAGAAAGGTAAGATAAATTTGCTTTTTAAGTTAATTAATGTTAATTTTGGAATAGTAAATGGTGACTCATTAGATTGGCTAGATATTTGTTTAGAGATTGATTAATGGGTGTGTATGACAGCCATAGGAGGTCGGCAATGGAGGGCTTGGTCAATGGATGACATTTGACCATAGTTTAAGTTAAGTAATTAAATGTTATTTTTGGGTACTATTCATCCAAAATTACCCATTTTGATTTTATTTTTAAACTGTGATTTAGACTTTATAATATAGTCTATCATGTCACATTAATGATATAAAGAACGTACTCTAGTCTTTAAAGTGACAAAAAGTCATTATCTTAGAGCTCATACACAAAAAAACGTGCTTTAAGGTGTTTTAGTGCACATTTTGTGTCACAAGGTGTTTCTGAGCTTAGTTTTCTTTGAGAACAGTTTTGTTATGTTACTTACATGATATTTGATCTTAGGAATCCAATTTTATATCAAATAGAGGTCATAAGACCTTTAAGGTTTCCTTAGAGCACATTTTTGCCCTACTTGACCTTAAAGCATGTAAATGCTTGTTCTTTGTGTTGGAGTGTTGTCCAATGCTTGTAGTATGTTTAGTTATATGTTAATATTTTTATGACAAAGTTTTAGGTCCTAAGAAGTTCATTTGGGTATGTATTTACCCTAAACAGTCAAAGGGTGCAATATCTTGCTTTGTGTTGACCACTGTTGTTCTCAATTGACTTTTAAGGCATGTTTAGGCCTTAATCAATGTGATTAGATGTTTAATCCATGTTTTATTAGTTTAGGGTATTTCAGTCATAGTTAGCGTTTTCAAACGTAGGAATTATATTTTCCAACCCGTAGTATTTTATAAGTGTTACGCTTTATATAAGCTCGTTCGTTTTCGTATATTTAATTCAACTGTTACATCGCATGCATAGGTACGTGTTATAACCTATAGTTGCATGCATGGTTATATTTTATGACCTATAGTTGCATGCATCGATTCAACGTTAGTTTATATTGCATGGTATATTACTATTCTATACTATACCTTATATTATACAACTCCTCATTTATGTATCAAGTTTTTTTCATTTAAAATACTAGTAGAAAAAAGGCCTATTTCGGCGGTTCCAATGGGCCTATTTCGGCGGTTCACAACCGCCAAAATGAGCACCGCCAAAATAGGTGTACCTATCTCGGTGGTTCTTAGAGAACATCCGCCGAGATAGACCCATGGGATTGACCGATGCTGAGATTGACCATGAGTCTATCTTGGCGGTTGTTCTCTAAGAACCACCGAGATAGACTCATGGTCAATCTCAGCGTCGGTCAATCCCATGGGTCTATCTCGGCGGTTGTTCCCTAAGAACCGCCGAGATAGGGGTATTTTTTTTTGTTTTTTTCCATCCCAGCTTATATATATATATTGTAACACCCCATCCAACAACAAACACATAACAACATCCGGCAGCGGAAAACATACTACTTCACATTACTTAACTAGTTGGTGTTACACGCCGTTAACCGCCCACGTGGCCAACAAGGCTATTACATAAACATTGTACCGGTCTGATGGACTAGATTCCCGAGCGTCTACACATTATTATCCCTTTCCATTAACAACAAAACATACCTTCCAACTGTACTGAGTATTCACAAACTGATGCCGATAACAATTTCGGTCTTACTACACCTACTGCATATATACAACTTAAGTGATTACCCATGTACAACGACTACCCCGTCCTACTCTCGAACGGCTTCCAGCTCTTTGTACCTGAAATAGGAAAGGAAGAGAAAGGGTGGCCCCCAAGGGGCTCAGCACCTTTGCTGGTATGATAATCCCGCAGCCCACATGCTACCGGGCCACGCACAACTAATTGTTGTCTTGGCATGCGGTTGATTATATTCAAATCATGCATGCAACTGTAAACACACAACACATAACATTTCGCCTCAATGGGCTCAACAAACGGATAGTACATCCTTACTTGATAAGTCACTCATGGTATTCATTGTCCCTAGAGTGTTTCTCCTCTAATGGAGCTACTTCCTTAATAGACGACAACTACCCATTAATCGGGTTATCCTTAAACGCCTCTTATCACAAACTGGGATCCATTTCCAAGATCCACATACTCCACATTTTACAACATATAACATTCATCACATGACAACACATAACAACACTTTTCACGTTACAACGTGCACATAATAACATCGCAATAGATATTGCATCATAACAACAATACATAACATAACGGGTACGGTTCCCTTTTATGAACCGGCCCAAACATAGTCAGTTCACTTGTAGCCTAGAGAATGTTGCCAGTGACATGATAAGCTCATTACATAACTCGTTACCGTCTCGTTGAATGAACGGATAACTTAACATAAGGTGTCTCGGATATAGTGATCCAAGCACACCGAACAAACAAAACATAGTATGCCCCTGTGGCCCGACGTGAGTCAGTAAAATAGCCTTGGTTAAGCTAAAGGGAAGGTTGGAAACCAAATTGGAAAACAACCATAACATACAGAGAGGATCGAACCTGATATGACAACGGCCCCCATACTCACACGCGTGGCCGGAACAGACCGGACTCCTCACTTCCCCCGTTAGCACTTGTTAGAAGTTCATCATTGAACTTAATTAAACAATCACAACATTGGGTTAAGTCATGTTAGACACACACACAAGGGAAGGGAGAGTCATACATTCACACACAAACATCACACACAAACATCACATAACTAACTCACGCATAGCCGTGGTTAGAACGTTCCTTAGGTCGGAAACGTTATCACCGGATACCGTTCTCTTACGTTTACCTAATAGTGGTTAACTAGCCCTTCAAGCGCATTCGAGGTTACCGGTATCGGCACGTAAACATACCACAACAGTAACGACTGTAAACTTGTTTCATGATTTATCTTATAACGTGGCAAACACACAGAAAAACACATTGGCATACAAGCCGGTGTAATCCGGTAGGACACAGGTTGCAAGAAAACCATACCTGTCACCGGAGTCCACTTTATCATGTCCACTTATGTTCCTCGAGCAATTCTCGAACAACTGATAATATTACATTTACTTTTATTAACATCGGGGTAACATGATTGTTTAAAGTCTAATGCTTATAACTTTTCCCCGTTAATTTAGTTAAATAACTTCACATTTTTAACTTGTTTTACTTTTACATTTTAATACGACTTTTCCCCCACCAAATTGTCATTATAACTCACTTAACAGGTCCTCACAATCTTATAACATCATTACTTAATAATCCCCATCATCCTATAACCTTAAACAATGTTTTTGGTCCGACCGACCTTACCGACCGACCTTACACAAGGTCGGTCCATTCCAGAACACATTACAGTCAAAAATTCTACTCCGACCGACCTTGCAGGTTCGGTCCACAAGGTCGGTCCATTCCAGAGACTTAATCCGTATTAAAAATACAAGCCCGACTGACCTTGCGAGTCCGGTCCCCAGGGTCGGTCCGTTCCAGAAACTCTTTCCGGTAGTGTAAACTGAGCTCGACCGACCTTGTAGGTCTGGTCCCTAAGGTTGGTCGGCTCCAGACCTTTGTTTCTAAAATCCCATTTGACTCCAAACTTCACCTCATAGTGCCCTAGTATATTCTAATCACATTTGGCACTTCAAACACATCTTTAGCCATGTACTAAACTCTTTAAATCACACACCAAAACCATCTTACCATTTTCATACCTTAAACAACATTTTTAGAGTGGTCCGGGACTTGGTCCTTACCTTAAGTCCCGGACCAATACTTACAGAGTCCCTCGGCTGTTTTTAATAGGGTGGTCCGGGACCTTGTACTCACCCCAAGTCCCGGACCAAGACAGTCTTCCAACTCTCGGCCTGTTTTTCATGTATGGTCCGGGACATCTTCCAATACCTAAGTCCCGGACCTCTGTAACAGAATCCCAAATTTGACAATTTCAAGTTTTGTTTCATCTATTCTCTTCATCCATAGATTTCCCAAACTTCATACATGAACTTAGGCATATTCTAATACCCAAAATATCACTTTGATTCACCTTTAAACATTGTCCAATTTGTCACTCATTTTTCTTATAAATCTCTTAACACTTCCTAGTTCACCAAAACTCATTTAAAACACTTAGAACTCCTTATACATTTTTCCAAATTTTGCCATAGATTCTCTTGTATATTCCCACATCCAAACACTTAGGTTTTTACCTTATTCCATTCAAGAACACTTAAGTCCACCAAGAACTTTCTCACACGCATAACTTCACCAAATTTACACTACATCACAATATAGTGCATAAACTTAATGCTTGTCACTTAGGCCCTTAAATTGCATAAACCTTAAACACTGAATTTCCCAAATTGTATTTGCCTTTGACCTGCAAATACACTCAACATCACATATGCCCCTTAATAGTTTCCTTAAGAGCATTTTACTAGCTCATTTGCCATTGGCTCCTTAGGTATTTTATTAAGCAAATCAAGCTCATTTTCCTAAGGCATTTAAACTACATTGAGATAGCATATTTACCTCTTTTCCCCACAAACTTCTTTCTTGTTTCCTTGACTAAATTGGCAAGGCTTTTAGTTGCTTGTCAACTTCTAAACATTATACAAATAATATAATGAGTATACAAGCTTTAAGCTTCATCTCATTGTAAACCCTAGTTACATATATTGTTTTAAAGCATTAAGGTAGTTGTTTTACCTTGGTATTTGAAGAGAGTTTGAATATCTACCAAGAGAGGACTCCACCTAGTCCTTGAAAGGTTGGAATGAAGCTAGAACAAAGCAACATAATGAGCACCATCAATGGTGATTTTCGGTCATGATAAAAACATGGAGGAAACATTATTTTTCTTTGAGATTCCTTACCTAGAAGCAAAGGCGATCAATAATATATAGAAATATAAGCTCAAGCTCCTTCAATGGTGGAACTCCATGGCACCGAAATGGTGGTCTTGAAGTTTTGAGAAGATAGAAATGAAGAGCTTGATGAGACTAAGAGAATGGTGGTGTTTGTTTTTTATTTGGTTAAGTGAGCTAGAAATTACAAGAGATCAAAGATGGAGTTTAATGGTGGTGGTGTAGTATTACCGTGAAAGAGAGGGAGAAGATGGAGTTGGAACCGTGGGAATGCAAGAAGGAAAGAGAGAATGAAGATAAGTTTGCCTTTTTAAGAGATATTATGTAATAAAGCAAATAGTAACTTGCTTTATCATTAGTTATTTGTTTTGTTAACTTACAAGGTGATGACTAACCTCATAAAAACCGGCCCCCATTAGTATTCTAGGGGTATAATAGTCTTTGTTGACCAATTTAATTACTTATAACAACATATGTTACAAACTAGCTTATTTTAGTTACTATTCACTAAAACAAGGCACATAGAAGTGAAATTTTTGATTTCCCATTGATATAGACTTCCAAATGTGATACTATATAGTACAAATGTTAATTAAAGAGTAATGATGGACATTTGGCCATTCAAAACTCATTTACAAGACAATTTTTCAAAAACGTGCTTTAAGACTCCTTAAAGCACTTTTTGTGTTTTAACTTGTTTTCAAGCTTGGTTTCCTTTAGTAATTGATTTAATATGCTTATTAACATATTTATAAGGTATAGATATGACCTTTAGGTCTTATACAAATTTATCCCAAGCTTAGAGCACATTTTTGCTGTTATTGACTTTAAGGTATATTCTTGTGTTTTGTTTGGTTTAACTGTCTACCAAAGTTTCCTAAGGGCTTAATTAGCCTAATTAAATCATAATTGAATATCGTTAAGTCTTGGTAGGCTCTTTGGGTCCTAACCAAGTTCACTCCAAGCTTAGAGCATGTTTTTGCTCAAGCTGTGTCTTAGTGCCTTATTGCATTTTACTATAGTTTAAATTGCTCGATGTTTCTAAGGAAATTTTTAGCCTTTACATACTATATTTTAAATGTTTAACAACATATCAAGGTTTGGGGTATTTCAATCTACCCCCCTTAAAAGAACTTCGTCCTCGAAGTTCACACTTCCCACACATCATTTGGATTAGAACGCACGAATCACTTGGAGATAAACTTCCATAACCAAACACACTTTACATCACAACCTCGGACTTAATGGTCCGGGTAACACATTCACATCCATACATAACATACTTACATGATAACCTCGGACTCAATGGTCCGGGTATCTTAACAATATTTGCACATACATAACAACCCTTAGACTCTCTGGTCTTGGGTAACATAACAACATTTTGACACATAGGTCTATGTAACACAACAACATTTAGACTCATAGGTCTTGATAACATACACTTTTGGAACTCAAGGTCAAAATAATATTCATTACACATACCACACAACATGTCTTAGCATGTATGGCAACCAAAAATACCTTTTACATACACTGTGATCCCGCAGAACCCGGTCGCGATGGACACCTTTCGTCCCCGTGCCTTTGGGAGATCAAAACAATCACTTAAATTTGAATTTTTTTTATAAGGTTAAGTAAGAGAACTATAACTATGTAAAGTATCTATCGACGTTTTATAAATACCAATTCAAAATCCTTTTTGAAAACACACACAACTCCAAGTCCAACTTATGCTCTTTGCTTCTTTTCTTAGCGTGGTTATTTGTGACCACTTATAGGGAGCTTCAAGAATCATCCAACCCTGATGTGATCAGCATCAGTGTTGAACTATCCTTCCACCCCAATTTGTGTTCGGCTTCCCTTGATCTCATGATAATCAAGTTTCACCTCCCACTTCAATTTCAAGCATCAAATAAATCACTCATTTCCAATTTTCTATCTTTTTAATCATTCTAATCATGATCATACATCTCCAAGGGATAGAACTTCATCTATCAGTTATTTCCATTCACTTTAATGTTGTTACCTAGGGAATCTTATTCCCACTAGGTTCTATGTCGGTTTCATATCCCTTTTCGTGAATCACTATATAGTATATATATACACATATATTTTATCAAAATACAACACACCGTTATACACTGTCAGGGTTTGTTCCCCCGGGAGTTTCTCTACTCCCACACTTGTACTATCACACACAATTGTTAACCAATACACACACTTATCACAATGGTATTCGCATCTTCTGTGCGCAAATACCACAATTAACTATGAATGAATGCATATGTTTACATAACACACACACCAATCATCAAAACAAATTATTTTGTGCTATGCATAACATAAATCACGTACACTTGTACGGTAATACACACTAAGTGGTTTTGCGCTCTACCCCCCTTAAAAGGGATTACGCCCACGTAATCAATCGCTAAACATTCGCTTAAAATGTTCTGCCGTCGTGAAGTGTTTTAACTTCCACGCGGTCTATTACACAATGGATTCTGATTAGAGGATCTTAACCATATTGGCGGTTTAGTTCCTAAACCAAGAATTCTTATTGGAGTTGGTTTAAACTCTTAGTTGGTTTCGATTCTGGCCTGTTAGGCTTCTAGGCATTAATAATTAGCCATTCACTCATGTTCACCATGTACATTCAACACTTGAATCACTGGCTCACTAGTTTTTGCTGTGAAACTCTAATAACTGTAGAGCTTAATTGCCCCATTTGTTATTCTTACTGTATTGTACATCCCCAATTGTCACCTTCATCTTGGTAACAATGGTTTCTCAACCGACGCGTGGTATCTCTTACCGTTAGCGAATTCGGTGAGTTATAAACTTTCTATCCACTTCCATAACAATTTACTGTGTATACAGCTATGTATTTCACAACGATTGACTTGTTCCCCTCCGACTTACTGTCGGTTGAGATTGAGCTACTACCTAGTGTGTAGTGCTCTCTCAGCTATTTACAACATTTGGGGTATATTCCATACCGATATTTGGCAGTTAGTGCTACTGTAGTCACTTACTGTTAATCATGTCTCCACATTTGGTTTTGTACAAGTACTCTTTTATTGGTGCGGTCTTGCATTTCCTATGCATCGGCCATTATAACGTTATTCCTCCACAATTAACATGTTTCCAATTCCTAGCTATCCCACTCGATCATTACTGCGCAAGTGCAATACCAAAACACGCAGTCATACAGAGTGTAGAGGCGTAAACTCTTGACAGTAAATCCCTTATGCGATTCGCCATGGAATTCACACTTAGTTCCTCATCACATAGTACCTACCACTGGCTTATTGCCCAGTCTGTTTAACATCGCTTACCTTGCAACTCCACTGAGTTTAACTCATAACTGGTCTTATCTGCCATATTATTCAACAACACTTATACAACGGTCGCTTACTACGCACCGTGCTTATTGTATAACATAACACTAACTTATACTGTCACATTAACTTCCACACATATACTTACATTATTCACACTATGGTTCGTCATTCATTTGGATGACTACCGAATGCTCTTTGAGCATTGATCATTCGAGTCTCAAACCGACGTTATTTAGCTTGGTGCTTCACTTTATACACACATACTACTAAACTAACTACTCTCAAATAATAATAATATTGTCCATCCTTAACATATTTCTTGAGCTTGGTTCACATAACTACCGCTCCAGCGGTTTCACAGCATCGAGAGGTATCCCCACTCTTAGTGCAGTGGTTCGTTCTCCACTCTATTCATTATAACATAAACTTCTGCAATCAATCTAATTTACATAACACATTTTATTTGTGGCCTATAAGCCTTATTTGCCTTGAGCTGCGCTCATTGTAGGCTGTCCACACACATGTGCTTCTTTGTACAACATTACACGGTTTGGATGTTATATTGAGCTCCATGACAAGGTCGTTGCATTCTGTCTCCTTTCATGGAATGCTCCTTAGGATTGTCAGTCCGTCTCCTGAATTTATGTCTAAACTGGGTGGTGTTAGTTTCAACCTTGTTTCTGTCATGCATTTCGTTCAACAATTGTGATGCGAATACCCTTCAAGGATTGCTCCTGGGTGTTACTATGTTATGTCATTACGTCTGGCTTGCACTTATTGGTATATTCGGTTAGCCACACCGTTTGCGAAGATCAACATTTCCTGGTAGGGTAGGTGTCATTCTGGGAGTTTCATCCCGTTCATTGCACATTAATGTGTCCACATTAGGCATCTGCTTGACATGTACAGGCTGGGTCTCCGCTCCAGCTATTATGTTTATCCCTGAGGATCCTTAGACATATACGCTGTCTTTATATTACAGTTAGTGCACTTCGCACCTCCTGACTCTTAAACATTTCCTTGAAATGAATTCACTAATTCCTTTAGTCTAGTTATCTTAACTGGGTTCCTTTACTTCAACCATTCATGGTAATCCTTAGCTATTGTTTGACTTATACTTCTGACCGTAGAACGGAGTCGGCTACTTCCCATGTTTCGGACTCTACTCGTATACATATGTGGGGTACCCTACTGATACATTACTACTTACCCAACTAACCCATAAGTAGGTCTGTTAGGCCCACAAGCTCCTATCGGAGTGCGGTCGTCCACATTTCAGTTGGTACACTCGTAGTGTCCGTCACATGCCTAGGTGAAGTATTCTGTTGTCAACTCCGTTATATTGTCCCGTGACAATATTCATTTCATGCTTCCCGAAATTAATCGAGGGAAAGTTTATCCATTGTTGAATTCTTATCAACTGCCCTTGGTTTTACTGGTTTGGTTTAGAATAAGGTTAGAAAGAAGTATTGGTTTGAAAGGAAATCTGGTTTTGAAGGAAAAGAGTTTGAAATAAATCTGAGTTTGAAAGAAAATTTTCATGGTTTCACAACATCTTCTTACCTTAACCAAGTCTAGCTTCTTGCTGACTGGTGTACTCACAATTACAGAGGTTAGGCTGTTAAGCCCTTCCATGGTTATAATGATCTCACTTAACTTCATGGTACTTTACCAAGTACTTCGTAGTGGTTATAAATTTCCCGAACAGCCCTGTTATAGCAGCACTTGCTATGGCAAGTGTGCCATGCTAACTGGCTATCGGTTTAACACATACCGGTTGTGGTATTGTTTTTACCCGCACTGTCATCAGTGGCCTCATTGGCCCTCACTGATCTTACAGTCTTGATAATAACTTTTCTAGGTGACTTTTCACTGTCTTCACATGATAATAATCAACTAGGGTGTTTCCCATTCTGGGAGACCCCCTTTTTCTTTTGTATTATTTCCTCTTCGTAGCCCGTTCCACGTATTGTCGTGGTTACTGAGATTGTCTCTTGTTTGGGCACTACGTTGTAGTTCCTTTGTCGGTTGGTATACCGTTGGTGTATTATTTATCAACTGTGGTCCCGTAGACACTCGTCTCGGGTTTCACTAATCCACTTCTTGCATGTTGCACAGTTGGTGCGTTGCAAGCTGGTTATTCTCGACTGCTCTGCATGTCGACCCAGGTTGCCGGAAATTCTATTCTCCTATACACAAAATTCTTCATTCTCCGCTATTAAATGCGGTTAACAATGTTCAGATGGAAACCGTCTCCGGGATTCCCAGTTTTCGGGATCTACCGTATGACAGGGTCTCCGTACCTTTAAAGGTATTTAATAACATCCAGATCGGGTATTCCCGAGTAAGAGAGGACTTCCATCTCTCTGGCGTTGTTTCCCAAGTTATATACAGGGATTGTGGAGGGCGGGAAGGATATAGTAGGTTTCCAGTGCGCACTGGTTACTCCTAACTAGCGTATCTCTCACGCTATCACTCAACCCTTAACCCAAGGTACTGAAATCCTAACTCGATACTTCCTAAGCTCAGTAATTCAGTCATCAGAGCGATACTTCGCTCTGATACCACTTTTTGTAACACCCCATCCAACAACAAACACATAACAACATCCTACAGCGGAAAACATACTACTTCACATTACTTAACTCGTTGGTGTTACACGGCGTTAACCACCCACGTGGCCAACAAGGCTATTACATAAACATTGTACCGGTCTGATGGACTAGATTCCCGAGCGTCTACACATTATTATCCCTTTCCATTAACAACAAAACATACCTTCCAACTGTACCGAGTATTCACAAACTGATGCCGATAACAATTTCGGTCTTACTACACCTACTACATATATACAACATAAGTGATTACCCATGTACAATGACTATTCCGTCCTACTCTTGAACGGCTTCCAGCTCTTTGTACCTGAAATAGGAAAGGAAGAGAAAGGGTGGCCCCCAAGGGGCTCAGCACCTTTGCTGGAATGGTAATCCCGCAGCCCACATGCTACCGGGCCACGCACAACTAATTGTCGTCTTAGCATGCGGTTGATTATATTCAAATCATGCATGCAACTGTAAACACACAACACATAACATTTCGCCTTAATGGGCTCAACAAACGGATAGTACATCCTTACTTGATAAGTCACTCATGGTATTCATTGTCCCTAGAGTGTTTCTCCTCTAATGGAGCTACTTCCTTAATAGACGACAACTACCCATTAATCGGGTTATCCTTAAACGCCTCTTATCACAAACTGGGATCCATTTCCATGATCCACATACTCCACATTTTACAACATATAACATTCATCACATGACAACACATAACAACACTTTTCACGTTACAACGTGCACATAATAACATCGCAATAGATATTGCATCATAACAACAACACATAACAAAACGGGTACGGTTCCCTTTTATGAACCGGCCCAAACATAGTCAGTTCACTTGTAGCCTAGAGAATGTTGCCAGTCTCATGATAAGCTCATTACATAACTCGTTACCGTCTCGTTAAATGAATGGATAACTTAACATAAGGTGTCTCGGATATAGTGATCCAAGCACACCGAACAAACATAACATAGTATGCCCCTGTGGCCCGACGTGAGTCAGTAAAATAGCCTTGGTTAAGCTAAAGGGAAGGTTGGAAACCAAATTGGAAACAACCATACATAAAGAGAGGATCGAACCTGATATGACAACGACCCCCATACTCACACGCGTGGCCGGAACAGACCGGACTCCTCACTTCCCCCGTTAGCACTTGTTAGAAGTTTATCATTGAACTTAATTAAACAATCACAACATTGGGTTAAGTCATGTTAGACACACACACAAGGGAAGTGAGAGTCATACATTCACACACAAACACCACACACAAACATCACATAACTAACTCACGCATAGCCGTAGTTAGAATGTTCCTTAGGTCGGAAACGTTATCACCGGATACCGTTCTCTTACGTTTACATAATAGTGGTTAACTAGCCCTTCAGCGCATTAGAGGTTACCGGTATCGGCACGTAAACATACAACAACAGTAACGACTGTAAACCGTTTCATGATTTATCTATAACGTGGCAAAACACACAGAAAACACATTGGCATACAAGCCGGTGTAATCCGGTAGGACACAGGTTGCAAGAAAACCATACCTGTCACCGGAGTCCACTTTATCATGTCCACTTATGTTCCTCGAGCAATTCTCGAACAACTGAACATTACATTTACTTTTATTAACATCGGGGTAACATGATTGTTTAAAGTCTAATGCTTATAACTTTTCCCCGTTAATTTAGTTAAATAACTTCACATTTTTAACTTGTTTTACTTTTACATTTTAATACGACTTTTCCCCCACCAAATTGTCATTATAACTCACTTAACATGTCCTCAGAATCTTATAACATCATTACTTAATAATCCCCATCATCCTATAACCTTAAACAATGTTTTTGGTCCGACCGACCTTACCGACCGACCTTACACATGGTCGGTCCATTCCAGAACACATTACCGTCAAAAATTCTACTCCGACCGACCTTGCAAGTTCAGTCCACAAGGTCGGTCCATTCCAGACACTTAATCCGTACTAAAAATACAAGCCCGACCGACCTTGCAAGTCCGGTCCCCAAGGTCGGTCCGTTCCAGAAACTCTTTCCGGTAGTGTAAACTGAGCTCGACGACCTTGCAGGTCCGGTCCCTAAGGTCGGTCGGTCCAGACCTTTGTTTCTAAAATCCCATTTGACTCCAAACTTCACCTCAAGTGCCCTAGTATGTTCTAATCACATTTGGCACTTCAAACACATCTTTAGCCATGTACTAAACTCTTTAAATCACACACCAAAACCATCTTACCATTTTCATACCTTAAACAACATTTTTAGAGTGGTCCGGGACTTGGTCCTTACCTTATGTCCCGGACCAATACTTACAGAGTCCCTCGGCTGTTTTTAATAGGGTGGTCTGGGACCTTGTACTCACCCTAAGTCCCGGACCAAGACAGTCTTCCAACTCTCGGCCTGTTTTTCATGTATGGTCCGGGACATCTTCCAATACCTAAGTCCCGGACCTCTGTAACAGAATCCCAAATTTGACAATTTCAAGTCTTGTTTCATCTATTCTCTTCATCCATAGATTACTCAAACTTCATACATGAACTTAGGCGTATTCTAATACCCAAAATATCACTTTGATTCACCTTTAAACATTGTCCAATTTTTCACTCATTTTTTTATAAATATCTAACACTTCCTAGTTCCAAAACTCATTTAAAACACTTAGAACTCCTTATACATTTTCCAATTTTGCCATAGCTTCTCTTGTATATTCCCACATCCTAACACTTAGGATTTTACCTTATTCCATTCAAGAACACTTAAGCCACCAAGAACTTTCTCACACATAACTCACCAAATTTACACTACATCACAATATAGTGCATAAACTTAATTGCTTGGCACTTAGGCCCTTAAATTGCATAAAACTTAAACACTGAATTTCACACATTGTATTTGCCTTTGACCTGCAAATACACTACATCACTAGCCCCTTAATTAGTTTCCTTAAGAGCATTTTACTAGCTCATTTGCCATTGGCTCCTTAGGTATTATTAAGCAAATCAAGCTCTTTTCCTAAGGCATTTTAAACTACATTGAGATAGCTTATTTACCTCTTTTCCCCACAAACTTCTTTCTTGTTTCCTTGACTAAATTGGCAGGCTTTTAGTTGCTTGTCAACTTCTAAACATTATACAAAAATATAATGAGATACAAGCTTTAAGCTTCATCTCATTGTAAACCCTAGTTACATATATTGTTTTAAAGCATTAAGGTAGTTGTTTTACTTGGTATTTGAAGAGAGTTTGAATATCTACAAGAGAGGACTCCACCTAGTCTTGAAAGGTTGGAATGAAGCTAGAACAAAGCAACGTAATGAGCACCATCAATGGTGATTTTCGGTCATGATAAAAACATGGAGGAAACATTATTTTTCTTTGAGATTCCTTACCTAGAAGCAAAGGAGATCAATAATATGTAGAAATATAAGCTCAAGCTCTTCAATAGTGGACTCCATGGCACCAAAATGGTGGTCTTGAAGTTTTGAGAAGATAGAATGAAGAGCTTGATGAGACTAAGAATGGCGGTGTTTGTTTTTATTTGGTTAAGTGAGCTAGAAATTACAAGAGATCGAAGATGGAGTTTAATGGTGGTGGTGTAGTATTACCGTGAAGAAAGATGGAGAAGATGGAGTTGGAACCAGGGAATGCAAGAAGGAAAGAGAGAATCAAGATAAGTTTGCCTTTTTAAGAGATATTAGTAATAAAGCAAATAGTAACTTGCTTTATCATTAGTTATTTGTTTTGAACTTACAAGGTGATGATCACCTCATAAAAACCGGCCCCATTAGTAGTCTAGGGGTATAATAGTCTTTGTTGACCAATTTAATTACTTATAACAACATATGTTACAAACTAGCTTATTTTAGTTATATTCACTAAAACAAGGCACATAGATGTGAAATTTTGATTTCCCATTGATATAGACTTCCAAATGTGATACTATATAGTACACATGTTAATTAAAGAGTAATGATGGACATTTGGCCATTCAAAACTCATTTACAAGACAATTTTTCAAAAACGTGCTTTAAGACTCCTTAAAGCACTTTTTGTGTTTTAATTGTTTTCAAGCTTGGTTTCCTTTAGTAATTGATTTAATATGCTTATTAACATATTTATAAGGTATAGATATGACCTTTAGGTCTTATACAAATTTATCCAAGCTTAGAGCACATTTTGCTCTTATTGACTTTAGGTATTCTTGTGTTTTGTTTGGTTTAACTATCTACCAAAGTTTCCTAAGGGCTTAATAGCCTTATTAAATCATAATTGATATCGTTAAGTCTTGGTAGGCTCTTTGGGTCCTAACCAAGTTCACTCCAAGCTTAGAGCATGTTTTGCTCAAGTTGTGTCTTAGTGCCTTATTGCATTTTACTATGGTTTAAATTGCTCACTGATGTTTAAGGCACTTTTTAGCCTTTACATACCATAGTTTAAATGTTTAACAACATATCAAGGTTTGGGGTATTTCATATATATTCACGCATTTGGTTCAATGAGACCTGTAATAAAGCTTCATCCATACAGGGAGCTCCAGCACACATTTAAAATGTTATAAAAGCTCCCAATTATACCAATGACGACCATAATTTGAGAGTTAACAAACCAATGAAATTACACTTAATTACACTCTTCATTACAAATAAAACAACATTACAATTCAAATCTACCATTACACCATCCACAAGTGTACAGAGTTACAATTACATACTCGAAAAGTCACAAAACATTTTCATGATCAATTCAAAACTAGGCAGACGAACTCCGACCATTCCTCAGCATCTCAACAATTTGAGCATCATCATACTGACCACCTTGAACACTTCTTCGTAAGCCTTGAAAAAAAAAAATGAACCATTAATCTAAAACGTACAAGTCTAACAACATGTAAAGAGCATAACTGAAACTTTCAATGAATGTTACCTTGTCTAACGAGTGCTCTAGTAAAAGGTTTGACGCTCCTACTATGTCACTCATGAATCTCATGACATAGTATCCACATTCTGAACCCCCAGGCTGCGCCGGACACTATACAAACGCACATATTGACAGTTATAAATAAGTTTAAACATTATCACACAAATTTATCAATTAATAGAGTACCTTGATAGTGTTCCAAGGGATGTTACTCTTCATTGTTTTATTCTGGAGAGATAATGCAGCTCTCATGGAACTATATACATCAGCAATATATATAGTTTTAAGCATCAGTTGCAAGTTATGAAACAGTTAATGTTAAGTAATAATAATTGTTGTTTACGATAACAAACTAATTACCTCAGTATTGCAGTGGAGATCTTCGGTCTCTTGGCACCCGTACCAAGAGAGTCAAATAACAAGATTCGTGGGTGCTTCAACATCACCAGCACAAGAAATGACCAATGTCGACTGTCCACAAATTACACAATGTGTTGAAATCATTAAGAAACTAACACAAACTATATGTTTTAGATAATATTAAGAGAAATAGTTAAATATCATACCCTGATGATATGGCAGCATAATAAATGACTTGTTAGAACATTCAAAGAGGGCATTCGTCATATATTGCATAAGGTCTTCCATATCACGTGTCATCTGGACTTCACTGCACATAGCAGGACACAGGAATCCGAATCTGTGATCTTCATAGACATTGATCGCCTTATTATGCACCCACCTATGAGGCAATATCATTAGTCATTAACTTTTTATTCAAACATCTAATTCATCACCAATCAATGAATTCAAAATATAAAAGGTAGAAGTCACTCACATGGCGGCTGACTTGATAATCGACACATTCAACTAATCCCTCCTGAAGCACTCCTCGAAGTCGACATATACATCCCAAATCGATGTATATCTTCTCCTTGAACTATATAGTGATATATCTGATAAGTGTCTAAATGAGCGTGTTTTATGGGTGTATTTCATATATTATATCAGCACTTTTCTGCTCATTTCTCACTTATCGTATGTTTTTCCTCTAGTTTATGTTTTATTGATTATCTCACAAATTTATTGGTTTAAACATGAGGAAAAGCCAAGCTAGGAGCAAAGTACACGAAGAGACCAACGCATAGGCGCAGACGGCTCAGAAAACGGAGTCCAAACGAAGAATCTAGAGCCGGTCAAAAAAAAAGCCTGTACGTCGTGAAAACAGGCGGACAAGAGACAAGTTAGTACGTCGTGATAACAGGCGGACAACACACAAGTACAACCTCCTGTTTTCAGGCGGACAACACACAAGTACAACCTCCTGTTTTCAGGCGGACACACACAAGTGCAACCTCCTGTTTTAAGGCTATTATTAAGAGTTCGTAAGTGACAATTATTAACTCTAATAGACAATAAATAATTGAGACATGGTTATAAATATGTTTAAGTAATTTAGGAAATTCCCCCGCTATCCTAGGATACATTTTTCCATCCACATCACTTAATTCACCTTTTTACTGTTTTTATTATTTTTGTATTAATCCAACAACAAATCAAGCTTGCCTCCGGCTAAACCCCTTTTTACAGTTTTTAAGTAACTACCAAGACTAGGATAAATTGAACAATCTCCCTGTGGATACGACACTTGTTTTACTAACTACGACCGGGATTTGTTTGCAGCCCGACGTTTATTTGAGTTTTTAATTTCTTTTCTTTTAATTTTACACCAGTTTAACCACTCAGAAAATAACCTTCTGCAAATTGGCGCCGTTGCCGGGGAGATTGATTCCATCAATTTCCCTAGTTTCCGGTAGTTCACTCGCTATATTATAATAATCTGTTAATACTATTAAATTGTTAATCTCGGACATCTGACTTGGACATCTAACTTCGGACATCTTAATATTATTGTTATTATTTCTGTCATTTCTTTCCATTGTCATTTCTTTCCATTGTCCCTAACTACTAACTTAAAATTTCCTGTCATCTCTTTCCATTGTCCTTAACATTTAATTTCCATTGTCCTTAACATTTCATTTCCATTGTCCTTAACATTTCATTTCCATTGTCCTTCAAATTTCTGTATACTAACTACTAACTTATAATTTCCAGTATACTAACTCCTAACTTTAATTTTCTGTCATTTCTTTCCCTTGTCATTTAATATTCTGTCATTTTACTCTTGTTAAAAAAAAAAAAAAAAAAATATCAGTGTTGTTTAACTAACGTTTATCAGCCTAACCAATATATTTGCTTTTCTTTATCTATTTACTAATTAATTTTGCAGTTTCTCACAAACCACAAGTTATCTTCTGTGCATGCCAAATACTCGAACCCGAGGCTCTCCACCAATCAGTCCGAGCCCCGAACCCGAGCGCACTTTATTACAAGCACAAAGAAACCTGAGAAACCAAGCCATGGCCAATAACGAAGTTATAAATGAAATGGACCATGCAAATCAACCAGAACACCGTGCTCTCTCTGACTACCACCAACCAATACCGAAGGAAGAGCATCAGCCATAGTTCTCCCTGAACTAACACCACAAGAAGCCGGACGATGGGTTTTCAAAACCCACTACATCACCGCCGTCCGGGATTTAGGTAAGTTTAGTGGAGCGAACCCAGATGAAGCCCCAAATCATCTGAGTCTCTTCCTAGACTTCTGCAATTCCTTTGGTCAGACCGGCAACGTCAAAGAAAGAATCCGTCTACAACTATTTCCTCACTCGTTGTCGGATTCAGCAAACAGGTGGTACCGAAGCCTTCCCTCCCGATCAATCACCACATGGCTGCAAATGGCCCAAAAATTCCTTGCCAAATACTACCCAACCAGTAGAACAAGGCAATTGATCGGTGAGATCAACACTTTCTGTCAGGAGCCGGAGAAACGTTGTACGACGCATGGGACAGATTCAAGGATATGCTAATGAAGTGTTCCCACCATGGTCTTGACGATCAATCCCTCTGCCTGTCATTCTTCAACGGTCTGGATGATGGGAACCGACTACTCGTCAATTCCTCTGCAGGAGGAAGTTTCATGATGAAATCTCCTAAAGAAGGAATGGACCTTCTCGAAACCATGACGAGCAATACAGACAGTGGACGAGATCCAAGGAAGAACGCCACGAGCAGCAGGCCTACTCCACGTTGAGCCTACGGATCATTTATCAGCCCAGATCTCGTCCCTTGCAAAGATGGTGGAAAAGCTAACAACATCACAAAACGAAATTGTAAAAACAATAGCTTCCCCACCTACAAGTTCACCACCAGTTCCACCTACAGAAATGTGTCATATGCGCCGGTCCTCATGAAACTCATCAATGCGAAGGCAAAGGCCAGTACGAGGAAGTACAATTCATAGGAAACCGCCCCGGTAATTCCTACAACAATAACATCAACAACAACTACCCATGGAGAAATCACCCGAATTTCTCATGGAAAAATAATGATCAGAACCAAGGAGGGCAGAACAACAATTCCAATACCTATCAGGGAAACCGACCCCAACCAAACTCTAATATGGGTTATAGAGCACTAGGTGCCCCTCCAGGTTTCCAACAACAGCAACAACAACAACCATCTTCATCCTCTGTTGATCCAAACGCAGAACTCAAAGAGATGATGAAGGGTTCATGTCCATAACTCAGAACCAGCTCTCTGCACAAGAAGCCTTCAACCAGAAAATCGAAGGTAAATTCAATCAACTTGCAGAACATCTTGCTCGAAGACCGCCAGGGGCTCTCCCCAGCCAAAATGAACCAAATCCAAGAGAGCAAGCCAAGTGCATCTATGTGAAGGAGCACGATGAAGAAAAGATGGAGGTGGCTAAAACAGCTAAAGTTCCAGAACTACACCCTTCCCTCCAAGAGTGGGTTGTAGCAATCGAAACTTCCAAAAGGAATGTAGCTGAACTTGAAAGCACCGCCAAAGTCTATAATCGCATTCAATCTGAGAATACCTACCTTGAGCACTTGGTGGCCGGTTATGAAAATGAAAAGCTCGACTTTGAAGAAGAAGAAGAAGAGGTTAAGGCGATAACCTTGAGAAGCGGTAAGAAAACCGACGAGATTCACATCCCGCAAAGATCAGAAGAATCCAAAGAGGATAGTGAAGAAAAAGCTGAGGCCCCTGTAGAAAAAACATCTCCCACCATCCTCACTATTCCATCAGCTTCAAAACCTTCTTCACAAGAACCGCCTATACCATTTCCCCACCGACTCCAGAAGCAGAAATTGGATAATGAATATGGTAAGTTTCTGGCAATGCTGAAGCAACTAAACGTCAATACAGTTTGTAGACCTCATTGCCAAAATGCCAAACTATGCCAAATTCCTCAAACACCTCATATCCAACAAAAAAATTGGCCGAAGTCGGTACGGTACCTCTCAATGTAGCTTGCTCAGCTATTCTGCAACAACCACTACCCTTCAAAATGCAATGATCCGGGCAGCTTCACCATTCCAGTCACAATTGGTAGCACCTCATTTCCATACTCCCTATGCGATCTGGGTGCCTCCATTAATTTGATGCCCCTCTCCACTTTCAAAAAGCTGGGAATTGGAAGATGAAAAAGACCAAGATGACCCTGCAACTGGCAGATGGTTCGTAACATACCCAAGCGGAGTGGTGGAGGATGTTATCATTAAAGTGGAGCACTTATACTTCCCATGCGATTTTGTCATTCTAGACATCGAAGAGAACTCCACTACACCTCTCATCCTTGGACGACCATTCCTTGCCACAGCCGATGTGCACATTTGGGTAGCCCAGGGGAAAATCACCCTTCAGGCTTATAACGAAAAGCTGGAGTTTGCATCAGGAAGATCTCCAGATAGCAAATCCAAAGATCTCAAGTTCGTAAGGGATACTCAATCATCATCATCCCCACTTCTGTTTATCACCCTTCCAGACGGCATGTCTATTACAGAGATACCACCACCAATCCCGGATGAAGAGCGGGATAAGAAAAGAAAACATGCATCCCGGTGGACACTCAAAAATACCATCGAGTCATGCTTTGGATCTCCTCCTCATAACCACCCCCCAGGATCGATCTAACGACAAAGCGTCTAGCCAAAGACGTTAAAGAAGGGCAGCTTTCCGGGAGGCAACCCGGACGAACTTATCTTTTATATGCTTTTTATGCTGTTTTAATTTTCAGGTTCCCTTTAAATTTTTTTTTGCTAACTCTTAACCCCGTTTATAGTATGGTTGCTTCTAGTGTCTTATGCAGGTGCAATTTCATGTCTACACCGCAACCAAGCTACGCTACTTGAGGCTGAAGCTCAAGTGTGGGGGAAGTTCAATACACGCTAGCAAAAATAATCTCAGGGGAGTACCAGTTTCTTTAATTATGCTTTTATTTAAATAAATATGCAGAGGAGAGTTTATGTGCTTAAATGATATTCGTGAGCTTCGTGTTCTCTCTATTTTATCTACTTACCGAAAAGGCCTTCTGAAACTTCCCTTGTTTTTCTGGTGAACAATGAGGACATTGTTCAATTTAAGTGTGGGGGAGTGTGCCCTTTTCGGTGACATTTTATGCTAAAATGCTTAATCTCTCTGCTTATCTTGCGTTTGTTCAAATTCAATATCGTGGACCCTTTTATGTGGGTTGTTCTCTTTAAGAATAAATACTGTTATGAATTGTGGGATAAATGGTATAAAATGTACAAAAATTTTAAAATTTTGATTACTTTTGAGGAGCATTTTTATGCGGTGTGACCAAATGATCTGAAATGGATGGATTTTTATTACTCAGGGGTTCTTTCTGTCTTCTTTCTTAGGGATTGCTAAGGGGTGCTTCTCTGTCAAAAAAAAATATAAAAAAATAATAAGGGACTTGCGAGACACCATTGGTAACCAACAAAGAGAGTTGAGTGTTCTTAAAAACGAAGGCTTAATGCCTACATATTATCTTCTCATCTCTTATGCAAAAGTGAAACAAATGCATAATTCTATTTTTCCTTTTGTTTTCTCCTCAATGCCCATTCTTGAGAGAAGTTGGCCATGGTAAAAGTTCTCAAAGTCACCTTAAATCAAGAAGCATTGAAGTACTCCGGATCATACCCCGAAACTCTAATTTTTATTTTTGCCCTGAGTACACCTATGCCACCAGTAGGTGATGGATCACACTCCTCTAAAAAGTTTAAGATCATGTACTATTGACTTCTTTATCCTACCCTTCATAATAGTATTTGTTAATATTGAGCATTCCCTACTTGTTTGGGTACATGGTTTTGCTTGAGGACAAGCAAAAGGTAAGTGTGGGGGTGTGATAAGTGTCTAAATGAGCATGTTTTATGGGTATTTCATATATTATATCAGCACTTTTCTGCTCATTTCTCACTTATCGTATGTTTTTCCTGTAGTTTATGTTTTATTGATTATCTCACAAATTTATTGGTTTAAACATGAGGAAAAGCCAAGCTAGGAGCAAAGTACACGAAGAGACCAACGCATAGGCGCAGACGGCTCAGAAAACGGAGTCCAAACGAAGAATCTAGAGCCGGTAAAAAAAAGCCTGTACGTCGTGAAAACAGGCGGACAAGAGACAAGTTAGTACGTCGTGATAACAGGCGGACAACACACAAGTACAACCTCCTGTTTTCAGGCGGACAACACACAAGTACAACCTCCTGTTTTCAGGCGGACACACACAAGTGCAACCTCCTGTTTTCAGGCGGACAACATACAAGTACAACCTCCTGTTTTCAGGCGGACACACTCCTGTTTTCAGGCGGACACACACAAGTGCAACCTCCTGTTTGGAGGCGGACGAACCACAAGGCTACCGCCTGTTTGGAGGCGGACATCACACAGCAGAGGCAATAGGCGGACGTCTCACACACCAAGGCAACCGCCTATTAGCATGCGGACGGGAGGCGGACGTGAGTAAAACCAGTCGCGAAATAGTTTTCGTCTTCGCCGTCTGCAACTTGCCTCCGCTATCCATCTACTCCCGCACCGCCTACCTTATTTCCTCACGCGTCTCCAGCTCCTGTCCCCTGCAATTAATGAGCAATCAACGAGAGCAATCAACCGGCAATCAAATTCGTACGGATCTTCTTCTCCTCTGCCTCTATATAAACTCACTCCAACAGCACCATACGCACACCACGCATACCACGCACGACGGGAGTCTGAAGAATTCGCTCACCACACTCATCCATTCCCTTCCACTTATTTTCCTCCCGTAACACCAAAACATTCCACATTCACACAGTAACAAAAGAAATAGAAGAGCAGCAGTGAGAGAGAGAGCAGACCGGTTCTTTCTCTGAAATAATGTTAAAATCTGTTTGTGCTATCTTCTTATCTCCGTTAATGTCTGAGTAATTTTCTTTTTGTATCCTAGGATGGGGATTTATTTCTAATATTACGTAAACAATATTTATCACCTGTCTCACTTGTTAACATGTTTTAATTCCTTTCAACTAATATTGCTAAATGCTTTGCGCGACAAACGACTGCATTTATTTGGTAACTATCAACACTTGATTTTGAGATAGTCTAAGTACCACAAAGGAATTAATCTTAGTATTTACACTCCGGACTGAGCAGGAAAATATTAAGGCTATTATTAAGAGTTCGTAATTGACAATTATTAACTCTAATAGACAATAAATAATTGAGACATGGTTATAAATATGTTTAAGTAATTTAGGAAATTCCCCCGCTATCCTAGGATACATTTTTTCCATCCACATCACTTAATTCACCTTTTTGCTGTTTTTATTATTTCTGTATTAATCCAACAACAAATCAAGCTTGCCTCCGGCTAAACCCCTTTTTACAGTTTTTAAGTAACTACCAAGACTAGGATAAATTGAACAATCTCCCTGTGGATACGACACTTGTTTTACTACTACGACCGGGATTTGTTTGCAGCCCGACGTTTATTTTGAGTTTTTAATTTCTTTTCTTTTAATTTTACACCAGTTTAACCACTCAGAAAATAACCGTCTGCAAATTGGCGCCATTGCCGGGGAGATTGATTCCATCAATTTCCCTAGTTTCCGGTAGTTCACTCGCTATATTATAATAATCTGGTAATACTATTAAATTGTTAATCTCGGACATCTGACTTGGACATCTAACTTCGGACATCTTAATATTATTGCTATTATTTCTGTCATTTCTTTCCATTGTCATTTCTTTCCATTGTCCCTAACTACTAACTTAAATTTTCATGTCATCTCTTTCCATTGTCCTTAACATTTAATTTCCATTGTCCTTAACATTTCATTTCCATGGTCCTTAACATTTCATTTCCATTGTCCTTCAAATTTCTGTATACTAACTACTAACTTATAATTTCCAGTATACTAACTCCTAACTTTAATTTTCTGTCATTTCTTTCCCTTGTCATTTAATATTTTGTCATTTTACTCTTGTTAAAAAAATATATATAAAAAAAATATATCAGTGTTGTTTAACTAACATTTATCAGCCTAACCAATATATTTGCTTTTCTTTATCTATTTACTAATTAATTTTGCAGTTTGTCACAAACCACAAGTTATCTTCTGTGCATGCCAAATACTCGAACCCGAGGCTCTCCACCAATCAGTCCGAGCCCCGAACCCGAGCGCACTTTATTACAAGCACAAAGAAACCTGAGAAACCAAGCCATGGCCGGTAACGAAGTTATAAATGAAATGGACCATGCAAATCAACCAGAACACCGTGCTCTCTCTGACTACCACCAACCAAATACCGAAGGAAGAGCATCAGCCATAGTTGTCCCTGAACTAACACCACAAGAAGCCGGACGATGGGTTTTCAAAACCCACTATGTAACACCCCTACTAAACCGGTTCCTAGTAATCCTATAGAAGTCGCGCACAATAATATCTCGCAGTGGTAAATAATAAACTATCTCCCTACTGGTGTCACTGTTATCACTCGCCCATACGGGTGATAACGATTTACCTGATAATCAACTTGCGAAACGTATTCCCGCAGTGACCACAAGAGATAGATAGTAGAACTTAAACAACTTAAAACAAATCTAACATCAATAATTATTACAGACCGTGAGCATCTAAACCAAATACACCTCGGTTAAACAACCCGAGTCCAAAACAACCTGAGTATCACACCGCACCAAGTCTAAACCAACTGTAATATCACAATGGTCACGTCTCGCTGCGACCCACCAGCTAATCACCTGAAATAAAGATGGTTTGTGGTATGGAATCAGCCCCTGCTGAGTATGTCATCACATGCCCCGTCATGCCCCCAAAGACCCCTCAATTATTTGGTCGAGAGCATGAGGTTCATTACATGCAATACCATTTTAATATATAAACTGTAAAATAAACAACAGTAATCCATACAACAACACAACCATCAACACACATAATATACCACAAGTATAACCAATGAACAATAAGCGAAACAACGAGAGTAACAATAAGTATTAATTCTCGTCCATGGTGTAGAAGCCAATATTGTTCGCCACAATATAATTCTCAAATGTATTATTGTTCAGTTATACCTAGTGACATTGTCTCATTAAAACGACATGTCTCTAGTTACCCATATATTATGGCGGGTCGCCCACGGCAGTAGCCACTCCAATGGTAGAGTCTCCGACCAACAAGCCATTCAAGCTCACGGGAAATTTTCTTGATACTTGCGGACCCGTACGCGGACATCCTGGTATCGTTTTGTGATCACAGCGCGCACCAAGAGCCACATCCTCTTGGCTTTACTTCCATTCATTAATTACTTAATTATACCATCGCATCGCATTACCAAATTTTCTAACACAGCAGACCAAGATCATTAGTCCAATCCGGAGTCTGTAAACTCGGGATCCAGTGTTAGATACGAGAGCGGCGTATAGAAAGGCCAATGCTCCGTATGAAAGTCTTGGATAATATATATGTATTATTATCCTAGTGCTACAACGTTTTCTGACGTTCCTTATTTTTCGTATAAGATAGCACCATAGCCGCTAGTTCGTTTTATATATAGGTTCTTATATACGAACCAATACTGTTAACTCAACAACAGTAAATAATGAGCAGCTATAAATACACAATTCATGCATATTAATTATCACATTCAGACAAACAATCTTATCACAGATCACACAGAAGTCTGAACTGAGGAAGCCCTCAGAGACAATCAGAGACACATAACAACATACCGTTCACCCCGATGTATTACGGTGGAGTATGAATCAGCAAGATCCTATGCTCCTTGTGTAGTCTCTAACAATCTAAACAATACATAATGCTACTGATTAGCTTACCGTATAACAACATAATTCTACGGTACCCCGTACCGTCATTAACACCTCCCGGTTAACCTCCCGTTATTAACTATCAATGTTGTCGGGTTTTAGGTTTAACTCGAGATTGGGAAAAGGTGTTATATTACATACGTAGTCTTGTTTGTATGTTAGTATGGTTGTTGTTAAACTTGTTATCGCATGTAACTTAATGTTTGTTTATACATCATACAGTTTGTTTCATTATTGTATGTGTAATCCTTGTCATGCACTATGCATCTTACCTTAGTATTTATTTTTCTAAGGTTTGTCTCTTTTTTTATATTTCATGTGGTATAATTCATCTGTAAACTATACTCTTAATATTTAGGATCCTTATTATCCCATGAATACTCTTAACTTTAGAATTTCCATAACTACTGTTTATAATTCTTTCCTCCTTAACTATTATCATTTTAATTATGATAATTTATAATTATTGAACCATATCACATTTTCTACACCATTACATATATTTATTTATATGTGTGTATTATGGAACTATTTATATGGTAAGTCTTATAATCTATATTCATTCTTTTTAATGAATATCTCTTATATTATAAATGTTATAACTCTTATAACATTAAAACCATATTATAAATTCCATTTAAAAATGTTAATATTTTCGAACAGCGCCTATGTTCTTAAGTATTTATAAAATCCACCTCTTAATTAAATAATGTCATCTTATAGTTATATAACATATCTTATGACATTTAAATCATTAAAACAATTATAACCTATAGTTATATTTTGTTTTTAAATACCAAACAACCCTTAGTATTTTCGGCTTTCACTTATAACCACTAAACGTTTATAAACTCACAATTTAATTCCAATTTATAGTACATAGTTTTCTAATCCCATTAAAACTATATATTATACATATATCTTTATAAAACCTTATATACCATTCCAAAAATTACCAAACTATACCAAAAGGTTATAAACAATATTCTTAACCTTATTTTTCCTCTAAATCTCGGTATATATATTTGTTACCTATTTGTAACAATGTCATAAAATACCATATATTATACTTATATAACTCATATGAACTCCAAACTTAACCAAATAAACTTCTAAAAATTTCTAATAACTTAAGGACTTAACTAAACTCCATTTAGTACCCTTAATTCTCTGTAATTACATTACCACCCCAAACCTTATAAATCTTTTACAATTTAATAAGTATCTTATTATAAGATAGTATTTTAATTTCTTAAATTTTCCAAACTTGGTCAAAGTCTCCTATATAGTCAACTTTGACTCCTAACACCAAATGGGAACCAATTTTTTCGGTAATTACAAATAATGACCTATACTTTTCTATTTTTACAATTTTGACCCAAAACTTTATAAATTGTTATAATTTTTATTAAATTCATTTAAAAACCCTAAATTGCTCTAAATTACCCACGGCTTTTCTAATTCCTTAATAATTACGAATTGGCCCCAACTTTAATTATAAGCATAAATAAAACTAAATAAGCTTATAAACTTAAATTAAAATGGCCTAATGACATGGCCTTATTACAACCTTGATCTTGCAAAATAAATTACACAATAAATGTCTCAAAATATAGCATATATATTCGGCCTCTCCATGGTTTAATTATTTTTCCACATAATGTCATAATTTGACCATTATGTTAATTAAATCTCTTAAATGACTAGCTTAATTTATCTTAGCCATTTTTTTACATTTTTAGGTCAATATGACCTATATGTGTATGTTCACTCTCGGCCATGTATATATATACTTAAAGATTGCAAAAATCATAAGTTTAAGGTGTTTATACCTTGATTTATCCTTGTATAGGCTCGGTCACTTGTAGGAAAATTCACCACTTGATTTAGACATGTTTAATACACAAAAATAAGATATGGTTACACTCCAAGCTTGAGCTTAACCATAAGGAATAATTAATGTAAGATTTAAGGCAAAAATCACCTTAAATATGCAAGGGAAGTTCTAGGTATTTTCGACCTGAAACAAACACACCCCAAGGTGTTAGATCCACCATATTAACATAGGAAATAGTTAGATCTCGAAATACTACCTTGTTATTAGGTTTTACCTTGGAAAAATGCCTTAAAAGAGAGTATTTCTCTTGGATCTCGGTCACCCTTGCTCCAAATGGCTAACCAACAGATCCCACATGAAAAGGAGAAGAAGATGAGTCTATGACCAAAGTTTCACAGCCAAAATCGAAGGGAATCAAAAGTTATGAGCTTAAAGCACATTTTTACCTTAAAATGTAGATTTGGACAACCTTGGTCCCTCTACTGGTCTCAACCGAGTTTAGCTCTTGTTCTAACCTTAGAACACTGAGAATAAGCCATGGGAATAGATGAGCCACGAAATTTAGGTGTTGGTGGTGAAGAGATGAAGAAAAAGAGCTAAAAATGACATTAAAGCACTTACATTAGGAGCTTAGGAGCTAGACTTGCCTTCCATGCTCAAGAACAAGCTTTGAGAGCTTGAGAGGAAGGAGAGCTCGACTGGGATGGTGCAGATCGGACAAGGAAGGAAGGAGGAAGTGGGAAAGGTAAGTAAAATTTGAAATAATGTAAAAAGTAACATTATTTTGGAAAAGTCATGTATTAGGTAGCATTATTGTCAATCAAGGAAATTAAGCAGCCTCCTCACTTATTGCAGCCGGCCTCCATGGTCCAAAGGGGTCAACTAATTGACCATTGACCATACTTGGTCAATTTGACTCCTGCGGGCCCCACTTTAGGGTTTTATTAATATTTTAATATTAAATTTGTAAAAATTCGTAAATTTCTAGAATTAAATTCCTAATATGATATATATGATTATATATATTTAAGGATAATTATAATTTTTAAGCCCATTAAAAATCAATTTAAAGGCAGTCTTACAAAAACGTGCTTTAAGGAGTTTTAGCGCACATTTTCGTGTCACAGGGTGTTCCTGAGCTTAGTTCTCCTTGAGAACGGTTTTGTTGTGTTCCTTTTCATTATAATACTTAGGAATCCACTCTGGATCCTTGAGGTCACACAATCTTTATGGTGTCTTAAAGCACATTTTTGGCTTTACCGATCTTAAGGCGTGTTTTGCCTTGTTGAGATCTTCTAGATTGTTCCCCAATAATATTTAGATGTTTAATAATCATCTTAGATCATTAATAGATCATTTAATTATATTTTAAAGATTAGGGGTATTTCACACTACATCACCGCCGTCCGGGATTTAGGCAAGTTTAGTGGAGCGAACCCAGATGAAGCCCCAAATCATCTGAGTCTCTTCCTAGACTTCTGCAATTCCTTTGGTCAGACCGGTAACGTCAAAGAAAGAATCCGTCTACAACTATTTCCTCACTCGTTGTCGGATTCAGCAAACAGGTGGTACCGAAGCCTTCCTCCCGATCAATCACCACATGGCTGCAAATGGCCCAAAAATTTCTTGCCAAATACTACCCAACCAGTAGAACAAGGCAATTGATCGGTGAGATCAACACTTTCTGTCAGGAGCCGGGAGAAACGTTGTACGACGCATGGGACAGATTCAAGGATATGCTAATGAAGTGTTCCCACCATGGTCTTGACGATCAATCCCTCTGCCTGTCATTCTTCAACGGTCTGGATGATGGGAACCGACTACTCGTTAATTCCTCTGCAGGAGGAAGTTTCATGATGAAATCTCCTAAAGAAGGAATGGACCTTCTCGAAACCATGACGAGCAATACAAGACAGTGGACGAGATCCAAGGGAAGAACGCCACGAGCAGCAGGCCTACTCCACGTTGAGCCTACGGATCATTTATCAGCCCAGATCTCGTCCCTTGCAAAGATGGTGGAAAAGCTAACAACATCTCAAAACGAAATTGTAAAAACAATAGCTTCCCCACCTACAAGTTCACCACCAGTTCCACCCACAGAACGATGTGTCATATGCGCCGGTCCTCATGAAACCCATCAGTGCGAAGGCAAAGGCCAGTACGAGGAAGTACAATTCATAGGAAACCGCCCCGGTAATTCCTACAACAATAACATCAACAACAACTACCCATGGAGAAATCACCCGAATTTCTCATGGAAAAATAATGATCAGAACCAAGGAGGGCAAAACGACAATTCCAATACCTATCAGGGAAACCGACCCCAACCAAACTCTAATATGGGTTATAGAGCACTAGGTGCCCCTCCAGGTTTCCAACAACAGCAACAATAACAACAACCATCTTCATCCTCTGTTGATCCAAACGCAGAACTCAAAGAGATGATGAAGGGTTTCATGTCCATAACTCAGAACCAGCTCTCTGCACAAGAAGCCTTCAACCAGAAAATCGAAGGTAAATTCAATCAACTTGCAGAACATCTTGCTCGAAGACCGCCAGGGGCTCTCCCAAGCCAAAATGAACCAAATCCAAGAGAGCAAGCCAAATGCATCTATGTGAAGGAGCACGATGAAGAAAAGATGGAGGTGGCTAAAACAGCTAAAGTTCCAGAACTACACCTTTCCCTCCAAGAATGGGTTGTAGCAATCGAAACTTGTAAAAGGAATGTAGCTGAACTTGAAAGCACCGCCAAAGTCTATAATAATCGCATTCAATCTGAGAATACCTACCTTGAGCACTTGGTGGCCGGTTATGAATATGAAAAGCTCGACTTTGAAGAAGAAGAAGAAGAGGTTAAGGCGATAACCTTGAGAAGCGGTAAGAAAACCGACGAGATTCACATCCCGCAAAGATCAGAAGAATCCAAAGAGGATAGTGAAGAAAAAGCTGAGGCCCCTGTAGAAAAAACATCTCCCACCATCCTCACTATTCCATCAGCTTCAAAACCTTCTTCACAAGAACCGCCTATACCATTTCCACACCGACTCCAAAAGCAGAAGTTGGATAATGAATATGGTAAGTTTCTGGCAATGCTGAAGCAACTAAACGTCAATATACAGTTTGTCGACCTCATTGCCAAAATGCCAAACTACGCCAAATACCTCAAACACCTCATATCCAACAAACTAAATTGGCCGAAGTCGGTACGGTACCTCTCAATGTAGCTTGCTCAGCTATTCTGCAACAACCACTGCCTTCAAAATGCAATGATCCGGGCAGCTTCACCATTCCAGTCACAATTGGTAGCACCTCATTTCCATACTCCCTATGCGATCTGGGTGCCTCCATTAATTTGATGCCCCTCTCCACTTTCAAAAAGCTGGGAATTGGAGAGATGAAAAAGACCAAGATGACCCTGCAACTGGCAGATGGTTCGGTAACATACCCAAGCGGAGTGGTGGAGGATGTTATCATTAAAGTGGAGCACTTATACTTCCCATGCGATTTTGTCATTCTAGACATTGAAGAGAACTCCACTACACCTCTCATCCTTGGACGACCATTCCTTGCCACAGCTGATGTGCACATTTGGGTAGCCTAGGGGAAAATCACCCTTCAGGCTTATAACGAAAAGCTGGAGTTTGCATCAGGAAGATCTCCAGATAGCAAATCCAAAGATCTCAAGTTCGTAAGGGATACTCAATCATTATCATCCCCACTTCTGTTTATCACCCTTCCAGACGGCATGTCTATTACAGAGACACCACCACCAATCCCTGATGAAGAGCGGGATAAGAAAAGAAAACATGCATCCCGGTGGACACTCAAAATACTATCGAGTCATGCTTTGGATCTCCTCCTCATAACCACCCCCAGGATCGATCTAACGACAAAGCGTCTAGCCAAAGACGTTAAAAAGGGCAGCTTTCCAGGAGGCAACCCGGACGAACTTATCTTTTATATGCTGTTTTAATTTTCAGGTTCCCTTTAATTTTTTTTTTGCTAACTCTTAACCCCGTTTATAGTATGGTTGCTTCTAGTGTCTTATGCAGGTGCAACTTCATGTCTAGACCGCAACCAAGCTACGCTACTTGAGGCTGAAGCTCAAGTGTGGGGGAAGTTCAATACACGCTAGCAAAAATAATCTCAGGGGAGTACCAGTTTCTTTAATTATGCTTTTATTTAAATAAATATGCAGTGGAGAGTTTATGTGCTTAAATGATTATTCGTGAGCTTCGTGTTCTCTCTATTTTATCTACTTACCGAAAAGGCCTTCTGAAGCCTTCCCTTGTTTTTCTGGTGAACAATGAGGACATTGTTCAATTTAAGTGTGGGGGAGTGTGCCCTTTTCGGTGACATTTTATGCTAAATGCTTAATCTCTCTGCTTATCTTGCGTTTGTTCAAATTCAATATCGTGGACCCTTTTTATGTGGGTTGTTCTCTTTAAGAATAAATATTGTTATGAATTGTGGGATAAATGGTACAAAAATGTACCAAAATTTTAAAATTTTTGATTACTTTGAGGAGCATTTTATGCGGTGTGACCAAATGATCTGAAATGGATGGATTTTTATTACTCAGGGGTTTTCTTCTGTCTTCTCTAGGGATTGCTAAAGGGTGCTTCTCTGTCAAAAAAATATATATACAAAAAATAAATAAGGGACTTGCTAGACACCATTGGTAACCAACAAGAGAGTTGAGTGTTCTATAAACGAAGGCTTAATGCCTACATATTATCTTCTCATCTATTATGCAAAAGTGAAACAAATGCTTAATTCTATTTTTCCTTTTGTTTTCTCTCAATGCCCATTCTTGAGAGAAGTTGGCCATGGTAAAAGTTCTCAAAGTCACCTTAAATCAAGAAGCATTGAAGTACTCCGGATCATACCCGAAACTCTAATTTTTATTTTTGCCCTGAGTACACCTATGCCACCAGTAGGTGATGGATCACACTCCTCTAAAAAGTTTAAGATCATGTACTATTGACTTCTTTATCCTACCCTTCATAATAGTATTTGTTAATATTGAGCATTCCCTACTTGCTTGGGTACATGGTTTTGCTTAAGGACAAGCCAAAGGTAAGTGGGGGGTGTGATAAGTGGCTAAATGAGCGTGTTTTATGGGTGTATTTCATATATATATCAGCACTTTTCTGCTCATTTCTCACTTATCGTATGTTTTTCCCGTAGTTTATGTGTTTTATTGATTATCTCACAAATTTATTGGTTTAAACATGAGGAAAAGCCAAGCTAGGAGCAAAGTACACGAAGAGAGACCAACGCATAGGCGCAGACGGCTCAGAAAACGGAGTCCAAACGAAGAATCTAGAGCCGGTCAAAAAAAAAAGCCTGTACGTCATGAAAACAGGCGGACAAGAGACAAGTTAGTACGTCGTGATAACAGGCGGACAAACACAAGTACACAACCTCCTGTTTTCAGGCGGACAACACACAAGTACAACCTCCTATTTTCAGGCGGACACACACGTGCAACCTCCTGTTTTCAGGCGGACAACATACAAGTACAACCTCCTGTTTTCAGGCGGACACACTCCTGTTTCAGGCGGACACACACAAGTGCAACCTCCTGTTTGGGGGGACGAACCACAAGGCTACCGCCTGTTTGGAGGCGGACATCACACAACAGAGGCAATAGGCGGCGTCTCACACCACCAGGTAACCGCCTATTAGCATGCGGACGGGAGGCGGACGTGAGTAAAACCAGTCGCGAAATAGTTTTCGTCTTCGCCGTCTGCAACTTGCCTCCGCTATCCATCTACTCCCGCACCGCCTACCTTATTTCCTCACGCGTCTCCAGCTCCTGTCCCCTGCAATTAATGAGCAATCAACGAGAGCAATCAACCGGCAATCAAATTCGTACGGATCTTCTTCTCCTCTGCCTCTATATAAACTCACTCCAACAGCACCATACGCACACCACGCATACCACGCACGACGGGAGTCTGAAGAATTCGCTCACCACACTCATCCATTCCCTTCCACTTATTTTCCTCCCGTAACACCACAACATTCCACACTCACACAGTAACAAAAGAAATAGAAGAGCAGCAGTGAGAGCGAGAGCAGACCGGTTCTTTCTCTGAAATAATGTCAAAATCTGTTTGTGCTATCTTCTTATCTCCGTTAATGTCTGAGTAATTTTCTTTTTGTATCCTAGGATGGGGATTTATTTCTAATATTACGTAAACAATATTTATCACCTGTCTCACTTGTTAACTTGTTTTAATTCCTTTCAACTAATATTGCTAAATGCTTTACGCGACAAACGACTGCATTTATTTGGTAACTATCAACACATGATTTTGAGATAGTCTAAGTACCACAAGGAATTAATCTTAGTATTTACACTCCGGACTGAGCAGGAAAATATTAAGGCTATTATTAAGAGTTCGTAACTGACAATTATTAACTCTAATAGACAATAAATAATTGAGACATGGTTATAAATATGTTTAAGTAATTTAGGAAATTCCCCCGCTATCCTAGGATACATTTTTTCCATCCACATCACTTAATTCACCTTTTTACTGTTTTTATTATTTCTGTATTAATCCAACAACAAATCAAGCTTGCCTCCGGCTAAACCCCTTTTTACAGTTTTTAAGTAACTACCAAGACTAGGATAAATTGAACAATCTCCCTGTGGATACGACACTTGTTTTACTACTACGACCGGGATTTGTTTGCAGCCCGACGTTTATTTTGAGTTTTTAATTTCTTTTCTTTTAATTTTACACCAGTTTAACCACTCAGAAAATAACCTTCTGCAATATCCGCTCGGGATCTTCCACAGTGAGGGAATCACAATCAGGTGGTAGCAGCAACAACGATGAATGCAGAATCATATTAGTCGACAAGCCGGCCAATATTCTTTTCTCCACCAAAGCAGGTCTAAGCAAAAATTTGTGGATGCCTTTGATTGCACAGGTGCAATTCTTTTTCCTTTGCCCTTATCAGTCTTCGGTCGGCTCATATCCTATGATATTAGTCTAATTAAGTATATGGATGCAAGGTGGTACACCAATAGTTTTATAGCAACGGTTAAGAGTAATACCTGCCCAGGGAGTCTGACCAATCGTACAGGCCACTGCACTGTCGCAGTTTGTGCAGAACGCAAGGTAGGTCTTTGTGGGATCGGCACCGGTAAACCGACGTCAGCATGCTCTGCAACAAATTCGTCTAGAAGCACTCGTGCATGGTAATGTCGGAGTGGTTCACCGTGCACAATATCACTTGGACGAGGGGAAAAGTTTTCCCCATGCAACCATGACCTCTTCTACTCCAATTTGTAAAAACAGATGGCACTCAGTGGGTGCCTGAGTGTTATGTGGAACTTGTTTAGATAAAAATTGAGAATTCTCTATGATGATATTAGTGATCAAGTGAAAAATCTTAATCGTCATGTACTCAATTGAAATGTTAGTCTAACCTTTAGAGATGCATAGGGAAACGGATCAGCCGAGTGGACACTACTTCTCACTACCGGTGCACTCTGCTGCTGAATGGGTGACTCAACTGGTGGTCGAGAAACCTCTTGGCTTCATGCTGCTGTGGCTGAATCCTTGACATAGCCTGAGCGATCCTCTCGTCGACGTTCTGAGTAATCCTCTGCTCCATCTCAGCCAACGCTCTCAGGTGCTCCTCGTAGCTAATCGACTTCCCTGTGATTCTGGACCCGGGTACGCCAAATGCCTGGCGGATACCAACGTGCCCACCAAACCCAATGGCACGACCTGGATGATCCTTCTTACCAAGAGCGCGTGTAAGAGGATCATCATTCCTCTGTGAGGTCCAGGTGCCCTGGGTGAGCTGAGAGCTTAATTCACCCTAATAAACACACAAATACAGTTATTAGTTTAACATAAGTTCATATACAAATGAAATGAACAGTTTGACTAAAAATGAAATGATATCACTTACCATTTGAGCAATAACTGCTCTCGTGGCTTCATCGTATTGAGGATTTTCGGGAGTAGAGTTCTTCGGAATGTGGCTTAACTCCCACACTTTCATTCTTCTGCCACTGGCATCCAATGAGCCATCCGTGGGCAGATATCCCTTTTGCTCCCATTCTGGTACCCTTTGAGCAATACTTTTTCCACCTAAGTGGTGAGGGTACAGATTCTTCTTAGCATTTGCTTTTGTTGCGCACGGAGAGCCTGCATAAATTAATGGGATCATGTTAAGTGAAATTGAACACAAAAAAACATAAGAAATTAAGATTAATTTATGTATGTATGACAATAAAGTGCACCTGGAACTCCGGTGTGTGACGCCTCTCAACAAATTGTACCCATTGCTCTTCTGATGCCCTCGTAAACCTCCCATGGTGGTCTCTCACCGTCTCCACCATGATCTGGATCATCTGGATCTTCTGGAGTAGGCATCTTGTAGATACTTGTCAGCCAACTTATTCTTGTGGTCCCGGAACTGTTTCGACATCGCTGATAGCACATCCTTTTTAAGTGCGGGATCCACGGAGAAACGAGACTACGTACATGATCATTCAGTTAGTAAAGTAAACATAAATGTTCTATTATTTCACAAAAGATCATAGTAATAATGTAGAGATTTACCTGAAGACGCTGAAACATAGTATCCTTCAATGATTGAGGCACTTGCTTCCAGTGTGGTTTATGTTGCAATATGACTTCACCAAATGGCTACCGTAAGCGGTGAAGTCATTCTTCCAATTTCCATGGGGTTGGTTGAACTGATTGAAGTCCACCGGTTTTGTAGGAGGGCCCTTGTTAGCCTTCAGCCCACGTGTTGCACCTCTCTTCTTTGCTTCTTCGCCTCTGGTGGGACAACTGACTCCTCTTCGGTCTGCTGTGAAGGGCCAGCCTCAGTCTCGTGTACTGCTAACTGGTCCTTCTTCTTCTTTCCTCCTCTTGTGACCCGCTTACTTGGTCTATTCTGCTGTGGCTCAGGTTCTCCAGTCGAGAAGCCGTCCAATGGGGTCATCCATAGGGTGATCATCCACTGCAAAAAAAATAATAAAGCATTTTCATCAGATAAACTCATAACATAAATACTATGATGCATAACAATAACAGTTAAGATGATATTACAGTCTACATTCTACTAACAACATTACCTGACACGTACAAAAACATAAATCATTTCATATTTTCTACCCAAACACCCTCATCATGGTCTGATCGTGCGTAGAGCAAATCGTTTTCGGTATCATCAATCGAATCCGGTAATCCAGTAGGAAACAAGGATGTTTCCTCTACAGTCCCATTTTCATCGTTATCCTCATTTTCATTTTCGATTACAACCGGCCTTCTTCCTGGAAGAACAACAGACCATCTGCAGTCTTTCGGATCCTCAACATACCACACTTGTTCGCAATCCTTTCCCAGAACAAATTGATCATCATTATAACCGTGTAACCGTAACGAAAGATCAACCATGGTAAGCCCTCCATCATTTTGGTACCCGCGTCGGTTGTCCACCCACTTGCACCGGAACAACAGAAAGGAATCAATGTCATAGTCTAGTTCCCAGATGTCCTCGATGACACCATAATACCAATTACTAACTGGTTGAGATCGGTTACCGCTGTGGTACTCAGTGGCAGCAGCTTCAATTTTTACCCCACTATTCTGGTTTATCGATTTGGCATCTTGGCGTGCAGTGTAGTATGTATACCCACTAATATCATACCCCTCAAATGATGTAATATTAGTTTCAGGTCCGATTGCCAAACATCTGATCTCTTCGCTTACAGCTTCTGGATCTGATGATGCTAATGTCAACACATGATCTTTGAACCATTGGATAAAAACTCGGTTTTGTTCCTTTGTCAGCCAAATGTGGTTTTTCAAAGGATTTTGATGCCTTAACTCAACCATATGGGTTTCCAAATAAGGTTCAACAACCTCAAGATGTTGTAAGACAAACAAATGTGCTTGATGAATAAGTAGACGCGAAACTTGCACGATCTTTCTACCAATAACACCTTTACCCTTAAACCTGCCATAGTGTCGTGGTTTTGGGATACCAATAGACTCTGCCTCACTCAAATAATCGGTCACAAATTCCGTGACTTCCTCAGTCACTGTTGCTTCAACAATGCTCCCCTCTGGTCGATACCTATTCTTCATTCTACTTTTCAGAATACCCATGTACCGTTCAAAAGGGTACATGTACCGTAAGTATACCGGACCACAGAACTGTATCTCTCGAACGATGTGCACAATTAGATGTACCATTATATCAAAGAAAGATGGTGGGAAATACATCTCAAGTTGACATAATGTGATAACAATTTCACGTTGTAGATCATCTAGAGAGGTTACGTCAATTGCCTTGGAGCAAACAGCGTTGAAAAAGAAACATAACCGAGTTAAAGCATTTCTGACATCAGATGGCAATATCCCTCGAATTGCGACCGGAAGAAGATGTAACATCAGTACATGATAATCGTGAGATTTCATGCCTAAAAGTTTTAAATCCTTCATCGATACAATGTTCTTCCAGTTTGAAGAGTACCCAGACGGTACTTTTACCGAGTGCAGACATTTGCAGAAACTAATCTTTTCAGCCTTTGAGAGCGTGTAGCATGCAGGAGGTAGGTAGATTCGTTTCCCATTCTCTTGTGGGTGTAACTCCTTTCGTATACCCATGGTTTGCATGTCCTTTCTGATTTTCAATCCGTCTTTTGTTTTGCCGGGTATATTGAGTAAAGTCCCACTCACTGCCTCACCAACGTTCTTCACAATGTGCATGATGTCTAAGCAGTGTCTCACAGAAAGATGACGCCAATAAGGTAGTTCCCAAAAGATAGAACACTTTTTCCAAATGTTTTTCGCCGGTTTTGATGTGTTTCCAAATACATTTGCAATGTCCTTAACCTTTTCGTACACTTCCTCAGAGCTCAGAGGTAGACGGGCCACACGAGTTTCGGCTTGACCATTGAACAACTTTCTCTTCGTTACTCGATAAGGGTGATCTTCGGGGAGAAGACGTCGATGACACATATAAACATTCTTCCCACAATGTTTTAAACGGTCCGAACAAGTGTCTTCCTCGCATATGGGACATGCAAATGTTCCTTTAACCGTGTAACCGGACAAGTTCCCATACGCAGGGAAGTCATTGACGGTACAGAACAACAAAGCCTTGAGCGTGAAATTCTCTCTTGCATAAGCATCATATACCACGGTCCCCTCATTCCACAATAGCTTCAGATCGTCGATCAGAGGGGCAAGGTACACATCAATGCTATTACCTGGCTGCTTGGGACCAGATATCAGGAGAGATAACATGATGTACTTTCGTTTCATACACAACCATGAGGGCAAATTGTAGATCACTAGCAGAACAGGCCATGTACTGTGTTGACTACTCAATGTGCCGTACGGGTTCATTCCATCAGTACATAACCCAAGCCTCAGATTCCTATCTTCATGTCCGAAATGTTCTTTGTACCGTCTATTGATGTTTCTCCACTGAGGCCCATCTGCTGGATGTCTTAGTTTCTCATCACTCTTTCTACCCTCCGCATGCCATCGTAAGTTCTTTGCATCTTTCGGATTCGCAAACAACCGTTTGAATCTGGGTATAATCGGCAAATACCAAACAAGTTTTGCTGGAGGGCTTTTTTTCTGAACGGAGGAGTACTCACCATCTTTATGCTTATACCGGGACAACGAACATTTCGGGCAATTGTCCAGATGTTCGTATTCACCCCTGTACAACACACAGTTGTTTGGACACGCGTGAATTTTTTTGTACTCTACTCCCATTGGACACACCCATTTCTTTGCCTCATACGTGGTGGTAGGGAGACCGTTCTCATCCGGTAGCATATCATGAATCAGCTCGAGGAATGCCGTGAAACCTTTGTCACTCAATCCATATCTTCCCTTCAGGTTGAACAAATTCAATATAGCTGTCAATTTCGTGTACTTAGTGCAAGTAGGATACAACGCCGTTTTGGATGCGTCCAACAACCTTTGATACTCATCCGGCCGGTCGACAAAGTTATCCTCAACGTTACCAAGCATCTCGTCAATTTGTTCATCATGATAAGTCGACTCACTGTCAACATTGACTCCGGAAGCGCTTGGGAGTTCTGACTCGTTAGTAGTATCGAATGTCTGCTCGGTTCTTGAGTTACACCGATCGTGACTGTAGGAAGATGAAGCATTATCTTCAACACGTTCTCCATGAAAAATCCATTTTGTATAATGTGGCATGAAACCACGGGTCTTCACATGGAGTTGTACGAGGTTGATGCTTGAATAATGTCTAACCACACCACAATCAACACAAGGACATGGAATTTTCTCCGCCTTTGTCCTGTCCTTGTGTTGCACTGCAGCTTTGCAAAACTCTTTCAGCATTTTGTCAAAATGTTCCCTCTATCACCATACATCCAGTCACGCTCCATATATGTGCAACAGATCACAGGTGTGAGTTAGAGCCTTTGTAGAATATGGCCTGTATTAAGTTGCACATGTTTATTTCTAATGGAGCATGACTGGGATGATTGTCAATTAGTCTAGCCTAACTCTAAGGTTGCAAACACAAAATAAACTAGCATTTTAAATTTAAGAAATTGTTGCACTTCTAAAACAGAAACCGGTGTTTAAAACAATATTACGAATACTTTTTCTACAAAAAATTCGGCATGACCTTTGCATAATTGTACACATCCCGTGCTTATTATTCAGCACTCACCAAAGTCATCACAACCACAAACATTCCAACAATGGCAGCAACCAACAATTAAAATAAATCAATTCTTTACTAGCTAACTGAAAACCAATTGCAAATTCAGATCATCAAATCAACTTTCAATTCTCCACTGTATAAGTTCAAACCGGTTTAGAGATTAAAAAGAATCGAGAGTTAAATACGTACTTGTTTTTTAAGGATTTATGGACAGGGGAGACTGGTGCCTGAGAGGTAGGCTTCTGTGCGAGAGATGCAGCAATACCACTTCTGATATGTCTCTGCAAGGGAGCAACAAAAAATAAATTAAAAAAGAAATGCATCAACAAATGGAATGAAGCTAAATTATGTACTAGCACTTATATTTAAATACATAATTGCATTTATTAAACAAAAAATAAGGTTTAGTTACTTACTTGTGCACAGAGGAGGAAAGGTCACTAGTGGAAAAAAAGTCTTATAACACAGGGCTTATAACACGGCTTTTGGCAACCGGTTATATAATGTTATATAACACGGCTCTCTTGAATTTATGCCACGGCTCATTTTAGCCGTGTTATAAGAGAACTTGAAACGACGTAGTTTCGTTTGTTTTGGCGGAAAATCGAGGATTTTATACCCCCCGGCGTTGAGCCGTGTTATAAGAGCTGCAGGAACGAGACTTTATAACACGGCTCATTATAGCCGTGTATAAGATCAATTTTTCGGCGCTAAAAATCCCGCAAAAAGAAAAATAACCAAATTTAATTGATCTTATAACACGGCTGCCTGTAGCCGTGTTATAAGAGCTGGAGGAACGAGACTTTATAACACGGCTCATTTATAGCCGTGTTATAAGATCAATTTTTCGGCGCTAAAAATCCCGCCAAAGAAAAATAACCAAATTTAATTTGATCTTATAATACGGCTGCCTGTAGCCGTGTTATAAGAGCTGCAGGAACGAGACTTTATAACACGGCTCATTTATAGCCGTGTTATAAGATCATTTTTCGGCGCTAAAAATCCCGCCAAAAGAAAAATAAACCAAATTTAATTTGATTTATAACACGGCTGCTTGTAGAAGTGGTATAAGTCGACAGTTTTATAACACGGTTCAGAGTAGCCGTGTGTAACACCCCTCTCCATAATCACGATATAATCTCTCACGTAGCAATATAAAACGTCCGCAGCGGAAAAACAAAAACCATTACAAAACCACTCGGGTGTCACCGGCCGTTACTCGCCCATGCGAGCAACGCAGCCAACTACATCCAATTCCAATACAAATAAACTGCTAACCGCCAGTGATAACGAGAAACTCCTATACATCGCA